>JBBMRE010000106.1:0-352972 GCA_037974335.1 Prionace glauca | reverse complement strand
TCACGTGCTCACTGTGTCACTGTGTCTCTCTCTCTCGGTCCCTCTGTCACTCTCGGTTCCTGTGTCTCACTCATTCCCTCTGTCTCTCTCTCGGTCCCTGTGTCTCTCTCGGTCCCTGTGTCTCACTCGGTCGCTGTGTCTCTCTCTCGGTCCCCTGTGTTTCTCTCTCGGTCCCTGTGTCTCTCTCGGTTCCTGTGTCTCACTCAATCCCTGTGTCTCACTCGGTCCCTGTGTCTCTCTCGGTCCCAGTGTCTCTCTCGATTCCTGTGTCTCTCTCACATTCCCTGTGTCTCTCTCTCGGTCCCTGTGATTCTCTCAGTCCCTGTGTCTCTTTCTCGGTCCCTGTGTCTCACTCGATCCCTGCGTCTCTCTCTCGGTCCCTATGTCTCACTCGGTCGCTGTTTCTCTCTCTCGGTCTCTGTGTCTTTCTCTCGGTCCCTGAGTCTCTTTCTCGGTCCCTGTGTCTCACTCGGTCCCTGTGTCTCTCTCTCTCTGTCCCTGTGTCTCACTCGGTCCCTGTGTCTCTCTCTCGGTCCCTGTGTCTCTCTCTCTCGGTCACTGTGTCTCTCGGTCCCTGTGTCTCTCTCGGTCCCTGAGTCTCTCTCGGTCCCTGTGTCTCTCTCGGTCCCTGTGTCTCTCTCTCGGACCGAGTGTCTCACTCGGTCCCTGTGTCTCTCACTCGGTCCCTGTGTCTCTCTTTCAGTCCCTGTGTCGCTCACTCGGTCCCTGTGTCTCTCTCTCTCTCGGTCCCTGTGTCTCACTCGGTCCCTATGTCTCACTCAGTCCCTGTGTCTCTCTCGGTCCCTGTGTCTCTCTCTCGGTCCCTGTGCCTCTCTCTCGGTCCCTGTGTCTCACTCGGTCCCTGTGTCTCTCTCTCGGTCCCTGAGTCTCTCTCCGTCCCTGTGTCTCTCTCTCGGTCTCTGTGCCTCTCTCTCGGTCCCTGTGCCTCTCTCTTGCTCCCTGTGTCTCTTTCGGTCCCTGTGTCTCACTCAGTCCCTGTGTCTCTCTCGGTCCCTGTGTCTCTTTCGGTCCCTGTGTCTCACTCGGTCCCTGTGCCTCTCTCTCGGTCCGTGTTTCTCTCTCGGCCCCTGTGTATCATTTGGTCCCTGTGTCTCACTCGGTCCCTGTGCCTCTCTCTCGGTCCCTGTGTCTCACTCGGTCCCTGTGGCTCTCTCTCGGTCCCTGTGTCTCTCTCTCTCTCGGCCCCTATGTCTCTCTATCGATCCCTGTGTCTCTCTCTCGGTCCCTGTGCCTCTCTCTCGGTCCTTGTGTCTCTCTCGGTCCTGTGTTTCACTCGGTCCCTGTGTCTCTCTCGGCCCCTGTGTCTCTCTCTCTCGGTCCCTGTGTCTCTCTCTCTCAGTCCCTGTGTCTCTCTCGGTCCCTGTGTCTCTCTCTCGGACCCTGTGTCTCTCTCTCAGTCCCTGTGTCTCACTCGGTCCCTGCGTTTCTCTCTCGGTCCCTGTGTCTCTCTCGGTCCCTGTGTCTCACTCGGTCCCTGTGTCTCCCTCTCGGTCCCTGTGTCTCTCTCTCAGTCCCTGTCTCTCTCTCGGTCCTGTGTCTCCCTCGGTACCTGTGTCGCTCTTGGTCCCTGTGTCTCTCTTTCGTTCCCTGTGTCTCTCTCTCTCGGTCCCTTTGTCTCCCTCTCAGTCCCTGTGTCTCTCTCTCGGCCCCTGTGTCGCTCTCAGTCCCTGTGTCTCTCTCTCGGTCCCTGTGACTCTCTCGGTCCCTGTGTCTCTCTCTCTCTCGGTCCTGTGTCTCTCTCAGTCTCTGTGTCTCTCTCGGTCCCTGTCTCTCTCCCAGTCTCGGTGTCTCTCTCTCAGTCCCTGTGTCTCTCTCTCGGTCCCTGTGTCTCTCTCTTGCTCCCTGTGACTCTCTCGGTCCCTGTCTCTCTACCAGTCCCGTGTCTCTCTCTCAGTCCCTGTGTCTCACTCGGTCCCTGCGTTTCTCTCTCGGTCCCTGTGACTCTCACTCGGTCCCTGTGTCTCTCTCGGTCCATGTGTCTCTCACTCGGTCCCTGTGTCTCTCTCTCGGTCCCTGTGTCTCTCTCGGTCCCTGTGTCTCTCTCTCTCTCTGTCCCGGTGTCTCTCTCGGTCCCTGTGTCTCTCTCTCAGTCCCTGTGTCCCTCTCGGTCCCTGTGTCTCACTCGGTCCCTGTCTCTCTCTCGGTCCCTGTGTCTCTCTCTCGGCCCCTGTGTCTCTCTCGGTCCCTGTGTCTCTCTCTCGGTCCCTGTGTCTCTCTCTTGGTCCCTGTATCTCTCTATCACCCCTGTGTCTGCTCGGTCTTGGTGTCTCTCTTAGTCCCTGTGTCTCTCACTTGGTCCCTGTGTCTCTCTCTCTCTCTGTCCCGGTGTCTCTCTCGGTCCCTGTGTCTCTCTCTCAGTCCCTGTGTCCCAATCGGTCCCTGTGTCTCACTCGGTCCCTGTCTCTCTCTCGGTCCCTGTGTCTCTCTCTCAGTCCCTGTGTCCCTCTCGGTCCCTGTGCCTCACTCGATCCCTGTATCTCTCTCGTCCCTGTGTCTCTCTCTCGGTCCCTGTGTCTCTCTCGGTCCCTGTGTCTCTCTCTCGGTCCCTGTCTCTCTCTTGGTCCCTGTTTCTCTCTCGGTCCTTGTGTCACTCTCAGTCCCTGTGTCTCTCTCGGTACCTGTGTCTCTCTCTCGGTCCCTTTGTCTCTCTCTCAGTCCCTGTGTCTCTCTCGGTACCTGTGTCTCTCTCTCGGTCCCTTGTCTCTTTCTCGGTCCCTGTGTCTCACTCGGTCCCTGTGTCTCTCTCTCTCTGTCCCTGTGTCTCACTCGGTCCCTGTGTCTCTCTCTCGGTCCCTGTGTCTCTCTCTCTCGGTCACTGTGTCTCTCGGTCCCTGTGTCTCTCTCGGTCCCTGAGTCTCTCTCGGTCCCTGTGTCTCTCTCTCGGTCCCTGTGTCTCTCTCTCGGACCGAGTGTCTCACTCGGTCCCTGTGTCTCTCACTCGGTCCCTGTGTCTCTCTTTCAGTCCCTGTGTCTCACTCGGTCCCTGTGCCTTTCTCTCAGTCCCTGTCTCTCTCTCGGTCCCTGTGTCTCTCTCTCGATCCCTGTGTCTCTCTCTCTCTCGGTCCCTGTGTCTCTCTCAGTCCCTGTGTCTCACTCGGTCCCTGTGCCTCTCTCTCAGTCCCTGTCTCTCTCTCGGTCCCTGTGTCTCTCTCTCGGTCCGGTGTCTCTCTCTCGGTCCCTGTGTCTCTCTCGGTCCCTGTGTCTCACTTGGTCCCTGTGTCTCTCTCTCGGTCACTGTGTCTCTCTCTCTCGGTCCCTCTGTCGGTCTCGGTCCCTGTGTTTCACTCGGTCCCTGTGTCTCACTCTCGGTCCCTGTGTCTCTCTCGGTCCCTGTGCCTCTCTCGTTACCTGAGTCTCTCTCTCGGTCCCTGTGTCTCTCTCTCAGACCCTGTGTCTCTCTCTCGGTCCCTGTATCTCACTCTCGATTCCTGTGTCTCTCTCTCTGTTCCTGTGTCTCTCTCTCGGTCCCTTTGTCTCTCTCGGTCCCTGTGTCTCTCTCGGTCCCTGTGTCTCTCTCTCGGTCCCTGGCTCTCTCTCGGTCCCTGTGTCTCTCTCGGTCCCAGTGTCACTCTCGGTCCCTGTGTCTCTCTCGGTCCCTGAGACTTTCTCTCGGTCCCTGTGTCTCTCTCGGTCCCTGTCTCTCTCTCGGTCCCAGTGTCTCACTCGGTCCCTGTGTCTCTCTGTCGGTCCCTGTGTCTCTCTCTCGGTCCCTGTGTCACTCTCTCGGTCCCTGTGTCTCTTTCGGTCCCTGTGTCTCACTCGGTCCTGTGCCTCTCTCTCCGTCCCTGTATCTCTCTCGGTCCCTGTGTCTCTCTCGGTCCCTGTGGCTCACTCGGTCCCTCTGTTTCTCTCTCGGCCCCTGTGACTCTCTCTCGGTCCCTGTGTCTCACTCGGTCCCTGTGTTTCTCTCTCGGTCCCTGTGTCTCTCACTCGGTCCCTATGTCTCACTCGGTCGCTATGTCTCTCCCTCGGTCTCTATGTGTTTCTCTCGGTCCCTGAGTCTCTTTCTCGGTCCCTGTGTCTCTCTCTCTCGGCCCCTGTGTCTCTCTCGGTCCCTGTCTCTCTCTCGGTCACTGTGTCTCTCGGTCCCTGTGTCTCTCTCGGTCCCTGTGACTCTCTCGGTCCCTGTGTCTCTCTCTCGGTCCCTGGGTCTCTCTTTCAGTCCCTGTGTCTCTCTCTCGGTCCCTGTGTCTCTCTCTCGGACCCTGTGTCTCTCTGTCGGTCGCTGTGTCTCACACTCGGTCCCTGTGTCTCTCTCTCTCTCGGTCCCTGTGTCTCACTCGGTCCCTATGTCTCACTCAGTCCCTGTGTCTCTCTCGGTCCCTGTGTCTCACTCGGTCCCTGTGCCACTCTCTCGGTCCCTGAGTCTCTCTCGGCCCCTGTGTATCATTTGGTCCCTGTGTCTCACTCGGTCCCTGTGCCTCTCTCTCAGTCCCTGTGTCTCACTCGGTCCCTGTGTCTCACTCGGTCCCTGTGTCTCTCTCGGTCCCTGTGTCTCTCTCTCGGTCCCTGTGTCTCTCTCTCGATCCCTGTGTCTCTCTCTCGGTCCCTGTGCCTCTCTCTCGGTCCTTGTGTCTCTCTCGGTCACTGTGTTTCACTCGGTCCCTGTGTCTCTCTCGGTCCCTGTGCCTCTCTCTCAGTCCCTGTCTCACTCTCGGTCCCTGTGTCTCTCTCTCGGTCCGGTGTCTCTCTCTCGGTCCCTGTGTCTCTCTCGGTCCTGTGTCTCTCTCGGTCCCTGTGCCTCTCTCGTTACCTGAGTCTCTCTCTCGGTCCCTGTGTCTCTCTCTCAGACCCTGTGTCTCTCTCTCGGTCCCTGTATCTCACTCTCGATTCCTGTGTCTCTCTCTCTGTTCCTGTGTCTCTCTCTCGGTCCCTGTGTCTCTCTCGGTCCCTGTGTCTCTCTCGGTCCCTGTGTCTCTCTCTCGGTCCCTGGCTCTCTCTCGGTCCCTGTGTCTCTCTCGGTCCCAGTGTCACTCTCGGTCCCTGTGTCTCTCTCGGTCCCTGAGACTTTCTCTCGGTCCCTGTGTCTCTCTCGGTCCCTGTCTCTCTCTCGGTCCCAGTGTCTCACTCGGTCCCTGTGTCTCTCTGTCGGTCCCTGTGTCTCTCTCTCGGTCCCTGTGTCACTCTCTCGGTCCCTGTGTCTCTTTCGGTCCCTGTGTCTCACTCGGTCCCTGTGCCTCTCTCTCCGTCCCTGTATCTCTCTCGGTCCCTGTGTCTCTCTCGGTCCCTGTGGCTCACTCGGTCCCTCTGTTTCTCTCTCGGCCCCTGTGTCTCTCTCTCGGTCCCTGTGTCTCACTCGGTCCCTGTGTCTCTCTCTCGGTCCCTGTGTCTCTCACTCGGTCCCTATGTCTCACTCGGTCGCTATGTCTCTCTCTCGGTCTCTATGTCTTTCTCTCGGTCCCTGAGTCTCTTTCTCGGTCCCTGTGTCTCTCTCTCTCGGCCCCTGTGTCTCTCTCAGTCCCTGTCTCTCTCTCGGTCACTGTGTCTCTCGGTCCCTGTGTCTCTCTCGGTCCCTGTGTCTCTCTCGGTCCCTGTGTCTCTCTCTCGGTCCCTGGGTCTCTCTTTCAGTCCCTGTGTCTCTCTCTCGGTCCCTGTGTCTCTCTCTCGGACCCTGTGTCTCTCTGTCGGTCGCTGTGTCTCACACTCGGTCCCTGTGTCTCTCTCTCTCTCGGTCCCAGTGTCTCACTCGGTCCCTATGTCTCACTCAGTCCCTGTGTCTCTCTCGGTCCCTGTGTCTCACTCGGTCCCTGTGCCACTCTCTCGGTCCCTGAGTCTCTCTCGGCCCCTGTGTATCATTTGGTCCTTGTGTCTCACTCGGTCCCTGTGCCTCTCTCTCAGTCCCTGTGTCTCACTCGGTCCCTGTGTCTCACTCGGTCCCTGTGTCTCTCTCGGTCCCTGTGTCTCTCTCTCGGTCCCTGTGTCTCTCTCTCGATCCCTGTGTCTCTCTCTCAGTCCCTGTGCCTCTCTCTCGGTCCTTGTGTCTCTCTCGGTCACTGTGTTTCACTCGGTCCCTGTGTCTCTCTCGGTCCCTGTGCCTCTCTCTCAGTCCCTGTCTCACTCTCGGTCCCTGTGTCTCTCTCTCGGTCCGGTGTCTCTCTCTCGGTCCCTGTGTCTCTCTCGGTCCCTGTGTCTCTCTCGGTCCCTGTGTCTCTCTCTTGGTCCCTGTGTCTCTCTCTCGGTCACTGTGTCTCTCTCTCTCGGTCCCTCTGTCACTCTCGGTTCCTGTGTCTCACTCATTCCCTGTGTCTCTCTCGGTCCTTGTGTCTCTCTCTCACCCCTGTGTCTCTCTCGGTCCCTGTGCCTCTCTCGTTACCTGAGTCTCTCTGTCGGTCCCTGTGTCTCTCTCTCGGTCCCTGTGTCTCTCTCTCGGTCCATGTGTCTCTTTCGGTCCCAGTGTCTCACTCGGTCCCTGTGCCTCTCTCTCGGTCCCTGTCTCCCTCTCGGTCTCTGTGCCTCTCTCTAAGACCCTGTGTCTCTCTCTTGGTCCCTATGTCTCTCTCTCAGTCCCTGTGTCTCACTCGGTCCCTGTGTTTCTCTCTCGGTCCCTGTGTCTCTCTCGGTCCCTGTGTCTCTCTTGGTCCCTGTGTCTCTCTCTCGGTTCCTGTGTCTCTCTCTCGGTCCCTGTGTCTCTCTTGGTCCCTGTGTCTCACTCTCGGTCCCTGTGTCTCGCTCGGTCCCTGTGTCTCTCTCTCGGTCCCTGTGTCTCTCTCGGTCCCTGTGTCTCACTCGGTCGCTGTGTCTCTCTCTCGGTCCCTGTGTTTCTCTCTCGGTCCCTGTGTCTCTCTCGGTTCCTGTGTCTCACTCAATCCCTGTGTCTCACTCGGTCCCTGAGTCTCTCTCGGTCCCAGTGTCTCTCTCGATTCCTGTGTCTCTCTCACATTCCCTCTGTCTCTCTCTCGGTCCCTGTGATTCTCTCAGTCCCTGTGTCTCTTTCTCGGTCCCTGTGTCTCACTCGGTCCCTGCGTCTCTCTCTCGCTCCCTATGTCTCACTCGGTCGCTGTTTCTCTCTCTCGGTCTCTGTGTCTTTCTCTCGGTCCCTGAGTCTCTTTCTCGGTCCCTGTGTCTCACTCGGTCCCTGTGTCTCTCTCTCTCTGTCCCTGTGTCTCACTCGGTCCCTGTGTCTCTCTCTCGGTCCCTGTGTCTCTCTCTCTCGGTCACTGTGTCTCTCGGTCCCTGTGTCTCTCTCGGTCCCTGAGTCTCTCTCGGTCCCTGTGTCTCTCTCTCGGTCCCTGTGTCTCTCTCTCGGACCGAGTGTCTCACTCGGTCCCTGTGTCTCTCACTCGGTCCCTGTGTCTCTCTTTCAGTCCCTGTGTCGCTCACTCGGTCCCTGTGTCTCTCTCTCTCTCGGTCCCTGTGTCTCACTCGGTCCCTATGTCTCACTCAGTCCCTGTGTCTCTCTCGGTCCCTGTGTCTCTCTCTCGGTCCCTGTGCCTCTCTCTCGGTCCCTGTGTCTCACTCGGTCCCTGTGTCTCTCTCTCGGTCCCTGTGTCTCTCTCTCTCGGTCACTGTGTCTCTCGGTCCCTGTGTCTCTCTCGGTCCCTGAGTCTCTCTCCGTCCCTGTGTCTCTCTCTCGGTCTCTGTGCCTCTCTCTCGGTCCCTGTGCCTCTCTCTTGCTCCCTGTGTCTCTTTCGGTCCCTGTGTCTCACTCAGTCCCTGTGTCTCTCTCGGTCCCTGTGTCTCTTTCGGTCCCTGTGTCTCACTCGGTCCCTGTGCCTCTCTCTCGGTCCCTGTGTCTCTCTCGGCCCCTGTGTATCATTTGGTCCCTGTGTCTCACTCGGTCCCTGTGCCTCTCTCTCGGTCCCTGTGTCTCACTCGGTCCCTGTGGCTCTCTCTCGGTCCCTGTGTCTCTCTCTCTCTCGGCCCCTATGTCTCTCTATCGATCCCTGTGTCTCTCTCTCGGTCCCTGTGCCTCTCTCTCGGTCCTTGTGTCTCTCTCGGTCCCTGTGTTTCACTCGGTCCCTGTGTCTCTCTCGGCCCCTGTGTCTCTCTCTCTCGGTCCCTGTGTCTCTCTCTCTCAGTCCCTGTGTCTCTCTCGGTCCCTGTGTCTCTCTCTCGGTCCCTGTGTCTCTCTCTCAGTCCCTGTCTCTCTCTCGGTCCCTGTGTCTCTCTCGGTACCTGTGTCGCTCTTGGTCCCTCTGTCTCTCTTTCGTTCCCTGTGTCTCTCTCTCTCGGTCCCTTTGTCTCCCTCTCAGTCCCTGTGTCTCTCTCTCGGCCCCTGTGTCGCTCTCAGTCCCTGTGTCTCTCTCTCGGTCCCTGTGACTCTCTCGGTCCCTGTGTCTCTCTCTCTCTCGGTCCCTGTGTCTCTCTCAGTCTCTGTGTCTCTCTCGGTCCCTGTCTCTCTCCCAGTCTCGGTGTCTCTCTCTCAGTCCCTGTGTCTCTCTCTCGGTCCCTGTGTTTCTCTCTTGCTCCCTGTGACTCTCTCGGTCCCTGTCTCTCTACCAGTCCCGTGTCTCTCTCTCAGTCCCTGTGTCTCTCTCGGTCCCTGTGACTCTCACTCGGTCCCTGTGTCTCTCTCGGTCCATGTGTCTCTCACTCGGTCCCTGTGTCTCTCTCTCGGTCCCTGTGTCTCTCTCGGTCCCTGTGTCTCTCTCTCTCTCTGTCCCGGTGTCTCTCTCGGTCCCTGTGTCTCTCTCTCAGTCCCTGTGTCCCTCTCGGTCCCTGTGTCTCACTCGGTCCCTGTCTCTCTCTCGGTCCCTGTGTCTCTCTCTCGGCCCCTGTGTCTCTCTCGGTCCCTGTGTCTCTCTCTCGGTCCCTGTGTCTCTCTCTTGGTCCCTGTATCTCTCTATCACCCCTGTGTCTGCTCGGTCTTGGTGTCTCTCTCAGTCCCTGTGTCTCTCACTTGGTCCCTGTGTCTCTCTCTCTCTCTGTCCCGGTGTCTCTCTCGGTCCCTGTGTCTCTCTCTCAGTCCCTGTGTCCCTCTCGGTCCCTGTGTCTCACTCGGTCCCTGTCTCTCTCTCGGTCCCTGTGTCTCTCTCTCAGTCCCTGTGTCCCTCTCGGTCCCTGTGCCTCTCTCGATCCCTGTATCTCTCTCGGTCCCTGTGTCTCTCTCTCGGTCCCTGTGTCTCTCTCGGTCCCTGTGTCTCTCTCTCGGTCCCTGTCTCTCTCTTGGTCCCTGTTTCTCTCTCGGTCCTTGTGTCACTCTCAGTCCCTGTGTCTCTCTCGGTACCTGTGTCTCTCTCTCGGTCCCTTTGTCTCTCTCTCGGTCCCTGTGTCTCTCTCGGTCCCTGTGTCTCTCTCTCGGTCTCTTTGTTTCTCTCTCGGTCCCTGCCTCTCTCTCGGTCCCTGTGTCTCTCTCGGTCGCTGTGTCTCACTCGGTCCCTGTGTCTCTCTCGGTCCCTCTGGCTCTCTCTCACCCCTGTGTCTCTCTCTGTCCCGGTGTCTCTCTCGGTCCCTGTGACTCTCTCTCGGTCCCTGTGTCTCTCTCTTGGTCTGTGTCTCTCTCGTGGTCCCTGTGTCTCACTCGGTCCCTGTGTATCTCTCGGTCCCTCTGTCTCTCTCTCACCCCTGTGTCTCTCTCAGTCCCTGTGTCTCTCTCTCTCGGTCCCTGTGTCTCTCTCTCGGTCCCTGTTTCTCTCACTCGGTCCCTGTGTCTCTCACTCGGTCCCTGTGTCTCTCTCAGTCCCTGTGTCTCTCTCTCGGTCCCTGTGTCTCTCACTCGGTCCCTGTGTCTCTCTCAGCCCCTTTGTCTCACTCGGTCCCTGTCTCTTTCTCGGTCCCTGTGCCTCTCTCTAAGACCCTGTGTCTCTCTCTTGGTCTGTGTCTCTCTCTCGGTCCCTGTGTCTCTCACTCGGTCCCTGTGTCTCTCTCGGTCCCTGTGTCTCACTCTCAGTCCCTTTGTCTCTCTCTTGGCCCCTGTGTCACTCACTCGGTCCCTGGGTCTCTCTCAGTCCCTGTGTCTCTCTCGGTCCCCGTGTCTCTCTCTCGGTCCCTGTGTCTCTCTCTCGGTCCCTGTATCTTTCTCAGTCCCTGGGTCTCTCTCGGTCCCTGTGTCTCTCTCTCGGTCCCTGTGTCTCTCTCGGTCACTGTGTCTCACTCGGTCCCTGTGTCTCTCTCGGTCCCTGTGTCTCTCTCTCTCACCCCTGTGTCTCTCTCGGTCCTGGTGTCTCTCTTGGTCCCTGTGTCTCTTTCTCGGTCTCTGTGTTTCTCTCGGTCCCTGTGTCTCTCTCAGTCCCTGTGTCTCACTCGGTCCCTGTCTCCCTCTCGGTCTCTGTGCCTCTCTCTAAGACCCTGTGTCTCTCTCTTGGTCCCTATGTCTCTCTCTCAGTCCCTGTGTCTCACTCGGTCCCTGTGTTTCTCTCTCGGTCCCTGTGTCTCTCTCGGTCCCTGTGTCTCTCTTGGTCCCTGTGTCTCTCTCTCGGTCCCTGTGTCTCTCTCTCGGTCCCTGTGCCTCTCTCTTGCTCCCTGTGTCTCTTTCGGTCCCTGTGTCTCACTCAGTCCCTGTGTCTCTCTCGGTCCCTGTGTCTCTTTCGGTCCCTGTGTCTCACTCGGTCACTGTGCCTCTCTCTCGGTCCCTGTGTCTCTCTCGGCCCCTGTGTATCATTTGGTCCCTGTGTCTCACTCGGTCCCTGTGCCTCTCTCTCGGTCCCTGTGTCTCACTCGGTCCCTGTGTCTCTCTCTCTCGGCCCCTGTGTCTCTCTCTGTCCCTGTCTCTCTCTCGGTCACTGTGTCTCTCGGTCCCTGTGTCTCTCTCGGTCCCTGTGTCTCTCTCGGTCCCTGTGTCTCTCTCTCAGTCCCTGTGTCCCTCTCGGTCCCTGTGCCTCTCTCGATCCCTGTATCTCTCTCGGTCCCTGTGTCTCTCTCTCGGTCCCTGTGTCTCTCTCGGTCCCTGTGTCTCTCTCTCGGTCCCTGTCTCTCTCTTGGTCCCTGTTTCTCTCTCGGTCCTTGTGTCACTCTCAGTCCCTGTGTCTCTCTCGGTACCTGTGTCTCTCTCTCGGTCCCTTTGTCTCTCTCTCGGTCCCTGTGTCTCTCTCGGTCCCTGTGTCTCTCTCTCGGTCTCTTTGTCTCTCTCTCGGTCCCTGCCTCTCTCTCGGTCCCTGTGTCTCTCTCGGTCGCTGTGTCTCACTCGGTCCCTGTGTCTCTCTCGGTCCCTCTGTCTCTCTCTCACCCCTGTGTCTCTCTCTGTCCCGGTGTCTCTCTCGGTCCCTGTGACTCTCTCTCGGTCCCTGTGTCTCTCTCTTGGTCTGTGTCTCTCTCGTGGTCCCTGTGTCTCACTCGGTCCCTGTGTATCTCTCGGTCCCTCTGTCTCTCTCTCACCCCTGTGTCTCTCTCAGTCCCTGTGTCTCTCTCTCTCGGTCCCTGTGTCTCTCTCTCGGTCCCTGTTTCTCTCACTCGGTCCCTGTGTCTCTCACTCGGTCCCTGTATCTCTCCTAGTCCCTGTGTCTCTCTCTCGGTCCCTGTGTCTCTCACTCGGTCCCTGTGTCTCTCTCAGCCCCTTTGTCTCACTCGGTCCCTGTCTCTTTCTCGGTCCCTGTGCCTCTCTCTAAGACCCTGTGTCTCTCTCTTGGTCTGTGTCTCTCTCTCGGTCCCTGTGTCTCTCAGTCGGTCCCTGTGTCTCTCTCGGTCCCTGTGTCTCACTCTCAGTCCCTTTGTCTCTCTCTTGGCCCCTGTGTCACTCACTCGGTCCCTGGGTCTCTCTCAGTCCCTGTGTCTCTCTCGGTCCCCGTGTCTCTCTCTCGGTCCCTGTGTCTCTCTGTCGGTCCCTGTATCTTTCTCAGTCCCTGGGTCTCTCTCGGTCCCTGTGTCTCTCTCTCGGTCCCTGTGTCTCTCTCGGTCACTGTGTCTCACTCGGTCCCTGTGTCTCTCTCGGTCCCTGTGTCTCTCTCTCTCACCCCTGTGTCTCTCTCGGTCCTGGTGTCTCTCTTGGTCCCTGTGTCTCTTTCTCGGTCCCTGTGTTTCTCTCGGTCCCTGTGTCTCTCTCTTGCTCCCTGTGACTCTCTCGGTCCCTGTCTCTCTACCAGTCCCGTGTCTCTCTCTCAGTCCCTGTGTCTCTCTCGGTCCCTGTGACTCTCACTCGGTCCCTGTGTCTCTCTCGGTCCATGTGTCTCTCACTCGGTCCCTGTGTCTCTCTCTCGGTCCCTGTGTCTCTCTCGGTCCCTGTGTCTCTCTCTCTCTCTCTGTCCCGGTGTCTCTCTCGGTCCCTGTGTCTCTCTCTCAGTCCCTGTGTCCCTCTCGGTCCCTGTGTCTCACTCGGTCCCTGTCTCTCTCTCGGTCCCTGTGTCTCTCTCTCGGCCCCTGTGTCTCTCTCGGTCCCTGTGTCTCTCTCTCGGTCCCTGTGTCTCTCTCTTGGTCCCTGTATCTCTCTATCACCCCTGTGTCTGCTCGGTCTTGGTGTCTCTCTCAGTCCCTGTGTCTCTCACTTGGTCCCTGTCTCTCTCTCTCTCTCTGTCCCGGTGTCTCTCTCGGTCCCTGTGTCTCTCTCTCAGTCCCTGTGTCCCTCTCGGTCCCTGTGTCTCACTCGGTCCCTGTCTCTCTCTCGGTCCCTGTGTCTCTCTCTCAGTCCCTGTGTCCCTCTCGGTCTCTGTGCCTCTCTCGATCCCTGTATCTCTCTCGGTCCCTGTGTCTCTCTCTCGGTCCCTGTGTCTCTCTCGGTCCCTGTGTCTCTCTCTCGGTCCCTGTCTCTCTCTTGGTCCCTGTTTCTCTCTCGGTCCTTGTGTCACTCTCAGTCCCTGTGTCTCTCTCGGTACCTGTGTCTCTCTCTCGGTCCCTGTGTCTCTCTCTCGGTCTCTTTGTCTCTCTCTCGGTCCCTGCCTCTCTCTCGGTCCCTGTGTCTCTCTCTCGGTCTCTTTGTCTCTCTCTCGGTCCCTGCCTCTCTCTCGGTCCCTGTGTCTCTCTCGGTCGCTGTGTCTCACTCTGTCCCGGTGTCTCTCTCGGTCCCTGTGACTCTCTCTCGGTCCCTGTGTCTCTCTCTTGGTCTGTGTCTCTCTCGTGGTCCCTGTGTCTCACTCGGTCCCTGTGTATCTCTCGGTCCCTCTGTCTCTCTCTCACCCCTGTGTCTCTCTCAGTCCCTGTGTCTCTCTCTCTCGGTCCCTGTGTCTCTCTCTCGGTCCCTGTTTCTCTCACTCGGTCCCTGTGTCTCTCACTCGGTCCCTGTATCTCTCCTAGTCCCTGTGTCTCTCTCTCGGTCCCTGTGTCTCTCACTCGGTCCCTGTGTCTCTCTCAGCCCCTTTGTCTCACTCGGTCCCTGTCTCTTTCTCGGTCCCTGTGCCTCTCTCTAAGACCCTGTGTCTCTCTCTTGGTCTGTGTCTCTCTCTCGGTCCCTGTGTCTCTCACTCGGTCCCTGTGTCTCTCTCGGTCCCTGTGTCTCACTCTCAGTCCCTTTGTCTCTCTCTTGGCCCCTGTGTCACTCACTCGGTCCCTGGGTCTCTCTCAGTCCCTGTGTCTCTCTCGGTCCCCGTGTCTCTCTCTCAGTCCCTGTGTCTCTCTGTCGGTCCCTGTATCTTTCTCAGTCCCTGGGTCTCTCTCGGTCCCTGTGTCTCTCTCTCGGTCCCTGTGTCTCTCTCGGTCACTGTGTCTCACTCGGTCCCTGTGTCTCTCTCGGTCCCTGTGTCTCTCTCTCTCACCCCTGTGTCTCTCTCGGTCCTGGTGTCTCTCTTGGTCCCTGTGTCTCTTTCTCGGTCCCTGTGTTTCTCTCGGTCCCTGTGTCTCTCTCAGTCCCTGTGTCTCACTCGGTCCCTGTCTCCCTCTCGGTCTCTGTGCCTCTCTCTAAGACCCTGTGTCTCTCTCTTGATCCCTATGTCTCTCTCTCAGTCCCTGTGTCTCACTCGGTCCCTGTGTTTCTCTCTCGGTCCCTGTGTCTCTCTCGGTCCCTGTGTCTCTCTTGGTCCCTGTGTCTCTCTCTCGGTCCCTGTGTCTCTCTCTCGGTCCCTGTGCCTCTCTCTTGCTCCCTGTGTCTCTTTCGGTCCCTGTGTCTCACTCAGTCCCTGTGTCTCTCTCGGTCCCTGTGTCTCTTTCGGTCCCTGTGTCTCACTCGGTCACTGTGCCTCTCTCTCGGTCCCTGTGTCTCTCTCGGCCCCTGTGTATCATTTGGTCCCTGTGTCTCACTCGGTCCCTGTGCCTCTCTCTCGGTCCCTGTGTCTCACTCGGTCCCTGTGGCTCTCTCTCGGTCCCTGTGTCTCTCTCTCTCTCGGCCCCTGTGTCTCTCTATCGATCCCTGTGTCTCTCTCTCGGTCCCTGTGCCTCTCTCTCGGTCCTTGTGTCTCTCTCGGTCCCTGTGTTTCACTCGGTCCCTGTGTCTCTCTCGGCCCCTGTGTCTCTCTCTCTCGGTCCCTGTGTCTCTCTCAGTCCCTGTGTCTCACTCGGTCCCTGTGCCTCTCTCTCAGTCCCTGTCTCTCTCTCGGTCCCTGTGTCTCTCTCTCGGTCCCTGTGTCTCTCTCTCTCTCGGTCCCTGTGTCTCTCTCAGTCCCTGTGTCTCACTCGGTCCCTGTGCCTCTCTATCAGTCCCTGTCTCTCTCTCGGTCCCTGTGTCTCTCTCTCGGTCCGGTGTCTCTCTCTCGGTCCCTGAGTCTCTCTCGGTCCCTGTGTCTCACTTGGTCCCTGTGTCTCCCTCTCGGTCACTGTGTCTCTCTCTCTCGGTCCCTCTGTCGGTCTCGGTCCCTGTGTTTCACTCGGTCCCTGTGTCTCACTCTCGGTCCCTGTGTCTCTCTCGGTCCCTGTGCCTCTCTCGTTACCTGAGTCTCTCTCTCGGTCCCTGTGTCTCTCTCTCAGACCCTGTGTCTCTCTCTCGGTCCCTGTATCTCACTCTCGATTCCTGTGTCTCTCTCTCTGTTCCTGTGTCTCTCTCTCGGTCCCTGTGTCTCTCTCGGTCCCTTTGTCTCTCTCGGTCCCTGTGTCTCTCTCTCGGTCCCTGGCTCTCTCTCGGTCCCTGTGTCTCTCTCGGTCCCAGTGTCACTCTCGGTCCCTGTGTCTCTCTCGGTCCCTGAGACTTTCTCTCGTTCCCTGTGTCTCTCTCGGTCGCTGTCTCTCTCTCGGTCCCAGTGTCTCACTCGGTCCCTGTGTCTCTCTGTCGGTCCCTGTGTCTCTCTCTCGGTCCCTGTGTCACTCTCTCGGTCCCTGTGTCTCTTTCGGTCCTTGTGTCTCTCTCGGTCCCTGTGTCTCTCTCTCTCTCGGTCCCTGTGTCTCTCTCGGTCCCTGTGGCTCACTCGGTCCCTCTGTTTCTCTCTCGGCCCCTGTGTCTCTCTCTCGGTCCCTGTGTCTCACTCGGTCCCTGTGTCTCTCTCTCGGTCCCTGTGTCTCTCACTCGGTCCCTATGTCTCACTCGGTCGCTATGTCTCTCTCTCGGTCTCTATGTCTTTCTCTCGGTCCCTGAGTCTCTTTCTCGGTCCCTGTGTCTCTCTCTCTCGGCCCCTGTGTCTCTCTCGGTCCCTGTCTCTCTCTCGGTCACTGTGTCTCTCGGTCCCTGTGTCTCTCTCGGTCCCTGTGTCTCTCTCGGTCCCTGTGTCTCTCTCTCAGTCCCTGTGTCCCTCTCGGTCCCTGTGCCTCTCTCGATCCCTGTATCTCTCTCGGTCCCTGTGTCTCTCTCTCGGTCCCTGTGTCTCTCTCGGTCCCTGTGTCTCTCTCTCGGTCCCTGTCTCTCTCTTGGTCCCTGTTTCTCTCTCGGTCCTTGTGTCACTCTCAGTCCCTGTGTCTCTCTCGGTACCTGTGTCTCTCTCTCGGTCCCTTTGTCTCTCTCTCGGTCCCTGTGTCTCTCTCGGTACCTGTGTCTCTCTCTCGGTCTCTTTGACTCTCTCTCGGTCCCTGCCTCTCTCTCGGTCCCTGTGTCTCTCTCGGTCGCTGTGTCTCACTCGGTCCCTGTGTCTCTCTCGGTCCCTCTGTCTCTCTCTCACCCCTGTGTCTCTCTCTGTCCCGGTGTCTCTCTCGGTCCCTGTGACTCTCTCTCGGTCCCTGTGTCTCTCTCTTGGTCTGTGTCTCTCTCGTGGTCCCTGTGTCTCACTCGGTCCCTGTGTATCTCTCGGTCCCTCTGTCTCTCTCTCACCCCTGTGTCTCTCTCAGTCCCTGTGTCTCTCTCTCTCGGTCCCTGTGTCTCTCTCTCGGTCCCTGTTTCTCTCACTCGGTCCCTGTGTCTCTCACTCGGTCCCTGTATCTCTCCTAGTCCCTGTGTCTCTCTCTCGGTCCCTGTGTCTCTCACTCGGTCCCTGTGTCTCTCTCAGCCCCTTTGTCTCACTCGGTCCCTGTCTCTTTCTCGGTCCCTGTGCCTCTCTCTAAGACCCTGTGTCTCTCTCTTGGTCTGTGTCTCTCTCTCGGTCCCTGTGTCTCTCACTCGGTCCCTGTGTCTCTCTCGGTCCCTGTGTCTCACTCTCAGTCCCTTTGTCTCTCTCTTGGCCCCTGTGTCACTCACTCGGTCCCTGGGTCTCTCTCAGTCCCTGTGTCTCTCTCGGTCCCCGTGTCTCTCTCTCGGTCCCTGTGTCTCTCTGTCGGTCCCTGTATCTTTCTCAGTCCCTGGGTCTCTCTCGGTCCCTGTGTCTCTCTCTCGGTCCCTGTGTCTCTCTCGGTCACTGTGTCTCACTCGGTCCCTGTGTCTCTCTCGGTCCCTGTGTCTCTCTCTCGGTCCCTGTGTCTCTCTCTTGGTCCCTGTATCTCTCTATCAGCCCTGTGTCTGCTCGGTCTTGGTGTCTCTCTCAGTCCCTGTGTCTCTCACTTGGTCCCTGTCTCTCTCTCTCTCTCTGTCCCTGTGTCCCTCTCGGTCTCTGTGCCTCTCTCGATCCCTGTATCTCTCTCGGTCCCTGTGTCTCTCTCTCGGTCCCTGTGTCTCTCTCGGTCCCTGTGTCTCTCTCTCGGTCCCTGTCTCTCTCTTGGTCCCTGTTTCTCTCTCGGTCCTTGTGTCACTCTCAGTCCCTGTGTCTCTCTCGGTACCTGTGTCTCTCTCTCGGTCCCTGTGTCTCTCTCTCGGTCTCTTTGTCTCTCTCTCGGTCCCTGCCTCTCTCTCAGTCCCTGTGTCTCTCTCTCGGTCTCTTTGTCTCTCTCTCGGTCCCTGCCTCTCTCTCGGTCCCTGTGTCTCTCTCGGTCGCTGTGTCTCACTCGGTCCCTGTGTCTCTCTCGGTCCCTCTGTCTCTCTCTCACCCCTGTGTCTCTCTCTGTCCCGGTGTCTCTCTCGGTCCCTGTGACTCTCTCTCGGTCCCTGTGTCTCTCTCTTGGTCTGTGTCTCTCTCGTGGTCCCTGTGTCTCACTCGGTCCCTGTGTATCTCTCGGTCCCTCTGTCTCTCTCTCACCCCTGTGTCTCTCTCAGTCCCTGTGTCTCTCTCTCTCGGTCCCTGTGTCTCTCTCTCGGTCCCTGTTTCTCTCACTCGGTCCCTGTGTCTCTCACTCGGTCCCTGTATCTCTCCTAGTCCCTGTGTCTCTCTCTCGGTCCCTGTGTCTCTCACTCGGTCCCTGTGTCTCTCTCAGCCCCTTGTCTCACTCGGTCCCTGTCTCTTTCTCGGTCCCTGTGCCTCTCTCTAAGACCCTGTGTCTCTCTCTTGGTCTGTGTCTCTCTCTCGGTCCCTGTGTCTCTCACTCGGTCCCTGTGTCTCTCTCGGTCCCTGTGTCTCACTCTCAGTCCCTTTGTCTCTCTCTTGGCCCCTGTGTCACTCACTCGGTCCCTGGGTCTCTCTCAGTCCCTGTGTCTCTCTCGGTCCCCGTGTCTCTCTCTCAGTCCCTGTGTCTCTCTGTCGGTCCCTGTATCTTTCTCAGTCCCTGGGTCTCTCTCGGTCCCTGTGTCTCTCTCTCGGTCCCTGTGTCTCTCTCGGTCACTGTGTCTCACTCGGTCCCTGTGTCTCTCTCGGTCCCTGTGTCTCTCTCTCTCACCCCTGTGTCTCTCTCGGTCCTGGTGTCTCTCTTGGTCCCTGTGTCTCTTTCTCGGTCCCTGTGTTTCTCTCGGTCCCTGTGTCTCTCTCAGTCCCTGTGTCTCACTCTGTCCCCGTCTCCCTCTCGGTCTCTGTGCCTCTCTCTAAGACCCTGTGTCTCTCTCTTGGTCCCTATGTCTCTCTCTCAGTCCCTGTGTCTCACTCGGTCCCTGTGTTTCTCTCTCGGTCCCTGTGTCTCTCTCGGTCCCTGTGTCTCTCTTGGTCCCTGTGTCTCTCTCTCGGTCCCTGTGTCTCTCTCTCGGTCCCTGTGCCTCTCTCTTGCTCCCTGTGTCTCTTTCGGTCCCTGTGTCTCACTCAGTCCCTGTGTCTCTCTCGGTCCCTGTGTCTCTTTCGGTCCCTGTGTCTCACTCGGTCACTGTGCCTCTCTCTCGGTCCCTGTGTCTCTCTCGGCCCCTGTGTATCATTTGGTCCCTGTGTCTCACTCGGTCCCTGTGCCTCTCTCTCGGTCCCTGTGTCTCACTCGGTCCCTGTGGCTCTCTCTCGGTCCCTGTGTCTCTCTCTCTCTCGGCCCCTGTGTCTCTCTATCGATCCCTGTGTCTCTCTCTCGGTCCCTGTGCCTCTCTCTCGGTCCTTGTGTCTCTCTCGGTCCCTGTGTTTCACTCGGTCCCTGTGTCTCTCTCGGCCCCTGTGTCTCTCTCTCTCGGTCCCTGTGTCTCTCTCAGTCCCTGTGTCTCACTCGGTCCCTGTGCCTCTCTCTCAGTCCCTGTCTCTCTCTCGGTCCCTGTGTCTCTCTCTCGGTCCCTGTGTCTCTCTCTCTCTCGGTCCCTGTGTCTCTCTCAGTCCCTGTGTCTCACTCGGTCCCTGTGCCTCTCTCTCAGTCCCTGTCTCTCTCTCGGTCCCTGTGTCTCTCTCTCGGTCCGGTGTCTCTCTCTCGGTCCCTGTGTCTCTCTCGGTCCCTGTGTCTCACTTGGTCCCTGTGTCTCTCTCTCGGTCACTGTGTCTCTCTCTCTCGGTCCCTCTGTCGGTCTCGGTCCCTGTGTTTCACTCGGTCCCTGTGTCTCACTCTCGGTCCCTGTGTCTCTCTCGGTCCCTGTGCCTCTCTCGTTACCTGAGTCTCTCTCTCGGTCCCTGTGTCTCTCTCTCAGACCCTGTGTCTCTCTCTCGGTCCCTGTATCTCACTCTCGATTCCTGTGTCTCTCTCTCTGTTCCTGTGTCTCTCTCTCGGTCCCTGTGTCTCTCTCGGTCCCTTTGTCTCTCTCGGTCCCTGTGTCTCTCTCTCGGTCCCTGGCTCTCTCTCGGTCCCTGTGTCTCTCTCGGTCCCAGTGTCACTCTCGGTCCCTGTGTCTCTCTCGGTCCCTGAGACTTTCTCTCGGTCCCTGTGTCTCTCTCGGTCGCTGTCTCTCTCTCGGTCCCAGTGTCTCACTCGGTCCCTGTGTCTCTCTGTCGGTCCCTGTGTCTCTCTCTCGGTCCCTGTGTCACTCTCTCGGTCCCTGTGTCTCTTTCGGTCCTTGTGTCTCTCTCGGTCCCTGTGTCTCTCTCTCTCTCGGTCCCTGTGTCTCTCTCGGTCCCTGTGGCTCACTCGGTCCCTCTGTTTCTCTCTCGGCCCCTGTGTCTCTCTCTCGGTCCCTGTGTCTCACTCGGTCCCTGTGTCTCTCTCTCGGTCCCTGTGTCTCTCACTCGGTCCCTATGTCTCACTCGGTCGCTATGTCTCTCTCTCGGTCTCTATGTCTTTCTCTCGGTCCCTGAGTCTCTTTCTCGGTCCCTGTGTCTCTCTCTCTCGGCCCCTGTGTCTCTCTCTGTCCCTGTCTCTCTCTCGGTCACTGTGTCTCTCGGTCCCTGTGTCTCTCTCGGTCCCTGTGTCTCTCTCGGTCCCTGTGTCTCTCTCTCAGTCCCTGTGTCCCTCTCGGTCCCTGTGCCTCTCTCGATCCCTGTATCTCTCTCGGTCCCTGTGTCTCTCTCTCGGTCCCTGTGTCTCTCTCGGTCCCTGTGTCTCTCTCTCGGTCCCTGTCTCTCTCTTGGTCCCTGTTTCTCTCTCGGTCCTTGTGTCACTCTCAGTCCCTGTGTCTCTCTCGGTACCTGTGTCTCTCTCTCGGTCCCTTTGTCTCTCTCTCGGTCCCTGTGTCTCTCTCGGTCCCTGTGTCTCTCTCTCGGTCTCTTTGTCTCTCTCTCGGTCCCTGCCTCTCTCTCGGTCCCTGTGTCTCTCTCGGTCGCTGTGTCTCACTCGGTCCCTGTGTCTCTCTCGGTCCCTCTGTCTCTCTCTCACCCCTGTGTCTCTCTCTGTCCCGGTGTCTCTCTCGGTCCCTGTGACTCTCTCTCGGTCCCTGTGTCTCTCTCTTGGTCTGTGTCTCTCTCGTGGTCCCTGTGTCTCACTCGGTCCCTGTGTATCTCTCGGTCCCTCTGTCTCTCTCTCACCCCTGTGTCTCTCTCAGTCCCTGTGTCTCTCTCTCTCGGTCCCTGTGTCTCTCTCTCGGTCCCTGTTTCTCTCACTCGGTCCCTGTGTCTCTCACTCGGTCCCTGTATCTCTCCTAGTCCCTGTGTCTCTCTCTCGGTCCCTGTGTCTCTCACTCGGTCCCTGTGTCTCTCTCAGCCCCTTTGTCTCACTCGGTCCCTGTCTCTTTCTCGGTCCCTGTGCCTCTCTCTAAGACCCTGTGTCTCTCTCTTGGTCTGTGTCTCTCTCTCGGTCCCTGTGTCTCTCAGTCGGTCCCTGTGTCTCTCTCGGTCCCTGTGTCTCACTCTCAGTCCCTTTGTCTCTCTCTTGGCCCCTGTGTCACTCACTCGGTCCCTGGGTCTCTCTCAGTCCCTGTGTCTCTCTCGGTCCCCGTGTCTCTCTCTCGGTCCCTGTGTCTCTCTGTCGGTCCCTGTATCTTTCTCAGTCCCTGGGTCTCTCTCGGTCCCTGTGTCTCTCTCTCGGTCCCTGTGTCTCTCTCGGTCACTGTGTCTCACTCGGTCCCTGTGTCTCTCTCGGTCCCTGTGTCTCTCTCTCTCACCCCTGTGTCTCTCTCGGTCCTGGTGTCTCTCTTGGTCCCTGTGTCTCTTTCTCGGTCCCTGTGTTTCTCTCGGTCCCTGTGTCTCTCTCTTGCTCCCTGTGACTCTCTCGGTCCCTGTCTCTCTACCAGTCCCGTGTCTCTCTCTCAGTCCCTGTGTCTCTCTCGGTCCCTGTGACTCTCACTCGGTCCCTGTGTCTCTCTCGGTCCATGTGTCTCTCACTCGGTCCCTGTGTCTCTCTCTCGGTCCCTGTGTCTCTCTCGGTCCCTGTGTCTCTCTCTCTCTCTCTGTCCCGGTGTCTCTCTCGGTCCCTGTGTCTCTCTCTCAGTCCCTGTGTCCCTCTCGGTCCCTGTGTCTCACTCGGTCCCTGTCTCTCTCTCGGTCCCTGTGTCTCTCTCTCGGCCCCTGTGTCTCTCTCGGTCCCTGTGTCTCTCTCTCGGTCCCTGTGTCTCTCTCTTGGTCCCTGTATCTCTCTATCACCCCTGTGTCTGCTCGGTCTTGGTGTCTCTCTCAGTCCCTGTGTCTCTCACTTGGTCCCTGTCTCTCTCTCTCTCTCTGTCCCGGTGTCTCTCTCGGTCCCTGTGTCTCTCTCTCAGTCCCTGTGTCCCTCTCGGTCCCTGTGTCTCACTCGGTCCCTGTCTCTCTCTCGGTCCCTTTGTCTCTCTCTCAGTCCCTGTGTCCCTCTCGGTCTCTGTGCCTCTCTCGATCCCTGTATCTCTCTCGGTCCCTGTGTCTCTCTCTCGGTCCCTGTGTCTCTCTCGGTCCCTGTGTCTCTCTCTCGGTCCCTGTCTCTCTCTTGGTCCCTGTTTCTCTCTCGGTCCTTGTGTCACTCTCAGTCCCTGTGTCTCTCTCGGTACCTGTGTCTCTCTCTCGGTCCCTGTGTCTCTCTCTCGGTCTCTTTGTCTCTCTCTCGGTCCCTGCCTCTCTCTCGGTCCCTGTGTCTCTCTCTCGGTCTCTTTGTCTCTCTCTCGGTCCCTGCCTCTCTCTCGGTCCCTGTGTCTCTCTCGGTCGCTGTGTCTCACTCTGTCCCGGTGTCTCTCTCGGTCCCTGTGACTCTCTCTCGGTCCCTGTGTCTCTCTCTTGGTCTGTGTCTCTCTCGTGGTCCCTGTGTCTCACTCGGTCCCTGTGTATCTCTCGGTCCCTCTGTCTCTCTCTCACCCCTGTGTCTCTCTCAGTCCCTGTGTCTCTCTCTCTCGGTCCCTGTGTCTCTCTCTCGGTCCCTGTTTCTCTCACTCGGTCCCTGTGTCTCTCACTCGGTCCCTGTATCTCTCCTAGTCCCTGTGTCTCTCTCTCGGTCCCTGTGTCTCTCACTCGGTCCCTGTGTCTCTCTCAGCCCCTTTGTCTCACTCGGTCCCTGTCTCTTTCTCGGTCCCTGTGCCTCTCTCTAAGACCCTGTGTCTCTCTCTTGGTCTGTGTCTCTCTCTCGGTCCCTGTGTCTCTCACTCGGTCCCTGTGTCTCTCTCGGTCCCTGTGTCTCACTCTCAGTCCCTTTGTCTCTCTCTTGGCCCCTGTGTCACTCACTCGGTCCCTGGGTCTCTCTCAGTCCCTGTGTCTCTCTCGGTCCCCGTGTCTCTCTCTCAGTCCCTGTGTCTCTCTGTCGGTCCCTGTATCTTTCTCAGTCCCTGGGTCTCTCTCGGTCCCTGTGTCTCTCTCTCGGTCCCTGTGTCTCTCTCGGTCACTGTGTCTCACTCGGTCCCTGTGTCTCTCTCGGTCCCTGTGTCTCTCTCTCTCACCCCTGTGTCTCTCTCGGTCCTGGTGTCTCTCTTGGTCCCTGTGTCTCTTTCTCGGTCCCTGTGTTTCTCTCGGTCCCTGTGTCTCTCTCAGTCCCTGTGTCTCACTCGGTCCCTGTCTCCCTCTCGGTCTCTGTGCCTCTCTCTAAGACCCTGTGTCTCTCTCTTGATCCCTATGTCTCTCTCTCAGTCCCTGTGTCTCACTCGGTCCCTGTGTTTCTCTCTCGGTCCCTGTGTCTCTCTCGGTCCCTGTGTCTCTCTTGGTCCCTGTGTCTCTCTCTCGTTCCCTGTGTCTCTCTCTCGGTCCCTGTGCCTCTCTCTTGCTCCCTGTGTCTCTTTCGGTCCCTGTGTCTCACTCAGTCCATGTGTCTCTCTCGGTCCCTGTGTCTCTTTCGGTCCCTGTGTCTCACTCGGTCACTGTGCCTCTCTCTCGGTCCCTGTGTCTCTCTCGGCCCCTGTGTATCATTTGGTCCCTGTGTCTCACTCGGTCCCTGTGCCTCTCTCTCGGTCCCTGTGTCTCACTCGGTCCCTGTGGCTCTCTCTCGGTCCCTGTGTCTCTCTCTCTCTCGGCCCCTGTGTCTCTCTATCGATCCCTGTGTCTCTCTCTCGGTCCCTGTGCCTCTCTCTCGGTCCTTGTGTCTCTCTCGGTCCCTGTGTTTCACTCGGTCCCTGTGTCTCTCTCGGCCCCTGTGTCTCTCTCTCTCGGTCCCTGTGTCTCTCTCAGTCCCTGTGTCTCACTCGGTCCCTGTGCCTCTCTCTCAGTCCCTGTCTCTCTCTCGGTCCCTGTGTCTCTCTCTCGGTCCCTGTGTCTCTCTCTCTCTCGGTCCCTGTGTCTCTCTCAGTCCCTGTGTCTCACTCGGTCCCTGTGCCTCTCTATCAGTCCCTGTCTCTCTCTCGGTCCCTGTGTCTCTCTCTCGGTCCGGTGTCTCTCTCTCGGTCCCTGAGTCTCTCTCGGTCCCTGTGTCTCACTTGGTCCCTGTGTCTCTCTCTCGGTCACTGTGTCTCTCTCTCTCGGTCCCTCTGTCGGTCTCGGTCCCTGTGTTTCACTCGGTCCCTGTGTCTCACTCTCGGTCCCTGTGTCTCTCTCGGTCCCTGTGCCTCTCTCGTTACCTGAGTCTCTCTCTCGGTCCCTGTGTCTCTCTCTCAGACCCTGTGTCTCTCTCTCGGTCCCTGTATCTCACTCTCGATTCCTGTGTCTCTCTCTCTGTTCCTGTGTCTCTCTCTCGGTCCCTGTGTCTCTCTCGGTCCCTTTGTCTCTCTCGGTCCCTGTGTCTCTCTCTCGGTCCCTGGCTCTCTCTCGGTCCCTGTGTCTCTCTCGGTCCCAGTGTCACTCTCGGTCCCTGTGTCTCTCTCGGTCCCTGAGACTTTCTCTCGTTCCCTGTGTCTCTCTCGGTCGCTGTCTCTCTCTCGGTCCCAGTGTCTCACTCGGTCCCTGTGTCTCTCTGTCGGTCCCTGTGTCTCTCTCTCGGTCCCTGTGTCACTCTCTCGGTCCCTGTGTCTCTTTCGGTCCTTGTGTCTCTCTCGGTCCCTGTGTCTCTCTCTCTCTCGGTCCCTGTGTCTCTCTCGGTCCCTGTGGCTCACTCGGTCCCTCTGTTTCTCTCTCGGCCCCTGTGTCTCTCTCTCGGTCCCTGTGTCTCACTCGGTCCCTGTGTCTCTCTCTCGGTCCCTGTGTCTCTCACTCGGTCCCTATGTCTCACTCGGTCGCTATGTCTCTCTCTCGGTCTCTATGTCTTTCTCTCGGTCCCTGAGTCTCTTTCTCGGTCCCTGTGTCTCTCTCTCTCGGCCCCTGTGTCTCTCTCGGTCCCTGTCTCTCTCTCGGTCACTGTGTCTCTCGGTCCCTGTGTCTCTCTCGGTCCCTGTGTCTCTCTCGGTCCCTGTGTCTCTCTCTCAGTCCCTGTGTCCCTCTCGGTCCCTGTGCCTCTCTCGATCCCTGTATCTCTCTCGGTCCCTGTGTCTCTCTCTCGGTCCCTGTGTCTCTCTCGGTCCCTGTGTCTCTCTCTCGGTCCCTGTCTCTCTCTTGGTCCCTGTTTCTCTCTCGGTCCTTGTGTCACTCTCAGTCCCTGTGTCTCTCTCGGTACCTGTATCTCTCTCTCGGTCCCTTTGTCTCTCTCTCGGTCCCTGTGTCTCTCTCGGTACCTGTGTCTCTCTCTCGGTCTCTTTGACTCTCTCTCGGTCCCTGCCTCTCTCTCGGTCCCTGTGTCTCTCTCGGTCGCTGTGTCTCACTCGGTCCCTGTGTCTCTCTCGGTCCCTCTGTCTCTCTCTCACCCCTGTGTCTCTCTCTGTCCCGGTGTCTCTCTCGGTCCCTGTGACTCTCTCTCGGTCCCTGTGTCTCTCTCTTGGTCTGTGTCTCTCTCGTGGTCCCTGTGTCTCACTCGGTCCCTGTGTATCTCTCGGTCCCTCTGTCTCTCTCTCACCCCTGTGTCTCTCTCAGTCCCTGTGTCTCTCTCTCTCGGTCCCTGTGTCTCTCTCTCGGTCCCTGTTTCTCTCACTCGGTCCCTGTGTCTCTCACTCGGTCCCTGTATCTCTCCTAGTCCCTGTGTCTCTCTCTCGGTCCCTGTGTCTCTCACTCGGTCCCTGTGTCTCTCTCAGCCCCTTTGTCTCACTCGGTCCCTGTCTCTTTCTCGGTCCCTGTGCCTCTCTCTAAGACCCTGTGTCTCTCTCTTGGTCTGTGTCTCTCTCTCGGTCCCTGTGTCTCTCACTCGGTCCCTGTGTCTCTCTCGGTCCCTGTGTCTCACTCTCAGTCCCTTTGTCTCTCTCTTGGCCCCTGTGTCACTCACTCGGTCCCTGGGTCTCTCTCAGTCCCTGTGTCTCTCTCGGTCCCCGTGTCTCTCTCTCGGTCCCTGTGTCTCTCTGTCGGTCCCTGTATCTTTCTCAGTCCCTGGGTCTCTCTCGGTCCCTGTGTCTCTCTCTCGGTCCCTGTGTCTCTCTCGGTCACTGTGTCTCACTCGGTCCCTGTGTCTCTCTCGGTCCCTGTGTCTCTCTCTCTCACCCCTGTGTCTCTCTCGGTCCTGGTGTCTCTCTTGGTCCCTGTGTCTCTTTCTCGGTCCCTGTGTTTCTCTCGGTCCCTGTGTCTCTCTCAGTCCCTGTGTCTCACTCGGTCCCTGTCTCACTCTCGGTCTCTGTGCCTCTCTCTAAGACCCTGTGTCTCTCTCTTGGTCCCTATGTCTCTCTCTCAGTCCCTGTGTCTCACTCGGTCCCTGTGTTTCTCTCTCGGTCCCTGTGTCTCTCTCGGTCCCTGTGTCTCTCTTGGTCCCTGTGTCTCTCTCTCGGTCCCTGTGTCTCTCTCTCGGTCCCTGTGCCTCTCTCTTGCTCCCTGTGTCTCTTTCGGTCCCTGTGTCTCACTCAGTCCCTGTGTCTCTCTCGGTCCCTGTGTCTCTTTCGGTCCCTGTGTCTCACTCGGTCACTGTGCCTCTCTCTCGGTCCCTGTGTCTCTCTCGGCCCCTGTGTATCATTTGGTCCCTGTGTCTCACTCGGTCCCTGTGCCTCTCTCTCGGTCCCTGTGTCTCACTCGGTCCCTGTGGCTCTCTCTCGGTCCCTGTGTCTCTCTCTCTCTCGGCCCCTGTGTCTCTCTATCGATCCCTGTGTCTCTCTCTCGGTCCCTGTGCCTCTCTCTCGGTCCTTGTGTCTCTCTCGGTCCCTGTGTTTCACTCGGTCCCTGTGTCTCTCTCGGCCCCTGTGTCTCTCTCTCTCGGTCCCTGTGTCTCTCTCAGTCCCTGTGTCTCACTCGGTCCCTGTGCCTCTCTCTCAGTCCCTGTCTCTCTCTCGGTCCCTGTGTCTCTCTCTCGGTCCCTGTGTCTCTCTCTCTCTCAGTCCCTGTGTCTCTCTCAGTCCCTGTGTCTCACTCGGTCCCTGTGCCTCTCTCTCAGTCCCTGTCTCTCTCTCGGTCCCTGTGTCTCTCTCTCGGTCCGGTGTCTCTCTCTCGGTCCCTGTGTCTCTCTCGGTCCCTGTGTCTCACTTGGTCCCTGTGTCTCTCTCTCGGTCACTGTGTCTCTCTCTCTCGGTCCCTCTGTCTGTCTCGGTCCCTGTGTTTCACTCGGTCCCTGTGTCTCGGTCTCGGTCCCTGTGTCTCTCTCGGTCCCTGTGCCTCTCTCGTTACCTGAGTCTCTCTCTCGGTCCCTGTGTCTCTCTCTCAGACCCTGTGTCTCTCTCTCGGTCCCTGTATCTCACTCTCGATTCCTGTGTCTCTCTCTCTGTTCCTGTGTCTCTCTCTCGGTCCCTGTGTCTCTCTCGGTCCCTTTGTCTCTCTCGGTCCCTGTGTCTCTCTCTCGGTCCCTGGCTCTCTCTCGGTCCCTGTGTCTCTCTCGGTCCCAGTGTCACTCTCGGTCCCTGTGTCTCTCTCGGTCCCTGAGACTTTCTCTCGGTCCCTGTGTCTCTCTCGGTCGCTGTCTCTCTCTCGGTCCCAGTGTCTCACTCGGTCCCTGTGTCTCTCTGTCGGTCCCTGTGTCTCTCTCTCGGTCCCTGTGTCACTCTCTCGGTCCCTGTGTCTCTTTCGGTCCTTGTGTCTCTCTCGGTCCCTGTGTCTCTCTCTCTCTCGGTCCCTGTGTCTCTCTCGGTCCCTGTGGCTCACTCGGTCCCTCTGTTTCTCTCTCGGCCCCTGTGTCTCTCTCTCGGTCCCTGTGTCTCACTCGGTCCCTGTGTCTCTCTCTCGGTCCCTGTGTCTCTCAATCGGTCCCTATGTCTCACTCGGTCGCTATGTCTCTCTCTCGGTCTCTATGTCTTTCTCTCGGTCCCTGAGTCTCTTTCTCGGTCCCTGTGTCTCTCTCTCTCGGCCCCTGTGTCTCTCTCGGTCCCTGTGTCTCTCTCGGTCACTGTGTCTCTCGGTCCCTGTGTCTCTCTCGGTCCCTGTGTCTCTCTCGGTCCCTGTGTCTCTCTCTCGGTCCCTGGGTCTCTCTTTCAGTCCCTGTGTCTCTCTCTCGGTCCCTGTGTCTCTCTCTCGGACCCTGTGTCTCTCTGTCGGTCGCTGTGTCTCACACTCGGTCCCTGTGTCTCTCTCTCTCTCGGTCCCTGTGTCTCACTCGGTCCCTATGTCTCACTCAGTCCCTGTGTCTCTCTCGGTCCCTGTGTCTCACTCGGTCCCTGTGCCACTCTCTCGGTCCCTGTGTCTCTCTCGGCCCCTGTGTATCATTTGGTCCCTGTGTCTCACTCGGTCCCTGTGCCTCTCTCTCAGTCCCTGTGTCTCATTCGGTCCCTGTGTCTCACTCGGTCCCTGTGTCTCTCTCGGTCCCTGTGTCTCTCTCTCGGTCCCTGTGTCTCTCTCTCGATCCCTGTGTCTCTCTCTCGGTCCCTGTGCCTCTCTCTCGGTCCTTGTGTCTCTCTCGGTCACTGTGTTTCACTCGGAGCCTGTGTCTCTCTCGGTCCCTGTGCCTCTCTCTCAGTCCCTGTCTCACTCTCGGTCCCTGTGTCTCTCTCTCGGTCCGGTGTCTCTCTCTCGGTCCCTGTGTCTCTCTCGGTCCCTGTGTCTCACTCGGTCCCTGTGTCTCTCTCTTGGTCCCTGTGTCTCTCTCTCGGTCACTGTGTCTCTCTCTCTCGGTCCCTCTGTCGCTCTCGGTTCCTGTGTCTCACTCGGTCCCTGTGTCTCTCTCGGTCCTTGTGTCTCTCTCTCACCCCTGTGTCTCTCTCGGTCCCTGTGCCTCTCTCGTTACCTGAGTCTCTCTGTCGGTCCCTGTGTCTCTCTCTCGGTCCCTGTGTCTCTCTCTCGGTCCATGTGTCTCTTTCGGTCCCAGTGTCTCACTCGGTCCCTGTGCCTCTCTCTCGGTCCCTGTGTCTCTCTCGGTCCCTGTGTCTCACTCGGTCGCTGTGTCTCTCTCGGCCCCTGTGCCTCTCTCTCGGTCCCTGTGTCTCACTCGGTCCCTGTGTTTCTCTCTGCGTCCCTGTGTCTCTCTCTCGGTCCCTGTGTCTCTCTCTCGGTCCCTGTGTCTCTTTTGGTCCCTGTGTCTCTCTCTCGGTCCCTGTGTCTCGCTCGGTCCCTGTGTCTCTCTCTCGGTCCCTGTGTCTATCTCGGTCCCTGTGTCTCACTCGGTCGCTGTGTCTCTCTCTCGGTCCCTGTGTTTCTCTCTCGGTCCCTGTGTCTCTCTCGGTTCCTGTGTCTCACTCAATCCCTGTGTCTCACTAGGTCCCTGAGTCTCTCTCGGTCCCAGTGTCTCTCTCGATTCCTGTGTCTCTCTCACATTCCCTGTGTCTCTCTCTTGGTCCCTGTGATTCTCTCAGTCCCTGTGTCTCTTTCTCGGTCCCTGTGTCTCACTCGGTCCCTGCGTCTCTCTCTCGGTCCCTATGTCTCACTCGGTCGCTGTTTCTCTCTCTCGGTCTCTGTGTCTTTCTCTCGGTCCCTGAGTCTCTTTCTCGGTCCCTGTGTCTCACTCGGTCCCTGTGTCTCTCTCTCTCTGTCCCTGTGTCTCACTCGGTCCCTGTGTCTCTCTCGGTCCCTGAGTCTCTCTCGGTCCCTGTGTCTATCTCTCGGTTCCTGTGTCTCTCTCTCGGAACACGAGTGTCTCACTCGGTCCCTGTGTCCTCTCACTCGGTCCCTGTGTCTCTCTTTCAGTCCCTGTGTCGCTCACATCGGTCCCTGTGTCTCTCTCTCGGTCCCTGTGCCTCTCTCTCGGTCCCTGTGTCTCACTCGGTCCCTGTGTCTCTCTCTCGGTCCCTGTGTCCTCTCTCTCTCGGTCACTGTGTCTCTCGGTCCCTGTGTCTCTCTCGGTCCCTGAGTCTCTCTCCGTCCCTGTGTCTCTCTCTCGGTCTCTGTGCCTCTCTCTCGGTCCCTGTGCCTCTCTCTTGCGCCCTGTGTCTCTTTCGGTCCCTGTGTCTCACTCAGTCCCTGTGTCTCTCTCGGTCCCTGTGTCTCTTTCGATCCCTGTGTCTCACTCGGTCCCTGTGCCTCTCTCTCGATCCCTGTGTCTCTCTCGGCCCCTGTGTATCATTTGTTCCCGTGTCTCACTCGGTCCTGTGCCTCTCTCTCGGTCCCTGTGTCTCACTCGTCCCTGTGGCTCTCTCGTCGGTCCCTGTGTCTCTCTCTCTCTCGGCCCCTATGTCTATCTATCGATCCCTGTGTCTCTCTCTCGGTCCCTGTGCCTCTCTCTCGGTCCTTGTGTCCTCTCTCGGTCCCTGTGTTTCACTCGGTCCCTGTGCCTCTCTCTCAGTCCCTGTCTCTCTCTCGGTCCTGTGTCTCTCTCTCGGTCCCTGTGTCTCACTCTCGATTCCTGTGTCTCTCTCTCTGTTCCTGTGTCTCTCTCTCGGTCCCTGTGTCTCTCTCGGTCCCTGTGTCTCTCTCGGTCCCTGTGTCTCTCTCTCGGTCCCTGGCTCTCTCTCGGTCCCTGTGTATCTCTCGGTCCCAGTGTCACTCTCGGTCCCTGTGTCTCTCTCGGTCCCTGAGACTTTCTCTCGGTCCCTGTGTCTCTCTCGGTCCCTGTCTCTCTCTCGGTCCCAGTGTCTCACTCGGTCCCTGTGTCTCTCTGTCGGTCCTGTGTCTCTTTCTCGGTCCCTGTATCTCTCTCGGTCCCTGTGTCTCTCTCGGAGACCCTGTGGCTCACTCGGTCCCTCTGTTTCTCTCTCGGCCCCTGTGTCTCTCTCTCGGTCCCTGTGTCTCACTCGGTCCCTGTGTCTCTCTCTCGGTCCCTGTGTCTCTCACTCGGTCCCTATGTCTCACTCGGTCGCTATGTCTCTCTCTCGGTCTCTATGTCTTTCTCTCGGTCCCTGAGTCTCTTTCTCGGTCCCTGTGTCTCTCTCTCCTCGGCCCCTGTGTCTCTCTCGGTCCCTGTCTCTCTCTCGGTCACTGTGTCTCTCGGTCCCTGTGTCTCTCTCGGTCCCTGTGTCCTCTCTCGGTCCCTGTGTCTCTCTCTCGGTCCCTGGGTCTCTCTTTCAGTCCCTGTGTCTCTCTCTCGGTCCCTGTGTCTCTCTCCGGACCCTGTGTCTCTCTGTCGGTCGCTGTGTCTCACACTCGGTCCCACACAGTGAGCACGTGACCCTGTGTCTCACTCGGTCCCTATGTCTCACTCAGTCCCTGTGTCTCTCTCGGTCCCTGTGTCTCACTCGGTCCCTGTGCCACTCTCTCGGTCCCTGTGTCTCTCTCGGCCCCTGTGTATCATTTGGTCCCTGTGTCTCACTCGGTCCCTGTGCCTCTCTCTCAGTCCCTGTGTCTCACTCGGTCCCTGTGTCTCACTCGGTCCCTGTGTCTCTCTCGGTCCCTGTGTCTCTCTCTCGATCCCTGTGTCTCTCTCTCGATCCCTGTGTCTCTCTCTCGGTCCCTGTGCCTCTCTCTCGGTCCTTGTGTCTCTCTCGGTCACTGTGTTTCACTCGGTCCCTGTGTCTCTCTCGGTCCCTGTGCCTCTCTCTCAGTCCCTGTCTCACTCTCGGTCCCTGTGTCTCTCTCTCGGTCCGGTGTCTCTCTCTCGGTCCCTGTGTCTCTCTCGGTCCCTGTGTCTCACTCGGTCCCTGTGTCTCTCTCTTGGTCCCTGTGTCTCTCTCTCGGTCACTGTGTCTCTCTCTCTCGGTCCCTCTGTCGCTCTCGGTTCCTGTGTCTCACTCGGTCCCTGTGTCTCTCTCGGTCCTTGTGTCTCTCTCTCACCCCTGTGGCTCTCTCGGTCCCTGTGCCTCTCTCGTTACCTGAGTCTCTCTGTCGGTCCCTGTGTCACTCTCTCGGTCCATGTGTCTCTTTCGGTCCCAGTGTCTCACTCGGTCCCTGTGCCTCTCTCTCGGTCCCTGTGTCTCTCTCGGTCCCTGTGTCTCACTCGGTCGCTGTGTCTCTCTCGGCCCCTGTGTCTCTTTCTGTCCCTGTGTCTCACTCGGTCCCTGTGCCTCTCTCTCGGTCCCTGTGTCTCACTCGGTCCCTGTGTTTCTCTCTCGGTCCCTGTGTCTCTCTCTCGGTCCCTGTGTCTCTCTCTCGGTCCCTGTGTCTCTCTTGGTCCCTGTGTCTCTCTCTCGGTCCCTGTGTCTCACTCGGTCCCTGTGTCTCTCTCTCGGTCCCTGTGTCTCTCTCGGTCCCTATGTCTCACTCGGTCGCTGTGTCTCTCTCTCGGTCCCTGTGTTTCTCTCTCGGTCCCTGTGTCTCTCTCGGTTCCTGTGTCTCACTCAATCCCTGTGTCTCACTTGGTCCCTGTGTCTCTCTCGGTCCCAGTGTCTCTCTCGATTCCTGTGTCTCTCTCACATTCCCTGTGTCTCTCTCTCGGTCCCTGTGATTCTCTCAGTCCCTGTGTCTCTTTCTCGGTCCCTGTGTCTCACTCGGTCGCTGTTTCTCTCTCTCGGTCTCTGTGTCTTTCTCTCGGTCCCTGAGTCTCTTTCTCGGTCCCTGTGTCTCACTCGGTCCCTGTGTCTCTCTCTCTCTGTCCCTGTGTCTCACTCGGTCCCTGTGTCTCTCTCTCGGTCCCTGTGTCTCTCTCTCTCGGTCACTGTGTCTCTCGGTCCCTGTGTCTCTCTCGGTCCCTGAGTCTCTCTCGGTCCCTGTGTCTCTCTCTCGGTCCCTGTGTCTCTCTCTCGGTCCCTGTGTCTCTCTCTCGGTCCCTGTGTCTCTCACTCGGTCCCTGTGTCTCTCTTTCAGTCCCTGTGTCGCTCACTCGGTCCCTGTGTCTCTCTCTCTCTCGGTCCCTGTGTCTCACTCGGTCCCTATGTCTCACTCAGTCCCTGTGTCTCTCTCGGTCCCTGTGTCTCTCTCTCGGTCCCTCTGCCTCTCTCTCGGTCCCTGTGTCTCACTCGGTCCCTGTGTCTCTCTCTCGGTCCCTGTGTCTCTCTCTCTCGGTCACTGTGTCTCTCGGTCCCTGTGTCTCTCTCGGTCCCTGAGTCTCTCTCCGTCCCTGTGTCTCTCTCTCGGTCTCTGTGCCTCTCTCTCGGTCCCTGTGTCTCTCTCGGTCCCTGTCTCTCTCTCGGTCCCAGTGTCTCACTCGGTCCCTGTGTCTCTCTCGGTCCCTGTGTCTCTCTCTCGGTCCCTGGCTCTCTCTCGGTCCCTGTGTATCTCTCGGTCCCAGTGTCACTCTCGGTCCCTGTGTCTCTCTCGGTCCCTGTCTCTCTCTCGGTCCCAGTGTCTCACTCGGTCCCTGTGTCTCTCTGTCGGTCCCTGTGTCTCTCTCTCGGTCCCTGTATCTCTCTCGGTCCCTGTGTCTCTCTCGGACCCTGTGGCTCACTCGGTCCCTCTGTTTCTCTCTCGGCCCCTGTGTCTCTCTCTCGGTCCCTGTGTCTCACTCGGTCACTGTGTCTCTCTCTCGGTCCCTGTGTCTCTCACTCGGTCCCTATGTCTCACTCGGTCGCTATGTCTCTCTCTCGGTCTCTATGTCTTTCTCTCGGTCCTTAGTGTCTCTTTCTCGGTCCCTGTGTCTCTCTCTCTCGGCCCCTGTGTCTCTCTCGGTCCCTGTCTCTCTCTCGGTCACTGTGTCTCTCGGTCCCTGTGTCTCTCTCGGTCCCTGTGTCTCTCTCGGTCCCTGTGTCTCTCTCTCGGTCCCTGGGTCTCTCTTTCAGTCCCTGTGTCTCTCTCTCGGTCCCTGTGTCTCTCTCTCGGACCCTGTGTCTCTCTGTCGGTCGCTGTGTCTCACACTCGGTCCCTGTGTCTCTCTCTCTCTCGGTCCCTGTGTCTCACTCGGTCCCTATGTCTCACTCAGTCCCTGTGTCTCTCTCGGTCCCTGTGTCTCACTCGGTCCCTGTGCCACTCTCTCGGTCCCTGTGTCTCTCTCGGCCCCTGTGTATCATTTGGTCCCTGTGTCTCACTCGGTCCCTGTGCCTCTCTCTCAGTCCCTGTGTCTCACTCGGTCCCTGTGTCTCACTCGGTCCCTGTGTCTCTCTCGGTCCCTGTGTCTCTCTCTCAATCCCTGTGTCTCTCTCTCGATCCCTGTGTCTCTCTCTCGGTCCCTGTGCCTCTCTCTCGGTCCTTGTGTCTCTCTCGGTCACTGTGTTTCACTCGGTCCCTGTGTCTCTCTCGGTCCCTGTGCCTCTCTCTCAGTCCCTGTCTCACTCTCGGTCCCTGTGTCTCTCTCTCGGTCCGGTGTCTCTCTCTCGGTCCCTGTGTCTCTCTCGGTCCCTGTGTCTCACTCGGTCCCTGTGTCTCTCTCTTGGTCCCTGTGTCTCTCTCTCGGTCACTGTGTCTCTCTCTCTCGGTCCCTCTGTCGCTCTCGGTTCCTGTGTCTCACTCGGTCCCTGTGTCTCTCTCGGTCCTTGTGTCTCTCTCTCACCCCTGTGGCTCTCTCGGTCCCTGTGCCTCTCTCGTTACCTGAGTCTCTCTGTCGGTCCCTGTGTCTCTCTCTCGGTCCATGTGTCTCTTTCGGTCCCAGTGTCTCACTCGGTCCCTGTGCCTCTCTCTCGGTCCCTGTGTCTCTCTCGGTCCCTGTGTCTCACTCGGTCGCTGTGTCTCTCTCGGCCCCTGTGTCTCTTTCTGTCCCTGTGTCTCACTCGGTCCCTGTGCCTCTCTCTCGGTCCCTGTGTCTCACTCGGTCCCTGTGTTTCTCTCTCGGTCCCTGTGTCTCTCTCTCGGTCCCTGTGTCTCTCTCTCGGTCCCTGTGTCTCTCTTGGTCCCTGTGTCTCTCTCTCGGTCCCTGTGTCTCACTCGGTCCCTGTGTCTCTCTCTCGGTCCCTGTGTCTCTCTCGGTCCCTATGTCTCACTCGGTCGCTGTGTCTCTCTCTCGGTCCCTGTGTTTCTCTCTCGGTCCCTGTGTCTCTCTCGGTTCCTGTGTCTCACTCAATCCCTGTGTCTCACTCGGTCCCTGTGTCTCTCTCGGTCCCAGTGTCTCTCTCGATTCCTGTGTCTCTCTCACATTCCCTGTGTCTCTCTCTCGGTCCCTGTGATTCTCTCAGTCCCTGTGTCTCTTTCTCGGTCCCTGTGTCTCACTCGGTCCCTCTGTCTCTCTCTCGGTCCCTATGACTCACTCGGTCGCTGTTTCTCTCTCTCGGTCTCTGTGTCTTTCTCTCGGTCCCTGAGTCTCTTTCTCGGTCCCTGTGTCTCTCTCGGTCCCTGTGTCTCTCTCTCTCTGTCCCTGTGTCTCACTCGGTCCCTGTGTCTCTCTCTCGGTCCCTGTGTCTCTCTCTCTCGGTCACTGTGTCTCTCGGTCCCTGTGTCTCTCTCGGTCCCTGAGTCTCTCTCGGTCCCTGTGTCTCTCTCTCGGTCCCTGTGTCTCTCTCTCGGACCGAGTGTCTCACTCGGTCCCTGTGTCTCTCACTCGGTCCCTGTGTCTCTCTTTCAGTCCCTGTGTCGCTCACTCGGTCCCTGTGTCTCTCTCTCTCTCGGTCCCTGTGTCTCACTCGCTCCCTGTGTCTCACTCAGTCCCTGTGTCTCTCTCGGTCCCTGTGTCTCTCTCTCGGTCCCTGTGCCTCTCTCTCGGTCCCTGTGTCTCACTCGGTCCCTGTGTCTCTCTCTCGGTCCCTGTGTCTCTCTCTCTCGGTCACTGTGTCTCTCGGTCCCTGTGTCTCTCTCGGTCCCTGAGTCTCTCTCCGTCCCTGTGCCTCTCTCTTGCTCCCTGTGTCTCTTTCGGTCCCTGTGTCTCACTCAGTCCCTGTGTCTCTCTCGGTCCCTGTGTCTCTTTCGGTCCCTGTGTCTCACTCGGTCCCTGTGCCTCTCTCTCGGTCCCTGTGTCTCTCTCGGCCCCTGTGTATCATTTGGTCCCTGTGTCTCACTCGGTCCCTGTGCCTCTCTCTCGGTCCCTGTGTCTCACTCGGTCCCTGTGGCTCTCTCTCGGTCCCTGTGTCTCTCTCTCTCTCGGCCCCTATGTCTCTCTATCGATCCCTGTGTATCTCTCTCGGTCCCTGTGCCTCTCTCTCGGTCCTTGTGTCTCTCTCGGTCCCTGTGTTTCACTCGGTCCCTGTGTCTCTCTCGGTCCCTGTGTCTCTCTCAGTCCCTGTGTCTCACTCAGTCCCTGTGCCTCTCTCTCAGTCCCTGTCTCTCTCTCGGTCCCTGTGTCTCTCTCTCGGTCCCTGTGTCTCTCTCTCTCGGTCCCTGTGTCTCTCTCAGTCCCTGTGTCTCACTCGGTCCCTGTGCCTCTCTCTCAGTCCCTGTCTCTCTCTCGGTCCCTGTGTCTCTCTCTCGGTCCGGTGTCTCTCTCTCGGTCCCTGTGTCTCTCTCGGTCCCTGTGTCTCACTTGGTCCCTGTGTCTCTCTCTCGGTCACTGTGTCTCTCTCTCTCGGTCCCTCTGTCGGTCTCGGCCCCTGTGTTTCACTCGGTCCCTGTGTCTCACTCTCGGTCCCTGTGTCTCTCTCGGTCCCTGTGCCTCTCTCGTTACCTGAGTCTCTCCCTCGGTCCCTGTGTCTCTCTCTCAGACCCTGTGTCTCTCTCTCGGTCCCTGTATCTCACTCTCGATTCCTGTGTCTCTCTCTCTGTTCCTGTGTCTCTCTCTCGGTCCCTGTGTCTCTCTCGGTCCCTGTGTCTCTCTCGGTCGCTGTTTCTCTCTCTCGGTCTCTGTGTCTTTCTCTCGGTCCCTGAGTCTCTTTCTCGGTCCCTGTGTCTCACTCGGTCCCTGTGTCTCTCTCTCTCTGTCCCTGTGTCTCACTCGGTCCCTGTGTCTCTCTCTCGGTCCCTGTGTCTCTCTCTCTCGGTCACTGTGTCTCTCGGTCCCTGTGTCTCTCTCGGTCCCTGAGTCTCTCTCGGTCCCTGTGTCTCTCTCTCGGTCCCTGTGTCTCTCTCTCGGACCGAGTGTCTCACTCGGTCCCTGTGTCTCTCACTCGGTCCCTGTGTCTCTCTTTCAGTCCCTGTGTCGCTCACTCGGTCCCTGTGTCTCTCTCTCTCTCGGTCCCTGTGTCTCACTCGGTCCCTATGTCTCACTCAGTCCCTGTGTCTCTCTCGGTCCCTGTGTCTCTCTCTCGGTCCCTGTGCCTCTCTCTCGGTCCCTGTGTCTCACTCGGTCCCTGTGTCTCTCTCTCGGTCCCTGTGTCTCTCTCTCTCGGTCAATGTGTCTCTCGGTCCCTGTGTCTCTCTCGGTCCCTGAGTCTCTCTCCGTCCCTGTGTCTCTCTCTCGGTCTCTGTGCCTCTCTCTCGGTCCCTGTGCCTCTCTCTTGCTCCCTGTGTCTCTTTCGGTCCCTGTGTCTCACTCAGTCCCTGTGTCTCTCTCGGTCCCTGTGTCTCTTTCGGTCCCTGTGTCTCACTCGGTCCCTGTGCCTCTCTCTCGATCCCTGTGTCTCTCTCGGCCCCTGTGTATCATTTGTTCCCTGTGTCTCACTCGGTCCCTGTGCCTCTCTCTCGGTCCCTGTGTCTCACTCGGTCCCTGTGGCTCTCTCTCGGTCCCTGTGTCTCTCTCTCTCTCGGCCCCTATGTCTCTCTATCGATCCCTGTGTCTCTCTCTCGGTCCCTGTGCCTCTCTCTCGGTCCTTGTGTCTCTCTCGGTCCCTGTGTTTCACTCGGTCCCTGTGCCTCTCTCTCAGTCCCTGTCTCTCTCTCGGTCCCTGTGTCTCTCTCTCGGTCCCTGTGTCTCACTCTCGATTCCTGTGTCTCTCTCTCTGTTCCTGTGTCTCTCTCTCGGTCCCTGTGTCTCTCTCGGTCCCTGTGTCTCTCTCGGTCCCTGTGTCTCTCTCTCGGTCCCTGGCTCTCTCTTGGTCCCTGTGTATCTCTCGGTCCCAGTGTCACTCTCGGTCCCTGTGTCTCTCTCGGTCCCTGAGACTTTCTCTCGGTCCCTGTGTCTCTCTCGGTCCCTGTCTCTCTCTCGGTCCCAGTGTCTCACTCGGTCCCTGTGTCTCTCTGTCGGTCCCTGTGTCTCTCTCTCGGTCCCTGTATCTCTCTCGGTCCCTGTGTCTCTCTCGGACCCTGTGGCTCACTCGGTCCCTCTGTTTCTCTCTCGGCCCCTGTGTCTCTCTCTCGGTCCCTGTGTCTCACTCGGTCCCTGTGTCTCTCTCTCGGTCCCTGTGTCTCTCACTCGGTCCCTATGTCTCACTCGGTCGCTATGTCTCTCTCTCGGTCTCTATGTCTTTCTCTCGGTCCCTGAGTCTCTTTCTCGGTCCCTGTGTCTCTCTCTCTCGGCCCCTGTGTCTCTCTCGGTCCCTGTCTCTCTCTCGGTCACTGTGTCTCTCGGTCCCTGTGTCTCTCTCGGTCCCTGTGTCTCTCTCGGTCCCTGTGTCTCTCTCTCGGTCCCTGGGTCTCTCTTTCAGTCCCTGTGTCTCTCTCTCGGTCCCTGTGTCTCTCTCTCGGACCCTGTGTCTCTCTGTCGGTCGCTGTGTCTCACACTCGGTCCCTGTGTCTCTCTCTCTCTCGGTCCCTGTGTCTCACTCGGTCCCTATGTCTCACTCAGTCCCTGTGTCTCTCTCGGTCCCTGTGTCTCACTCGGTCCCTGTGCCACTCTCTCGGTCCCTGTGTCTCTCTCGGCCCCTGTGTATCATTTGGTCCCTGTGTCTCACTCGGTCCCTGTGCCTCTCTCTCAGTCCCTGTGTCTCACTCGGTCCCTGTGTCTCACTCGGTCCCTGTGTCTCTCTCGGTCCCTGTGTCTCTCTCTCGATCCCTGTGTCTCTCTCTCGATCCCTGTGTCTCTCTCTCGGTCCCTATGCCTCTCTCTCGGTCCCTGTGTCTCTCTCGGTCCCTGTGCCTCTCTATCAGTCCCTGTCTCACTCTCGGTCCCTGTGTCTCTCTCTCGGTCAGGTGTCTCTCTCTCGGTCCCTGTGTCTCTCTCGGTCCCTGTGTCTCACTCGGTCCCTGTGTCTCTCTCTTGGTCCCTGTGTCTCTCTCTCGGTCACTGTGTCTCTCTCTCTCGGTCCCTCTGTCGCTCTCGGTTCCTGTGTCTCACTCGGTCCCTGTGTCTCTCTCGGTCCTTGTGTCTCTCTCTCACCCCTGTGGCTCTCTCGGTCCCTGTGCCTCTCTCGTTACCTGAGTCTCTCTGTCGGTCCCTGTGTCTCTCTCTCGGTCCATGTGTCTCTTTCGGTCCCAGTGTCTCACTCGGTCCCTGTGCCTCTCTCTTGGTCCCTGTGTCTCTCTCGGTCCCTGTGTCTCACTCGGTCGCTGTGTCTCTCTCGGCCCCTGTGTCTCTTTCTGTCCCTGTGTCTCACTCGGTCCCTGTGCCTCTCTCACGGTCCCTGTGTCTCACTCGGTCCCTGTGTTTCTCTCTCGGTCCCTGTGTCTCTCTCTCGGTCCCTGTGTCTCTCTCTCGGTCCCTGTGTCTCTCTTGGTCCCTGTGTCTCTCTCTCGGTCCCTGTGTCTCACTCGGTCCCTGTGTCTCTCTCTCGGTCCCTGTGTCTCTCTCGGTCCCTATGTCTCACTCGGTCGCTGTGTCTCTCTCTCGGTCCCTGTGTTTCTCTCTCGGTCCCTGTGTCTCTCTCGGTTCCTGTGTCTCACTCAATCCCTGTGTCTCACTCGGTCCCTGTGTCTCTCTCGGTCCCAGTGTCTCTCTCGATTCCTGTGTCTCTCTCACATTCCCTGTGTCTCTCTCTCGGTCCCTGTGATTCTCTCAGTCCCTGTGTCTCTTTCTCGGTCCCTGTGTCTCACTCGGTCCCTCTGTCTCTCTCTCGGTCCCTATGTCTCACTCGGTCGCTGTTTCTCTCTCTCGGTCTCTGTGTCTTTCTCTCGGTCCCTGAGTCTCTTTCTCGGTCCCTGTGTCTCACTCGGTCCCTGTGTCTCTCTCTCTCTGTCCCTGTGTCTCACTCGGTCCCTGTGTCTCTCTCTCGGTCCCTGTGTCTCTCTCTCTCGGTCACTGTGTCTCTCGGTCCCTGTGTCTCTCTCGGTCCCTGAGTCTCTCTCGGTCCCTGTGTCTCTCTCTCGGACCGAGTGTCTCACTCGGTCCCTGTGTCTCTCACTCGGTCCCTGTGTCTCTCTTTCAGTCCCTGTGTCGCTCACTCGGTCCCTGTGTCTCTCTCTCTCTTGGTCCCTGTGTCTCACTCGGTCCCTATGTCTCACTCAGTCCCTGTGTCTCTCTCGGTCCCTGTGTCTCTCTCTCGGTCCCTGTGCCTCTCTCTCGGTCCCTGTGTCTCACTCGGTCCCTGTGTCTCTCTCTCGGTCCCTGTGTCTCTCTCTCTCGGTCACTGTGTCTCTCGGTCCCTGTGTCTCTCTCGGTCCCTGAGTCTCTCTCCGTCCCTGTGTCTCTCTCTCGGTCTCTGTGCCTCTCTCTCGGTCCCTGTGTCTCTCTCGGTCCCTGTCTCTCTCTCGGTCCAGGTGTCTCACTCGGTCCCTTTGTCTCTCTCGGTCCCTGTGTCTCTCTCTCGGTCCCTGGCTCTCTCTCGGTCCCTGTGTATCTCTCGGTCCCAGTGTCACTCTCGGTCCCTGTGTCTCTCTCGGTCCCTGTCTCTCTCTCGGTCCCAGTGTCTCACTCGGTCCCTGTGTCTCTCTGTCGGTCCCTGTGTCTCTCTCTCGGTCCCTGTATCTCTCTCGGTCCCTGTGTCTCTCTCGGACCCTGTGGCTCACTCGGTCCCTCTGTTTCTCTCTCGGCCCCTGTGTCTCTCTCTCGGTCCCTGTGTCTCACTCGGTCCCTGTGTCTCTCTCTCGGTCCCTGTGTCTCTTTCGGTCCTTGTGTCTCTCTCGGTCCCTGTGTCTCTCTCTCTCTCGGTCCCTGTGTCTCTCTCGGTCCCTGTGGCTCACTCGGTCCCTCTGTTTCTCTCTCGGCCCCTGTGTCTCTCTCTCGGTCCCTGTGTCTCACTCGGTCCCTGTGTCTCTCTCTCGGTCCCTGTGTCTCTCACTCGGTCCCTATGTCTCACTCGGTCGCTATGTCTCTCTCTCGGTCTCTATGTCTTTCTCTCGGTCCCTGAGTCTCTTTCTCGGTCCCTGTGTCTCTCTCTCTCGGCCCCTGTGTCTCTCTCGGTCCCTGTCTCTCTCTCGGTCACTGTGTCTCTCGGTCCCTGTGTCTCTCTCGGTCCCTGTGTCTCTCTCGGTCCCTGTGTCTCTCTCTCAGTCCCTGTGTCCCTCTCGGTCCCTGTGCCTCTCTCGATCCCTGTATCTCTCTCGGTCCCTGTGTCTCTCTCTCGGTCCCTGTGTCTCTCTCGGTCCCTGTGTCTCTCTCTCGGTCCCTGTCTCTCTCTTGGTCCCTGTTTCTCTCTCGGTCCTTGTGTCACTCTCAGTCCCTGTGTCTCTCTCGGTACCTGTGTCTCTCTCTCGGTCCCTTTGTCTCTCTCTCGGTCCCTGTGTCTCTCTCGGTACCTGTGTCTCTCTCTCGGTCTCTTTGACTCTCTCTCGGTCCCTGCCTCTCTCTCGGTCCCTGTGTCTCTCTCGGTCGCTGTGTCTCACTCGGTCCCTGTGTCTCTCTCGGTCCCTCTGTCTCTCTCTCACCCCTGTGTCTCTCTCTGTCCCGGTGTCTCTCTCGGTCCCTGTGACTCTCTCTCGGTCCCTGTGTCTCTCTCTTGGTCTGTGTCTCTCTCGTGGTCCCTGTGTCTCACTCGGTCCCTGTGTATCTCTCGGTCCCTCTGTCTCTATCTCACCCCTTTGTCTCTCTCAGTCCCTGTGTCTCTCTCTCTCGGTCCCTGTGTCTCTCTCTCGGTCCCTGTTTCTCTCACTCGGTCCCTGTGTCTCTCACTCGGTCCCTGTATCTCTCCTAGTCCCTGTGTCTCTCTCTCGGTCCCTGTGTCTCTCACTCGGTCCCTGTGTCTCTCTCAGCCCCTTTGTCTCACTCGGTCCCTGTCTCTTTCTCGGTCCCTGTGCCTCTCTCTAAGACCCTGTGTCTCTCTCTTGGTCTGTGTCTCTCTCTCGGTCCCTGTGTCTCTCACTCGGTCCCTGTGTCTCTCTCGGTCCCTGTGTCTCACTCTCAGTCCCTTTGTCTCTCTCTTGGCCCCTGTGTCACTCACTCGGTCCCTGGGTCTCTCTCAGTCCCTGTGTCTCTCTCGGTCCCCGTGTCTCTCTCTCGGTCCCTGTGTCTCTCTGTCGGTCCCTGTATCTTTCTCAGTCCCTGGGTCTCTCTCGGTCCCTGTGTCTCTCTCTCGGTCCCTGTGTCTCTCTCGGTCACTGTGTCTCACTCGGTCCCTGTGTCTCTCTCGGTCCCTGTGTCTCTCTCTCTCACCCCTGTGTCTCTCTCGGTCCTGGTGTCTCTCTTGGTCCCTGTGTCTCTTTCTCGGTCCCTGTGTTTCTCTCGGTCCCTGTGTCTCTCTCAGTCCCTGTGTCTCACTCGGTCCCTGTCTCACTCTCGGTCTCTGTGCCTCTCTCTAAGACCCTGTGTCTCTCTCTTGGTCCCTATGTCTCTCTCTCAGTCCCTGTGTCTCACTCGGTCCCTGTGTTTCTCTCTCGGTCCCTGTGTCTCTCTCGGTCCCTGTGTCTCTCTTGGTCCCTGTGTCTCTCTCTCGGTCCCTGTGTCTCTCTCTCGGTCCCTGTGCCTCTCTCTTGCTCCCTGTGTCTCTTTCGGTCCCTGTGTCTCACTCAGTCCCTGTGTCTCTCTCGGTCCCTGTGTCTCTTTCGGTCCCTGTGTCTCACTCGGTCACTGTGCCTCTCTCTCGGTCCCTGTGTCTCTCTCGGCCCCTGTGTATCATTTGGTCCCTGTGTCTCACTCGGTCCCTGTGCCTCTCTCTCGGTCCCTGTGTCTCACTCGGTCCCTGTGGCTCTCTCTCGGTCCCTGTGTCTCTCTCTCTCTCGGCCCCTGTGTCTCTCTATCGATCCCTGTGTCTCTCTCTCGGTCCCTGTGCCTCTCTCTCGGTCCTTGTGTCTCTCTCGGTCCCTGTGTTTCACTCGGTCCCTGTGTCTCTCTCGGCCCCTGTGTCTCTCTCTCTCGGTCCCTGTGTCTCTCTCAGTCCCTGTGTCTCACTCGGTCCCTGTGCCTCTCTCTCAGTCCCTGTCTCTCTCTCGGTCCCTGTGTCTCTCTCTCGGTCCCTGTGTCTCTCTCTCTCTCGGTCCCTGTGTCTCTCTCAGTCCCTGTGTCTCACTCGGTCCCTGTGCCTCTCTCTCAGTCCCTGTCTCTCTCTCGGTCCCTGTGTCTCTCTCTCGGTCCGGTGTCTCTCTCTCGGTCCCTGTGTCTCTCTCGGTCCCTGTGTCTCACTTGGTCCCTGTGTCTCTCTCTCGGTCACTGTGTCTCTCTCTCTCGGTCTCTCTGTCTGTCTCGGTCCCTGTGTTTCACTCGGTCCCTGTGTCTCGGTCTCGGTCCCTGTGTCTCTCTCGGTCCCTGTGCCTCTCTCGTTACCTGAGTCTCTCTCTCGGTCCCTGTGTCTCTCTCTCAGACCCTGTGTCTCTCTCTCGGTCCCTGTATCTCACTCTCGATTCCTGTGTCTCTCTCTCTGTTCCTGTGTCTCTCTCTCGGTCCCTGTGTCTCTCTCGGTCCCTTTGTCTCTCTCGGTCCCTGTGTCTCTCTCTCGGTCCCTGGCTCTCTCTCGGTCCCTGTGTCTCTCTCGGTCCCAGTGTCACTCTCGGTCCCTGTGTCTCTCTCGGTCCCTGAGACTTTCTCTCGGTCCCTGTGTCTCTCTCGGTCGCTGTCTCTCTCTCGGTCCCAGTGTCTCACTCGGTCCCTGTGTCTCTCTGTCGGTCCCTGTGTCTCTCTCTCGGTCCCTGTGTCACTCTCTCGGTCCCTGTGTCTCTTTCGGTCCTTGTGTCTCTCTCGGTCCCTGTGTCTCTCTCTCTCTCGGTCCCTGTGTCTCTCTCGGTCCCTGTGGCTCACTCGGTCCCTCTGTTTCTCTCTCGGCCCCTGTGTCTCTCTCTCGGTCCCTGTGTCTCACTCGGTCCCTGTGTCTCTCTCTCGGTCCCTGTGTCTCTCAATCGGTCCCTATGTCTCACTCGGTCGCTATGTCTCTCTCTCGGTCTCTATGTCTTTCTCTCGGTCCCTGAGTCTCTTTCTCGGTCCCTGTGTCTCTCTCTCTCGGCCCCTGTGTCTCTCTCGGTCCCTGTCTCTCTCTCGGTCACTGTGTCTCTCGGTCCCTGTGTCTCTCTCGGTCCCTGTGTCTCTCTCGGTCCCTGTGTCTCTCTCTCGGTCCCTGGGTCTCTCTTTCAGTCCCTGTGTCTCTCTCTCGGTCCCTGTGTCTCTCTCTCGGACCCTGTGTCTCTCTGTCGGTCGCTGTGTCTCACACTCGGTCCCTGTGTCTCTCTCTCTCTCGGTCCCTGTGTCTCACTCGGTCCCTATGTCTCACTCAGTCCCTGTGTCTCTCTCGGTCCCTGTGTCTCACTCGGTCCCTGTGCCACTCTCTCGGTCCCTGTGTCTCTCTCGGCCCCTGTGTATCATTTGGTCCCTGTGTCTCACTCGGTCCCTGTGCCTCTCTCTCAGTCCCTGTGTCTCATTCGGTCCCTGTGTCTCACTCGGTCCCTGTGTCTCTCTCGGTCCCTGTGTCTCTCTCTCGGTCCCTGTGTCTCTCTCTCGATCCCTGTGTCTCTCTCTCGGTCCCTGTGCCTCTCTCTCGGTCCTTGTGTCTCTCTCGGTCACTGTGTTTCACTCGGAGCCTGTGTCTCTCTCGGTCCCTGTGCCTCTCTCTCAGTCCCTGTCTCACTCTCGGTCCCTGTGTCTCTCTCTCGGTCCGGTGTCTCTCTCTCGGTCCCTGTGTCTCTCTCGGTCCCTGTGTCTCACTCGGTCCCTGTGTCTCTCTCTTGGTCCCTGTGTCTCTCTCTCGGTCACTGTGTCTCTCTCTCTCGGTCCCTCTGTCGCTCTCGGTTCCTGTGTCTCACTCGGTCCCTGTGTCTCTCTCGGTCCTTGTGTCTCTCTCTCACCCCTGTGTCTCTCTCGGTCCCTGTGCCTCTCTCGTTACCTGAGTCTCTCTGTCGGTCCCTGTGTCTCTCTCTCGGTCCCTGTGTCTCTCTCTCGGTCCATGTGTCTCTTTCGGTCCCAGTGTCTCACTCGGTCCCTGTGCCTCTCTCTCGGTCCCTGTGTCTCTCTCGGTCCCTGTGTCTCACTCGGTCGCTGTGTCTCTCTCGGCCCCTGTGCCTCTCTCTCGGTCCCTGTGTCTCACTCGGTCCCTGTGTTTCTCTCTGCGTCCCTGTGTCTCTCTCTCGGTCCCTGTGTCTCTCTCTCGGTCCCTGTGTCTCTTTTGGTCCCTGTGTCTCTCTCTCGGTCCCTGTGTCTCGCTCGGTCCCTGTGTCTCTCTCTCGGTCCCTGTGTCTATCTCGGTCCCTGTGTCTCACTCGGTCGCTGTGTCTCTCTCTCGGTCCCTGTGTTTCTCTCTCGGTCCCTGTGTCTCTCTCGGTTCCTGTGTCTCACTCAATCCCTGTGTCTCACTAGGTCCCTGAGTCTCTCTCGGTCCCAGTGTCTCTCTCGATTCCTGTGTCTCTCTCACATTCCCTGTGTCTCTCTCTTGGTCCCTGTGATTCTCTCAGTCCCTGTGTCTCTTTCTCGGTCCCTGTGTCTCACTCGGTCCCTGCGTCTCTCTCTCGGTCCCTATGTCTCACTCGGTCGCTGTTTCTCTCTCTCGGTCTCTGTGTCTTTCTCTCGGTCCCTGAGTCTCTTTCTCGGTCCCTGTGTCTCACTCGGTCCCTGTGTCTCTCTCTCTCTGTCCCTGTGTCTCACTCGGTCCCTGTGTCTCTCTCGGTCCCTGAGTCTCTCTCGGTCCCTGTGTCTATCTCTCGGTTCCTGTGTCTCTCTCTCGGACCGAGTGTCTCACTCGGTCCCTGTGTCTCTCACTCGGTCCCTGTGTCTCTCTTTCAGTCCCTGTGTCGCTCACTCGGTCCCTGTGTCTCTCTCTCGGTCCCTGTGCCTCTCTCTCGGTCCCTGTGTCTCACTCGGTCCCTGTGTCTCTCTCTCGGTCCCTGTGTCTCTCTCTCTCGGTCACTGTGTCTCTCGGTCCCTGTGTCTCTCTCGGTCCCTGAGTCTCTCTCCGTCCCTGTGTCTCTCTCTCGGTCTCTGTGCCTCTCTCTCGGTCCCTGTGCCTCTCTCTTGCGCCCTGTGTCTCTTTCGGTCCCTGTGTCTCACTCAGTCCCTGTGTCTCTCTCGGTCCCTGTGTCTCTTTCGATCCCTGTGTCTCACTCGGTCCCTGTGCCTCTCTCTCGATCCCTGTGTCTCTCTCGGCCCCTGTGTATCATTTGTTCCCTGTGTCTCACTCGGTCCCTGTGCCTCTCTCTCGGTCCCTGTGTCTCACTCGGTCCCTGTGGCTCTCTCTCGGTCCCTGTGTCTCTCTCTCTCTCGGCCCCTATGTCTCTCTATCGATCCCTGTGTCTCTCTCTCGGTCCCTGTGCCTCTCTCTCGGTCCTTGTGTCTCTCTCGGTCCCAGTGTTTCACTCGGTCCCTGTGCCTCTCTCTCAGTCCCTGTCTCTCTCTCGGTCCCTGTGTCTCTCTCTCGGTCCCTGTGTCTCACTCTCGATTCCTGTGTCTCTCTCTCTGTTCCTGTGTCTCTCTCTCGGTCCCTGTGTCTCTCTCGGTCCCTGTGTCTCTCTCGGTCCCTGTGTCTCTCTCTCGGTCCCTGGCTCTCTCTCGGTCCCTGTGTATCTCTCGGTCCCAGTGTCACTCTCGGTCCCTGTGTCTCTCTCGGTCCCTGAGACTTTCTCTCGGTCCCTGTGTCTCTCTCGGTCCCTGTCTCTCTCTCGGTCCCAGTGTCTCACTCGGTCCCTGTGTCTCTCTGTCGGTCCCTGTGTCTCTTTCTCGGTCCCTGTATCTCTCTCGGTCCCTGTGTCTCTCTCGGACCCTGTGGCTCACTCGGTCCCTCTGTTTCTCTCTCGGCCCCTGTGTCTCTCTCTCGGTCCCTGTGTCTCACTCGGTCCCTGTGTCTCTCTCTCGGTCCCTGTGTCTCTCACTCGGTCCCTATGTCTCACTCGGTCGCTATGTCTCTCTCTCGGTCTCTATGTCTTTCTCTCGGTCCCTGAGTCTCTTTCTCGGTCCCTGTGTCTCTCTCTCTCGGCCCCTGTGTCTCTCTCGGTCCCTGTCTCTCTCTCGGTCACTGTGTCTCTCGGTCCCTGTGTCTCTCTCGGTCCCTGTGTCTCTCTCGGTCCCTGTGTCTCTCTCTCGGTCCCTGGGTCTCTCTTTCAGTCCCTGTGTCTCTCTCTCGGTCCCTGTGTCTCTCTCTCGGACCCTGTGTCTCTCTGTCGGTCGCTGTGTCTCACACTCGGTCCCTGTGTCTCTCTCTCTCTCGGTCCCTGTGTCTCACTCGGTCCCTATGTCTCACTCAGTCCCTGTGTCTCTCTCGGTCCCTGTGTCTCACTCGGTCCCTGTGCCACTCTCTCGGTCCCTGTGTCTCTCTCGGCCCCTGTGTATCATTTGGTCCCTGTGTCTCACTCGGTCCCTGTGCCTCTCTCTCAGTCCCTGTGTCTCACTCGGTCCCTGTGTCTCACTCGGTCCCTGTGTCTCTCTCGGTCCCTGTGTCTCTCTCTCGATCCCTGTGTCTCTCTCTCGATCCCTGTGTCTCTCTCTCGGTCCCTGTGCCTCTCTCTCGGTCCTTGTGTCTCTCTCGGTCACTGTGTTTCACTCGGTCCCTGTGTCTCTCTCGGTCCCTGTGCCTCTCTCTCAGTCCCTGTCTCACTCTCGGTCCCTGTGTCTCTCTCTCGGTCCGGTGTCTCTCTCTCGGTCCCTGTGTCTCTCTCGGTCCCTGTGTCTCACTCGGTCCCTGTGTCTCTCTCTTGGTCCCTGTGTCTCTCTCTCGGTCACTGTGTCTCTCTCTCTCGGTCCCTCTGTCGCTCTCGGTTCCTGTGTCTCACTCGGTCCCTGTGTCTCTCTCGGTCCTTGTGTCTCTCTCTCACCCCTGTGGCTCTCTCGGTCCCTGTGCCTCTCTCGTTACCTGAGTCTCTCTGTCGGTCCCTGTGTCACTCTCTCGGTCCATGTGTCTCTTTCGGTCCCAGTGTCTCACTCGGTCCCTGTGCCTCTCTCTCGGTCCCTGTGTCTCTCTCGGTCCCTGTGTCTCACTCGGTCGCTGTGTCTCTCTCGGCCCCTGTGTCTCTTTCTGTCCCTGTGTCTCACTCGGTCCCTGTGCCTCTCTCTCGGTCCCTGTGTCTCACTCGGTCCCTGTGTTTCTCTCTCGGTCCCTGTGTCTCTCTCTCGGTCCCTGTGTCTCTCTCTCGGTCCCTGTGTCTCTCTTGGTCCCTGTGTCTCTCTCTCGGTCCCTGTGTCTCACTCGGTCCCTGTGTCTCTCTCTCGGTCCCTGTGTCTCTCTCGGTCCCTATGTCTCACTCGGTCGCTGTGTCTCTCTCTCGGTCCCTGTGTTTCTCTCTCGGTCCCTGTGTCTCTCTCGGTTCCTGTGTCTCACTCAATCCCTGTGTCTCACTTGGTCCCTGTGTCTCTCTCGGTCCCAGTGTCTCTCTCGATTCCTGTGTCTCTCTCACATTCCCTGTGTCTCTCTCTCGGTCCCTGTGATTCTCTCAGTCCCTGTGTCTCTTTCTCGGTCCCTGTGTCTCACTCGGTCGCTGTTTCTCTCTCTCGGTCTCTGTGTCTTTCTCTCGGTCCCTGAGTCTCTTTCTCGGTCCCTGTGTCTCACTCGGTCCCTGTGTCTCTCTCTCTCTGTCCCTGTGTCTCACTCGGTCCCTGTGTCTCTCTCTCGGTCCCTGTGTCTCTCTCTCTCGGTCACTGTGTCTCTCGGTCCCTGTGTCTCTCTCGGTCCCTGAGTCTCTCTCGGTCCCTGTGTCTCTCTCTCGGTCCCTGTGTCTCTCTCTCGGACCGAGTGTCTCACTCGGTCCCTGTGTCTCTCACTCGGTCCCTGTGTCTCTCTTTCAGTCCCTGTGTCGCTCACTCGGTCCCTGTGTCTCTCTCTCTCTCGGTCCCTGTGTCTCACTCGGTCCCTATGTCTCACTCAGTCCCTGTGTCTCTCTCGGTCCCTGTGTCTCTCTCTCGGTCCCTCTGCCTCTCTCTCGGTCCCTGTGTCTCACTCGGTCCCTGTGTCTCTCTCTCGGTCCCTGTGTCTCTCTCTCTCGGTCACTGTGTCTCTCGGTCCCTGTGTCTCTCTCGGTCCCTGAGTCTCTCTCCGTCCCTGTGTCTCTCTCTCGGTCTCTGTGCCTCTCTCTCGGTCCCTGTGTCTCTCTCGGTCCCTGTCTCTCTCTCGGTCCCAGTGTCTCACTCGGTCCCTGTGTCTCTCTCGGTCCCTGTGTCTCTCTCTCGGTCCCTGGCTCTCTCTCGGTCCCTGTGTATCTCTCGGTCCCAGTGTCACTCTCGGTCCCTGTGTCTCTCTCGGTCCCTGTCTCTCTCTCGGTCCCAGTGTCTCACTCGGTCCCTGTGTCTCTCTGTCGGTCCCTGTGTCTCTCTCTCGGTCCCTGTATCTCTCTCGGTCCCTGTGTCTCTCTCGGACCCTGTGGCTCACTCGGTCCCTCTGTTTCTCTCTCGGCCCCTGTGTCTCTCTCTCGGTCCCTGTGTCTCACTCGGTCACTGTGTCTCTCTCTCGGTCCCTGTGTCTCTCACTCGGTCCCTATGTCTCACTCGGTCGCTATGTCTCTCTCTCGGTCTCTATGTCTTTCTCTCGGTCCTTAGTGTCTCTTTCTCGGTCCCTGTGTCTCTCTCTCTCGGCCCCTGTGTCTCTCTCGGTCCCTGTCTCTCTCTCGGTCACTGTGTCTCTCGGTCCCTGTGTCTCTCTCGGTCCCTGTGTCTCTCTCGGTCCCTGTGTCTCTCTCTCGGTCCCTGGGTCTCTCTTTCAGTCCCTGTGTCTCTCTCTCGGTCCCTGTGTCTCTCTCTCGGACCCTGTGTCTCTCTGTCGGTCGCTGTGTCTCACACTCGGTCCCTGTGTCTCTCTCTCTCTCGGTCCCTGTGTCTCACTCGGTCCCTATGTCTCACTCAGTCCCTGTGTCTCTCTCGGTCCCTGTGTCTCACTCGGTCCCTGTGCCACTCTCTCGGTCCCTGTGTCTCTCTCGGCCCCTGTGTATCATTTGGTCCCTGTGTCTCACTCGGTCCCTGTGCCTCTCTCTCAGTCCCTGTGTCTCACTCGGTCCCTGTGTCTCACTCGGTCCCTGTGTCTCTCTCGGTCCCTGTGTCTCTCTCTCGATCCCTGTGTCTCTCTCTCGATCCCTGTGTCTCTCTCTCGGTCCCTGTGCCTCTCTCTCGGTCCTTGTGTCTCTCTCGGTCACTGTGTTTCACTCGGTCCCTGTGTCTCTCTCGGTCCCTGTGCCTCTCTCTCAGTCCCTGTCTCACTCTCGGTCCCTGTGTCTCTCTCTCGGTCCGGTGTCTCTCTCTCGGTCCCTGTGTCTCTCTCGGTCCCTGTGTCTCACTCGGTCCCTGTGTCTCTCTCTTGGTCCCTGTGTCTCTCTCTCGGTCACTGTGTCTCTCTCTCTCGGTCCCTCTGTCGCTCTCGGTTCCTGTGTCTCACTCGGTCCCTGTGTCTCTCTCGGTCCTTGTGTCTCTCTCTCACCCCTGTGGCTCTCTCGGTCCCTGTGCCTCTCTCGTTACCTGAGTCTCTCTGTCGGTCCCTGTGTCTCTCTCTCGGTCCATGTGTCTCTTTCGGTCCCAGTGTCTCACTCGGTCCCTGTGCCTCTCTCGGTCCCTGTGTCTCACTCGGTCGCTGTGTCTCTCTCGGCCCCTGTGTCTCTTTCTGTCCCTGTGTCTCACTCGGTCCCTGTGCCTCTCTCTCGGTCCCTGTGTCTCACTCGGTCCCTGTGTTTCTCTCTCGGTCCCTGTGTCTCTCTCTCGGTCCCTGTGTCTCTCTCTCGGTCCCTGTGTCTCTCTTGGTCCCTGTGTCTCTCTCTCGGTCCCTGTGTCTCACTCGGTCCCTGTGTCTCTCTCTCGGTCCCTGTGTCTCTCTCGGTCCCTATGTCTCACTCGGTCGCTGTGTCTCTCTCTCGGTCCCTGTGTTTCTCTCTCGGTCCCTGTGTCTCTCTCGGTTCCTGTGTCTCACTCAATCCCTGTGTCTCACTCGGTCCCTGTGTCTCTCTCGGTCCCAGTGTCTCTCTCGATTCCTGTGTCTCTCTCACATTCCCTGTGTCTCTCTCTCGGTCCCTGTGATTCTCTCAGTCCCTGTGTCTCTTTCTCGGTCCCTGTGTCTCACTCGGTCCCTCTGTCTCTCTCTCGGTCCCTATGTCTCACTCGGTCGCTGTTTCTCTCTCTCGGTCTCTGTGTCTTTCTCTCGGTCCCTGAGTCTCTTTCTCGGTCCCTGTGTCTCTCTCGGTCCCTGTGTCTCTCTCTCTCTGTCCCTGTGTCTCACTCGGTCCCTGTGTCTCTCTCTCGGTCCCTGTGTCTCTCTCTCTCGGTCACTGTGTCTCTCGGTCCCTGTGTCTCTCTCGGTCCCTGAGTCTCTCTCGGTCCCTGTGTCTCTCTCTCGGTCCCTGTGTCTCTCTCTCGGACCGAGTGTCTCACTCGGTCCCTGTGTCTCTCACTCGGTCCCTGTGTCTCTCTTTCAGTCCCTGTGTCGCTCACTCGGTCCCTGTGTCTCTCTCTCTCTCGGTCCCTGTGTCTCACTCGCTCCCTGTGTCTCACTCAGTCCCTGTGTCTCTCTCGGTCCCTGTGTCTCTCTCTCGGTCCCTGTGCCTCTCTCTCGGTCCCTGTGTCTCACTCGGTCCCTGTGTCTCTCTCTCGGTCCCTGTGTCTCTCTCTCTCGGTCACTGTGTCTCTCGGTCCCTGTGTCTCTCTCGGTCCCTGAGTCTCTCTCCGTCCCTGTGCCTCTCTCTTGCTCCCTGTGTCTCTTTCGGTCCCTGTGTCTCACTCAGTCCCTGTGTCTCTCTCGGTCCCTGTGTCTCTTTCGGTCCCTGTGTCTCACTCGGTCCCTGTGCCTCTCTCTCGGTCCCTGTGTCTCTCTCGGCCCCTGTGTATCATTTGGTCCCTGTGTCTCACTCGGTCCCTGTGCCTCTCTCTCGGTCCCTGTGTCTCACTCGGTCCCTGTGGCTCTCTCTCGGTCCCTGTGTCTCTCTCTCTCTCGGCCCCTATGTCTCTCTATCGATCCCTGTGTATCTCTCTCGGTCCCTGTGCCTCTCTCTCGGTCCTTGTGTCTCTCTCGGTCCCTGTGTTTCACTCGGTCCCTGTGTCTCTCTCGGTCCCTGTGTCTCTCTCAGTCCCTGTGTCTCACTCAGTCCCTGTGCCTCTCTCTCAGTCCCTGTCTCTCTCTCGGTCCCTGTGTCTCTCTCTCGGTCCCTGTGTCTCTCTCTCTCGGTCCCTGTGTCTCTCTCAGTCCCTGTGTCTCACTCGGTCCCTGTGCCTCTCTCTCAGTCCCTGTCTCTCTCTCGGTCCCTGTGTCTCTCTCTCGGTCCGGTGTCTCTCTCTCGGTCCCTGTGTCTCTCTCGGTCCCTGTGTCTCACTTGGTCCCTGTGTCTCTCTCTCGGTCACTGTGTCTCTCTCTCTCGGTCCCTCTGTCGGTCTCGGCCCCTGTGTTTCACTCGGTCCCTGTGTCTCACTCTCGGTCCCTGTGTCTCTCTCGGTCCCTGTGCCTCTCTCGTTACCTGAGTCTCTCCCTCGGTCCCTGTGTCTCTCTCTCAGACCCTGTGTCTCTCTCTCGGTCCCTGTATCTCACTCTCGATTCCTGTGTCTCTCTCTCTGTTCCTGTGTCTCTCTCTCGGTCCCTGTGTCTCTCTCGGTCCCTGTGTCTCTCTCGGTCGCTGTTTCTCTCTCTCGGTCTCTGTGTCTTTCTCTCGGTCCCTGAGTCTCTTTCTCGGTCCCTGTGTCTCACTCGGTCCCTGTGTCTCTCTCTCTCTGTCCCTGTGTCTCACTCGGTCCCTGTGTCTCTCTCTCGGTCCCTGTGTCTCTCTCTCTCGGTCACTGTGTCTCTCGGTCCCTGTGTCTCTCTCGGTCCCTGAGTCTCTCTCGGTCCCTGTGTCTCTCTCTCGGTCCCTGTGTCTCTCTCTCGGACCGAGTGTCTCACTCGGTCCCTGTGTCTCTCACTCGGTCCCTGTGTCTCTCTTTCAGTCCCTGTGTCGCTCACTCGGTCCCTGTGTCTCTCTCTCTCTCGGTCCCTGTGTCTCACTCGGTCCCTATGTCTCACTCAGTCCCTGTGTCTCTCTCGGTCCCTGTGTCTCTCTCTCGGTCCCTGTGCCTCTCTCTCGGTCCCTGTGTCTCACTCGGTCCCTGTGTCTCTCTCTCGGTCCCTGTGTCTCTCTCTCTCGGTCACTGTGTCTCTCGGTCCCTGTGTCTCTCTCGGTCCCTGTGTCTCTCTCTCTCTCGGTCCCTGTGTCTCTCTCGGTCCCTGTGGCTCACTCGGTCCCTCTGTTTCTCTCTCGGCCCCTGTGTCTCTCTCTCGGTCCCTGTGTCTCACTCGGTCCCTGTGTCTCTCTCTCGGTCCCTGTGTCTCTCAATCGGTCCCTATGTCTCACTCGGTCGCTATGTCTCTCTCTCGGTCTCTATGTCTTTCTCTCGGTCCCTGAGTCTCTTTCTCGGTCCCTGTGTCTCTCTCTCTCGGTCGCTGTGTCTCTCTCGGCCCCTGTGCCTCTCTCTCGGTCCCTGTGTCTCACTCGGTCCCTGTGTTTCTCTCTGCGTCCCTGTGTCTCTCTCTCGGTCCCTGTGTCTCTCTCTCGGTCCCTGTGTCTCTTTTGGTCCCTGTGTCTCTCTCTCGGTCCCTGTGTCTCGCTCGGTCCCTGTGTCTCTCTCTCGGTCCCTGTGTCTATCTCGGTCCCTGTGTCTCACTCGGTCGCTGTGTCTCTCTCTTGGTCCCTGTGTTTCTCTCTCGGTCCCTGTGTCTCTCTCGGTTCCTGTGTCTCACTCAATCCCTGTGTCTCACTAGGTCCCTGAGTCTCTCTCGGTCCCAGTGTCTCTCTCGATTCCTGTGTCTCTCTCACATTCCCTGTGTCTCTCTCTTGGTCCCTGTGATTCTCTCAGTCCCTGTGTCTCTTTCTCGGTCCCTGTGTCTCACTCGGTCCCTGCGTCTCTCTCTCGGTCCCTATGTCTCACTCGGTCGCTGTTTCTCTCTCTCGGTCTCTGTGTCTTTCTCTCGGTCCCTGAGTCTCTTTCTCGGTCCCTGTGTCTCACTCGGTCCCTGTGTCTCTCTCTCTCTGTCCCTGTGTCTCACTCGGTCCCTGTGTCTCTCTCGGTCCCTGAGTCTCTCTCGGTCCCTGTGTCTATCTCTCGGTTCCTGTGTCTCTCTCTCGGACCGAGTGTCTCACTCGGTCCCTGTGTCTCTCACTCGGTCCCTGTGTCTCTCTTTCAGTCCCTGTGTCGCTCACTCGGTCCCTGTGTCTCTCTCTCGGTCCCTGTGCCTCTCTCTCGGTCCCTGTGTCTCACTCGGTCCCTGTGTCTCTCTCTCGGTCCCTGTGTCTCTCTCTCTCGGTCACTGTGTCTCTCGGTCCCTGTGTCTCTCTCGGTCCCTGAGTCTCTCTCCGTCCCTGTGTCTCTCTCTCGGTCTCTGTGCCTCTCTCTCGGTCCCTGTGCCTCTCTCTTGCGCCCTGTGTCTCTTTCGGTCCCTGTGTCTCACTCAGTCCCTGTGTCTCTCTCGGTCCCTGTGTCTCTTTCGATCCCTGTGTCTCACTCGGTCCCTGTGCCTCTCTCTCGATCCCTGTGTCTCTCTCGGCCCCTGTGTATCATTTGTTCCCTGTGTCTCACTCGGTCCCTGTGCCTCTCTCTCGGTCCCTGTGTCTCACTCGGTCCCTGTGGCTCTCTCTCGGTCCCTGTGTCTCTCTCTCTCTCGGCCCCTATGTCTCTCTATCGATCCCTGTGTCTCTCTCTCGGTCCCTGTGCCTCTCTCTCGGTCCTTGTGTCTCTCTCGGTCCCTGTGTTTCACTCGGTCCCTGTGCCTCTCTCTCAGTCCCTGTCTCTCTCTCGGTCCCTGTGTCTCTCTCTCGGTCCCTGTGTCTCACTCTCGATTCCTGTGTCTCTCTCTCTGTTCCTGTGTCTCTCTCTCGGTCCCTGTGTCTCTCTCGGTCCCTGTGTCTCTCTCGGTCCCTGTGTCTCTCTCTCGGTCCCTGGCTCTCTCTCGGTCCCTATGTATCTCTCGGTCCCAGTGTCACTCTCGGTCCCTGTGTCTCTCTCGGTCCCTGAGACTTTCTCTCGGTCCCTGTGTCTCTCTCGGTCCCTGTCTCTCTCTCGGTCCCAGTGTCTCACTCGGTCCCTATGTCTCTCTGTCGGTCCCTGTGTCTCTTTCTCGGTCCCTGTATCTCTCTCGGTCCCTGTGTCTCTCTCGGACCCTGTGGCTCACTCGGTCCCTCTGTTTCTCTCTCGGCCCCTGTGTCTCTCTCTCGGTCCCTGTGTCTCACTCGGTCCCTGTGTCTCTCTCTCGGTCCCTGTGTCTCTCACTCGGTCCCTATGTCTCACTCGGTCGCTATGTCTCTCTCTCGGTCTCTATGTCTTTCTCTCGGTCCCTGAGTCTCTTTCTCGGTCCCTGTGTCTCTCTCTCTCGGCCCCTGTGTCTCTCTCGGTCCCTGTCTCTCTCTCGGTCACTGTGTCTCTCGGTCCCTGTGTCTCTCTCGGTCCCTGTGTCTCTCTCGGTCCCTGTGTCTCTCTCTCGGTCCCTGGGTCTCTCTTTCAGTCCCTGTGTCTCTCTCTCGGTCCCTGTGTCTCTCTCTCGGACCCTGTGTCTCTCTGTCGGTCGCTGTGTCTCACACTCGGTCCCTGTGTCTCTCTCTCTCTCGGTCCCTGTGTCTCACTCGGTCCCTATGTCTCACTCAGTCCCTGTGTCTCTCTCGGTCCCTGTGTCTCACTCGGTCCCTGTGCCACTCTCTCGGTCCCTGTGTCTCTCTCGGCCCCTGTGTATCATTTGGTCCCTGTGTCTCACTCGGTCCCTGTGCCTCTCTCTCAGTCCCTGTGTCTCACTCGGTCCCTGTGTCTCACTCGGTCCCTGTGTCTCTCTCGGTCCCTGTGTCTCTCTCTCGATCCCTGTGTCTCTCTCTCGATCCCTGTGTCTCTCTCTCGGTCCCTGTGCCTCTCTCTCGGTCCTTGTGTCTCTCTCGGTCACTGTGTTTCACTCGGTCCCTGTGTCTCTCTCGGTCCCTGTGCCTCTCTCTCAGTCCCTGTCTCACTCTCGGTCCCTGTGTCTCTCTCTCGGTCCGGTGTCTCTCTCTCGGTCCCTGTGTCTCTCTCGGTCCCTGTGTCTCACTCGGTCCCTGTGTCTCTCTCTTGGTCCCTGTGTCTCTCTCTCGGTCACTGTGTCTCTCTCTCTCGGTCCCTCTGTCGCTCTCGGTTCCTGTGTCTCACTCGGTCCCTGTGTCTCTCTCGGTCCTTGTGTCTCTCTCTCACCCCTGTGGCTCTCTCGGTCCCTGTGCCTCTCTCGTTACCTGAGTCTCTCTGTCGGTCCCTGTGTCACTCTCTCGGTCCATGTGTCTCTTTCGGTCCCAGTGTCTCACTCGGTCCCTGTGCCTCTCTCTCGGTCCCTGTGTCTCTCTCGGTCCCTGTGTCTCACTCGGTCGCTGTGTCTCTCTCGGCCCCTGTGTCTCTTTCTGTCCCTGTGTCTCACTCGGTCCCTGTGCCTCTCTCTCGGTCCCTGTGTCTCACTCGGTCCCTGTGTTTCTCTCTCGGTCCCTGTGTCTCTCTCTCGGTCCCTGTGTCTCTCTCTCGGTCCCTGTGTCTCTCTTGGTCCCTGTGTCTCTCTCTCGGTCCCTGTGTCTCACTCGGTCCCTGTGTCTCTCTCTCGGTCCCTGTGTCTCTCTCGGTCCCTATGTCTCACTCGGTCGCTGTGTCTCTCTCTCGGTCCCTGTGTTTCTCTCTCGGTCCCTGTGTCTCTCTCGGTTCCTGTGTCTCACTCAATCCCTGTGTCTCACTTGGTCCCTGTGTCTCTCTCGGTCCCAGTGTCTCTCTCGATTCCTGTGTCTCTCTCACATTCCCTGTGTCTCTCTCTCGGTCCCTGTGATTCTCTCAGTCCCTGTGTCTCTTTCTCGGTCCCTGTGTCTCACTCGGTCGCTGTTTCTCTCTCTCGGTCTCTGTGTCTTTCTCTCGGTCCCTGAGTCTCTTTCTCGGTCCCTGTGTCTCACTCGGTCCCTGTGTCTCTCTCTCTCTGTCCCTGTGTCTCACTCGGTCCCTGTGTCTCTCTCTCGGTCCCTGTGTCTCTCTCTCTCGGTCACTGTGTCTCTCGGTCCCTGTGTCTCTCTCGGTCCCTGAGTCTCTCTCGGTCCCTGTGTCTCTCTCTCGGTCCCTGTGTCTCTCTCTCGGACCGAGTGTCTCACTCGGTCCCTGTGTCTCTCACTCGGTCCCTGTGTCTCTCTTTCAGTCCCTGTGTCGCTCACTCGGTCCCTGTGTCTCTCTCTCTCTCGGTCCCTGTGTCTCACTCGGTCCCTATGTCTCACTCAGTCCCTGTGTCTCTCTCGGTCCCTGTGTCTCTCTCTCGGTCCCTCTGCCTCTCTCTCGGTCCCTGTGTCTCACTCGGTCCCTGTGTCTCTCTCTCGGTCCCTGTGTCTCTCTCTCTCGGTCACTGTGTCTCTCGGTCCCTGTGTCTCTCTCGGTCCCTGAGTCTCTCTCCGTCCCTGTGTCTCTCTCTCGGTCTCTGTGCCTCTCTCTCGGTCCCTGTGTCTCTCTCGGTCCCTGTCTCTCTCTCGGTCCCAGTGTCTCACTCGGTCCCTGTGTCTCTCTCGGTCCCTGTGTCTCTCTCTCGGTCCCTGGCTCTCTCTCGGTCCCTGTGTATCTCTCGGTCCCAGTGTCACTCTCGGTCCCTGTGTCTCTCTCGGTCCCTGTCTCTCTCTCGGTCCCAGTGTCTCACTCGGTCCCTGTGTCTCTCTGTCGGTCCCTGTGTCTCTCTCTCGGTCCCTGTATCTCTCTCGGTCCCTGTGTCTCTCTCGGACCCTGTGGCTCACTCGGTCCCTCTGTTTCTCTCTCGGCCCCTGTGTCTCTCTCTCGGTCCCTGTGTCTCACTCAGTCACTGTGTCTCTCTCTCGGTCCCTGTGTCTCTCACTCGGTCCCTATGTCTCACTCGGTCGCTATGTCTCTCTCTCGGTCTCTATGTCTTTCTCTCGGTCCTTAGTGTCTCTTTCTCGGTCCCTGTGTCTCTCTCTCTCGGCCCCTGTGTCTCTCTCGGTCCCTGTCTCTCTCTCGGTCACTGTGTCTCTCGGTCCCTGTGTCTCTCTCGGTCCCTGTGTCTCTCTCGGTCCCTGTGTCTCTCTCTCGGTCCCTGGGTCTCTCTTTCAGTCCCTGTGTCTCTCTCTCGGTCCCTGTGTCTCTCTCTCGGACCCTGTGTCTCTCTGTCGGTCGCTGTGTCTCACACTCGGTCCCTGTGTCTCTCTCTCTCTCGGTCCCTGTGTCTCACTCGGTCCCTATGTCTCACTCAGTCCCTGTGTCTCTCTCGGTCCCTGTGTCTCACTCGGTCCCTGTGCCACTCTCTCGGTCCCTGTGTCTCTCTCGGCCCCTGTGTATCATTTGGTCCCTGTGTCTCACTCGGTCCCTGTGCCTCTCTCTCAGTCCCTGTGTCTCACTCGGTCCCTGTGTCTCACTCGGTCCCTGTGTCTCTCTCGGTCCCTGTGTCTCTCTCTCGATCCCTGTGTCTCTCTCTCGATCCCTGTGTCTCTCTCTCGGTCCCTGTGCCTCTCTCTCGGTCCTTGTGTCTCTCTCGGTCACTGTGTTTCACTCGGTCCCTGTGTCTCTCTCGGTCCCTGTGCCTCTCTCTCAGTCCCTGTCTCACTCTCGGTCCCTGTGTCTCTCTCTCGGTCCGGTGTCTCTCTCTCGGTCCCTGTGTCTCTCTCGGTCCCTGTGTCTCACTCGGTCCCTGTGTCTCTCTCTTGGTCCCTGTGTCTCTCTCTCGGTCACTGTGTCTCTCTCTCTCGGTCCCTCTGTCGCTCTCGGTTCCTGTGTCTCACTCGGTCCCTGTGTCTCTCTCGGTCCTTGTGTCTCTCTCTCACCCCTGTGGCTCTCTCGGTCCCTGTGCCTCTCTCGTTACCTGAGTCTCTCTGTCGGTCCCTGTGTCTCTCTCTCGGTCCATGTGTCTCTTTCGGTCCCAGTGTCTCACTCGGTCCCTGTGCCTCTCTCTCGGTCCCTGTGTCTCTCTCGGTCCCTGTGTCTCACTCGGTCGCTGTGTCTCTCTCGGCCCCTGTGTCTCTTTCTGTCCCTGTGTCTCACTCGGTCCCTGTGCCTCTCTCTCGGTCCCTGTGTCTCACTCGGTCCCTGTGTTTCTCTCTCGGTCCCTGTGTCTCTCTCTCGGTCCCTGTGTCTCTCTCTCGGTCCCTGTGTCTCTCTTGGTCCCTGTGTCTCTCTCTCGGTCCCTGTGTCTCACTCGGTCCCTGTGTCTCTCTCTCGGTCCCTGTGTCTCTCTCGGTCCCTATGTCTCACTCGGTCGCTGTGTCTCTCTCTCGGTCCCTGTGTTTCTCTCTCGGTCCCTGTGTCTCTCTCGGTTCCTGTGTCTCACTCAATCCCTGTGTCTCACTCGGTCCCTGTGTCTCTCTCGGTCCCAGTGTCTCTCTCGATTCCTGTGTCTCTCTCACATTCCCTGTGTCTCTCTCTCGGTCCCTGTGATTCTCTCAGTCCCTGTGTCTCTTTCTCGGTCCCTGTGTCTCACTCGGTCCCTCTGTCTCTCTCTCGGTCCCTATGTCTCACTCGGTCGCTGTTTCTCTCTCTCGGTCTCTGTGTCTTTCTCTCGGTCCCTGAGTCTCTTTCTCGGTCCCTGTGTCTCTCTCGGTCCCTGAGTCTCTCTCGGTCCCTGTGTCTCTCTCTCGGTCCCTGTGTCTCTCTCTCGGACCGAGTGTCTCACTCGGTCCCTGTGTCTCTCACTCGGTCCCTGTGTCTCTCTTTCAGTCCCTGTGTCGCTCACATCGGTCCCTGTGTCTCTCTCTCTCTCGGTCCCTGTGTCTCACTCGCTCCCTGTGTCTCACTCAGTCCCTGTGTCTCTCTCGGTCCCTGTGTCTCTCTCTCGGTCCCTGTGCCTCTCTCTCGGTCCCTGTGTCTCACTCGGTCCCTGTGTCTCTCTCTCGGTCCCTGTGTCTCTCTCTCTCGGTCACTGTGTCTCTCGGTCCCTGTGTCTCTCTCGGTCCCTGAGTCTCTCTCCGTCCCTGTGCCTCTCTCTTGCTCCCTGTGTCTCTTTCGGTCCCTGTGTCTCACTCAGTCCCTGTGTCTCTCTCGGTCCCTGTGTCTCTTTCGGTCCCTGTGTCTCACTCGGTCCCTGTGCCTCTCTCTCGGTCCCTGTGTCTCTCTCGGCCCCTGTGTATCATTTGGTCCCTGTGTCTCACTCGGTCCCTGTGCCTCTCTCTCGGTCCCTGTGTCTCACTCGGTCCCTGTGGCTCTCTCTCGGTCCCTGTGTCTCTCTCTCTCTCGGCCCCTATGTCTCTCTATCGATCCCTGTGTATCTCTCTCGGTCCCTGTGCCTCTCTCTCGGTCCTTGTGTCTCTCTCGGTCCCTGTGTTTCACTCGGTCCCTGTGTCTCTCTCGGTCCCTGTGTCTCTCTCAGTCCCTGTGTCTCACTCAGTCCCTGTGCCTCTCTCTCAGTCCCTGTCTCTCTCTCGGTCCCTGTGTCTCTCTCTCGGTCCCTGTGTCTCTCTCTCTCGGTCCCTGTGTCTCTCTCAGTCCCTGTGTCTCACTCGGTCCCTGTGCCTCTCTCTCAGTCCCTGTCTCTCTCTCGGTCCCTGTGTCTCTCTCTCGGTCCCTCTGTCGGTCTCGGCCCCTGTGTTTCACTCGGTCCCTGTGTCTCACTCTCGGTCCCTGTGTCTCTCTCGGTCCCTGTGCCTCTCTCGTTACCTGAGTCTCTCCCTCGGTCCCTGTGTCTCTCTCTCAGACCCTGTGTCTCTCTCTCGGTCCCTGTATCTCACTCTCGATTCCTGTGTCTCTCTCTCTGTTCCTGTGTCTCTCTCTCGGTCCCTGTGTCTCTCTCGGTCCCTGTGTCTCTCTCGGTCGCTGTTTCTCTCTCTCGGTCTCTGTGTCTTTCTCTCGGTCCCTGAGTCTCTTTCTCGGTCCCTGTGTCTCACTCGGTCCCTGTGTCTCTCTCTCTCTGTCCCTGTGTCTCACTCGGTCCCTGTGTCTCTCTCTCGGTCCCTGTGTCTCTCTCTCTCGGTCACTGTGTCTCTCGGTCCCTGTGTTTCTCTCGGTCCCTGAGTCTCTCTCGGTCCCTGTGTCTCTCTCTCGGTCCCTGTGTCTCTCTCTCGGACCGAGTGTCTCACTCGGTCCCTGTGTCTCTCACTCGGTCCCTGTGTCTCTCTTTCAGTCCCTGTGTCGCTCACTCGGTCCCTGTGTCTCTCTCTCTCTCGGTCCCTGTGTCTCACTCGGTCCCTATGTCTCACTCAGTCCCTGTGTCTCTCTCGGTCCCTGTGTCTCTCTCTCGGTCCCTGTGCCTCTCTCTCGGTCCCTGTGTCTCACTCGGTCCCTGTGTCTCTCTCTCGGTCCCTGTGTCTCTCTCTCTCGGTCACTGTGTCTCTCGGTCCCTGTGTCTCTCTCGGTCCCTGAGTCTCTCTCCGTCCCTGTGTCTCTCTCTCGGTCTCTGTGCCTCTCTCTCGGTCCCTGTGCCTCTCTCTTGCTCCCTGTGTCTCTTTCGGTCCCTGTGTCTCACTCAGTCCCTGTGTCTCTCTCGGTCCCTGTGTCTCTTTCGGTCCCTGTGTCTCACTCGGTCCCTGTGCCTCTCTCTCGATCCCTGTGTCTCTCTCGGCCCCTGTGTATCATTTGTTCCCTGTGTCTCACTCGGTCCCTGTGCCTCTCTCTCGGTCCCTGTGTCTCACTCGGTCCCTGTGGCTCTCTCTCGGTCCCTGTGTCTCTCTCTCTCTCGGCCCCTATGTCTCTCTATCGATCCCTGTGTCTCTCTCTCGGTCCCTGTGCCTCTCTCTCGGTCCTTGTGTCTCTCTCGGTCCCTGTGTTTCACTCGGTCCCTGTGCCTCTCTCTCAGTCCCTGTCTCTCTCTCGGTCCCTGTGTCTCTCTCTCGGTCCCTGTGTCTCACTCTCGATTCCTGTGTCTCTCTCTCTGTTCCTGTGTCTCTCTCTCGGTCCCTGTGTCTCTCTCGGTCCCTGTGTCTCTCTCGGTCCCTGTGTCTCTCTCTCGGTCCCTGGCTCTCTCTTGGTCCCTGTGTATCTCTCGGTCCCAGTGTCACTCTCGGTCCCTGTGTCTCTCTCGGTCCCTGAGACTTTCTCTCGGTCCCTGTGTCTCTCTCGGTCCCTGTCTCTCTCTCGGTCCCAGTGTCTCACTCGGTCCCTGTGTCTCTCTGTCGGTCCCTGTGTCTCTCTCTCGGTCCCTGTATCTCTCTCGGTCCCTGTGTCTCTCTCGGACCCTGTGGCTCACTCGGTCCCTCTGTTTCTCTCTCGGCCCCTGTGTCTCTCTCTCGGTCCCTGTGTCTCACTCGGTCCCTGTGTCTCTCTCTCGGTCACTGTGTCTCTCACTCGGTCCCTATGTCTCACTCGGTCGCTATGTCTCTCTCTCGGTCTCTATGTCTTTCTCTCGGTCCCTGAGTCTCTTTCTCGGTCCCTGTGTCTCTCTCTCTCGGCCCCTGTGTCTCTCTCGGTCCCTGTCTCTCTCTCGGTCACTGTGTCTCTCGGTCCCTGTGTCTCTCTCGGTCCCTGTGTCTCTCTCGGTCCCTGTGTCTCTCTCTCGGTCCCTGGGTCTCTCTTTCAGTCCCTGTGTCTCTCTCTCGGTCCCTGTGTCTCTCTCTCGGACCCTGTGTCTCTCTGTCGGTCGCTGTGTCTCACACTCGGTCCCTGTGTCTCTCTCTCTCTCGGTCCCTGTGTCTCACTCGGTCCCTATGTCTCACTCAGTCCCTGTGTCTCTCTCGGTCCCTGTGTCTCACTCGGTCCCTGTGTCTCTCTCGGCCCCTGTGTATCATTTGGTCCCTGTGTCTCACTCGGTCCCTGTGCCTCTCTCTCAGTCCCTGTGTCTCACTCGGTCCCTGTGTCTCACTCGGTCCCTGTGTCTCTCTCGGTCCCTGTGTCTCTCTCTCGATCCCTGTGTCTCTCTCTCGATCCCTGTGTCTCTCTCTCGGTCCCTATGCCTCTCTCTCGGTCCCTGTGTCTCTCTCGGTCCCTGTGCCTCTCTATCAGTCCCTGTCTCACTCTCGGTCCCTGTGTCTCTCTCTCGGTCAGGTGTCTCTCTCTCGGTCCCTGTGTCTCTCTCGGTCCCTGTGTCTCACTCGGTCCCTGTGTCTCTCTCTTGGTCCCTGTGTCTCTCTCTCGGTCACTGTGTCTCTCTCTCTCGGTCCCTCTGTCGCTCTCGGTTCCTGTGTCTCACTCGGTCCCTGTGTCTCTCTCGGTCCTTGTGTCTCTCTCTCACCCCTGTGGCTCTCTCGGTCCCTGTGCCTCTCTCGTTACCTGAGTCTCTCTGTCGGTCCCTGTGTCTCTCTCTCGGTCCATGTGTCTCTTTCGGTCCCAGTGTCTCACTCGGTCCCTGTGCCTCTCTCTTGGTCCCTGTGTCTCTCTCGGTCCCTGTGTCTCACTCGGTCGCTGTGTCTCTCTCGGCCCCTGTGTCTCTTTCTGTCCCTGTGTCTCACTCGGTCCCTGTGCCTCTCTCACGGTCCCTGTGTCTCACTCGGTCCCTGTGTTTCTCTCTCGGTCCCTGTGTCTCTCTCTCGGTCCCTGTGTCTCTCTCTCGGTCCCTGTGTCTCTCTTGGTCCCTGTGTCTCTCTCTCGGTCCCTGTGTCTCACTCGGTCCCTGTGTCTCTCTCTCGGTCCCTGTGTCTCTCTCGGTCCCTATGTCTCACTCGGTCGCTGTGTCTCTCTCTCGGTCCCTGTGTTTCTCTCTCGGTCCCTGTGTCTCTCTCGGTTCCTGTGTCTCACTCAATCCCTGTGTCTCACTCGGTCCCTGTGTCTCTCTCGGTCCCAGTGTCTCTCTCGATTCCTGTGTCTCTCTCACATTCCCTGTGTCTCTCTCTCGGTCCCTGTGATTCTCTCAGTCCCTGTGTCTCTTTCTCGGTCCCTGTGTCTCACTCGGTCCCTCTGTCTCTCTCTCGGTCCCTATGTCTTACTCGGTCGCTGTTTCTCTCTCTCGGTCTCTGTGTCTTTCTCTCGGTCCCTGAGTCTCTTTCTCGGTCCCTGTGTCTCACTCGGTCCCTGTGTCTCTCTCTCTCTGTCCCTGTGTCTCACTCGGTCCCTGTGTCTCTCTCTCGGTCCCTGTGTCTCTCTCTCTCGGTCACTGTGTCTCTCGGTCCCTGTGTCTCTCTCGGTCCCTGAGTCTCTCTCGGTCCCTGTGTCTCTCTCTCGGACCGAGTGTCTCACTCGGTCCCTGTGTCTCTCACTCGGTCCCTGTGTCTCTCTTTCAGTCCCTGTGTCGCTCACTCGGTCCCTGTGTCTCTCTCTCTCTTGGTCCCTGTGTCTCACTCGGTCCCTATGTCTCACTCAGTCCCTGTGTCTCTCTCGGTCCCTGTGTCTCTCTCTCGGTCCCTGTGCCTCTCTCTCGGTCCCTGTGTCTCACTCGGTCCCTGTGTCTCTCTCTCGGTCCCTGTGTCTCTCTCTCTCGGTCACTGTGTCTCTCGGTCCCTGTGTCTCTCTCGGTCCCTGAGTCTCTCTCCGTCCCTGTGTCTCTCTCTCGGTCTCTGTGCCTCTCTCTCGGTCCCTGTGTCTCTCTCGGTCCCTGTCTCTCTCTCGGTCCAGGTGTCTCACTCGGTCCCTTTGTCTCTCTCGGTCCCTGTGTCTCTCTCTCGGTCCCTGGCTCTCTCTCGGTCCCTGTGTATCTCTCGGTCCCAGTGTCACTCTCGGTCCCTGTGTCTCTCTCGGTCCCTGTCTCTCTCTCGGTCCCAGTGTCTCACTCGGTCCCTGTGTCTCTCTGTCGGTCCCTGTGTCCCTCTCTCGGTCCCTGTATCTCTCTCGGTCCCTGTGTCTGTCTCGGACCCTGTGGCTCACTCGGTCCCTCTGTTTCTCTCTCGGCCCCTGTGTCTCTCTCTCGGTCCCTGTGTCTCACTCGGTCACTGTGTCTCTCTCTCGGTCCCTGTGTCTCTCACTCGGTCCCTATGTCTCACTCGGTCGCTATGTCTCTCTCTCGGTCTCTATGTCTTTCTCTCGGTCCCTGAGTCTCTTTCTCGGTCCCTGTGTCTCTCTCTCTCGGCCCCTGTGTCTCTCTCGGTCCCTGTCTCTCTCTCGGTCACTGTGTCTCTCGGTCCCTGTGTCTCTCTCGGTCCCTGTGTCTCTCTCGGTCCCTGTGTCTCTCTCTCGGTCCCTGGGTCTCTCTTTCAGTCCCTGTGTCTCTCTCTCGGTCCCTGTGTCTCTCTCTCGGACCCTGTGTCTCTCTGTCGGTCGCTGTGTCTCACACTCGGTCCCTGTGTCTCTCTCTCTCTCGGTCCCTGTGTCTCACTCGGTCCCTATGTCTCACTCAGTCCCTGTGTCTCTCTCGGTCCCTGTGTCTCACTCGGTCCCTGTGCCACTCTCTCGGTCCCTGTGTCTCTCTCGGCCCCTGTGTATCATTTGGTCCCTGTGTCTCACTCGGTCCCTGTGCCTCTCTCTCAGTCCCTGTGTCTCACTCGGTCCCTGTGTCTCACTCAGTCCCTGTGTCTCTCTCGGTCCCTGTGTCTCTTTCGATCCCTGTGTCTCACTCGGTCCCTGTGCCTCTCTCTCGATCCCTGTGTCTCTCTCGGCCCCTGTGTATCATTTGTTCCCTGTGTCTCACTCGGTCCCTGTGCCTCTCTCTCGGTCCCTGTGTCTCACTCGGTCCCTGTGGCTCTCTCTCGGTCCCTGTGTCTCTCTCTCTCTCGGCCCCTATGTCTCTCTATCGATCCCTGTGTCTCTCTCTCGGTCCCTGTGCCTCTCTCTCGGTCCTTGTGTCTCTCTCGGTCCCTGTGTTTCACTCGGTCCCTGTGCCTCTCTCTCAGTCCCTGTCTCTCTCTCGGTCCCTGTGTCTCTCTCTCGGTCCCTGTGTCTCACTCTCGATTCCTGTGTCTCTCTCTCTGTTCCTGTGTCTCTCTCTCGGTCCCTGTGTCTCTCTCGGTCCCTGTGTCTCTCTCGGTCCCTGTGTCTCTCTCTCGGTCCCTGGCTCTCTCTCGGTCCCTGTGTATCTCTCGGTCCCAGTGTCACTCTCGGTCCCTGTGTCTCTCTCGGTCCCTGAGACTTTCTCTCGGTCCCTGTGTCTCTCTCGGTCCCTGTCTCTCTCTCGGTCCCAGTGTCTCACTCGGTCCCTATGTCTCTCTGTCGGTCCCTGTGTCTCTTTCTCGGTCCCTGTATCTCTCTCGGTCCCTGTGTCTCTCTCGGACCCTGTGGCTCACTCGGTCCCTCTGTTTCTCTCTCGGCCCCTGTGTCTCTCTCTCGGTCCCTGTGTCTCACTCGGTCCCTGTGTCTCTCTCTCGGTCCCTGTGTCTCTCACTCGGTCCCTATGTCTCACTCGGTCGCTATGTCTCTCTCTCGGTCTCTATGTCTTTCTCTCGGTCCCTGAGTCTCTTTCTCGGTCCCTGTGTCTCTCTCTCTCGGCCCCTGTGTCTCTCTCGGTCCCTGTCTCTCTCTCGGTCACTGTGTCTCTCGGTCCCTGTGTCTCTCTCGGTCCCTGTGTCTCTCTCTCGGTCCCTGGGTCTCTCTTTCAGTCCCTGTGTCTCTCTCTCGGTCCCTGTGTCTCTCTCTCGGACCCTGTGTCTCTCTGTCGGTCGCTGTGTCTCACACTCGGTCCCTGTGTCTCTCTCTCTCTCGGTCCCTGTGTCTCACTCGATCCCTATGTCTCACTCAGTCCCTGTGTCTCTCTCGGTCCCTGTGTCTCACTCGGTCCCTGTGCCACTCTCTCGGTCCCTGTGTCTCTCTCGGCCCCTGTGTATCATTTGGTCCCTGTGTCTCACTCGGTCCCTGTGCCTCTCTCTCAGTCCCTGTGTCTCACTCGGTCCCTGTGTCTCACTCGGTCCCTGTGTCTCTCTCGGTCCCTGTGTCTCTCTCTCGATCCCTGTGTCTCTCTCTCGATCCCTGTGTCTCTCTCTCGGTCCCTGTGCCTCTCTCTCGGTCCTTGTGTCTCTCTCGGTCACTGTGTTTCACTCGGTCCCTGTGTCTCTCTCGGTCCCTGTGCCTCTCTCTCAGTCCCTGTCTCACTCTCGGTCCCTGTGTCTCTCTCTCGGTCCGGTGTCTCTCTCTCGGTCCCTGTGTCTCTCTCGGTCCCTGTGTCTCACTCGGTCCCTGTGTCTCTCTCTTGGTCCCTGTGTCTCTCTCTCGGTCACTGTGTCTCTCTCTCTCGGTCCCTCTGTCGCTCTCGGTTCCTGTGTCTCACTCGGTCCCTGTGTCTCTCTCGGTCCTTGTGTCTCTCTCTCACCCCTGTGGCTCTCTCGGTCCCTGTGCCTCTCTCGTTACCTGAGTCTCTCTGTCGGTCCCTGTGTCACTCTCTCGGTCCATGTGTCTCTTTCGGTCCCAGTGTCTCACTCGGTCCCTGTGCCTCTCTCTCGGTCCCTGTGTCTCTCTCGGTCCCTGTGTCTCACTCGGTCGCTGTGTCTCTCTCGGCCCCTGTGTCTCTTTCTGTCCCTGTGTCTCACTCGGTCCCTGTGCCTCTCTCTCGGTCCCTGTGTCTCACTCGGTCCCTGTGTTTCTCTCTCGGTCCCTGTGTCTCTCTCTCGGTCCCTGTGTCTCTCTCTCGGTCCCTGTGTCTCTCTTGGTCCCTGTGTCTCTCTCTCGGTCCCTGTGTCTCACTCGGTCCCTGTGTCTCTCTCTCGGTCCCTGTGTCTCTCTCGGTCCCTATGTCTCACTCGGTCGCTGTGTCTCTCTCTCGGTCCCTGTGTTTCTCTCTCGGTCCCTGTGTCTCTCTCGGTTCCTGTGTCTCACTCAATCCCTGTGTCTCACTTGGTCCCTGTGTCTCTCTCGGTCCCAGTGTCTCTCTCGATTCCTGTGTCTCTCTCACATTCCCTGTGTCTCTCTCTCGGTCCCTGTGATTCTCTCAGTCCCTGTGTCTCTTTCTCGGTCCCTGTGTCTCACTCGGTCGCTGTTTCTCTCTCTCGGTCTCTGTGTCTTTCTCTCGGTCCCTGAGTCTCTTTCTCGGTCCCTGTGTCTCACTCGGTCCCTGTGTCTCTCTCTCTCTGTCCCTGTGTCTCACTCGGTCCCTGTGTCTCTCTCTCGGTCCCTGTGTCTCTCTCTCTCGGTCACTGTGTCTCTCGGTCCCTGTGTCTCTCTCGGTCCCTGAGTCTCACTCGGTCCCTGTGTCTCTCTCTCGGTCCCTGTGTCTCTCTCTCGGACCGAGTGTCTCACTCGGTCCCTGTGTCTCTCACTCGGTCCCTGTGTCTCTCTTTCAGTCCCTGTGTCGCTCACTCGGTCCCTGTGTCTCTCTCTCTCTCGGTCCCTGTGTCTCACTCGGTCCCTATGTCTCACTCAGTCCCTGTGTCTCTCTCGGTCCCTGTGTCTCTCTCTCGGTCCCTCTGCCTCTCTCTCGGTCCCTGTGTCTCACTCGGTCCCTGTGTCTCTCTCTCGGTCCCTGTGTCTCTCTCTCTCGGTCACTGTGTCTCTCGGTCCCTGTGTCTCTCTCGGTCCCTGAGTCTCTCTCCGTCCCTGTGTCTCTCTCTCGGTCTCTGTGCCTCTCTCTCGGTCCCTGTGTCTCTCTCGGTCCCTGTCTCTCTCTCGGTCCCAGTGTCTCACTCGGTCCCTGTGTCTCTCTCGGTCCCTGTGTCTCTCTCTCGGTCCCTGGCTCTCTCTCGGTCCCTGTGTATCTCTCGGTCCCAGTGTCACTCTCGGTCCCTGTGTCTCTCTCGGTCCCTGTCTCTCTCTCGGTCCCAGTGTCTCACTCGGTCCCTGTGTCTCTCTGTCGGTCCCTGTGTCTCTCTCTCGGTCCCTGTATCTCTCTCGGTCCCTGTGTCTCTCTCGGACCCTGTGGCTCACTCGGTCCCTCTGTTTCTCTCTCGGCCCCTGTGTCTCTCTCTCGGTCCCTGTGTCTCACTCAGTCACTGTGTCTCTCTCTCGGTCCCTGTGTCTCTCACTCGGTCCCTATGTCTCACTCGGTCGCTATGTCTCTCTCTCGGTCTCTATGTCTTTCTCTCGGTCCTTAGTGTCTCTTTCTCGGTCCCTGTGTCTCTCTCTCTCGGCCCCTGTGTCTCTCTCGGTCCCTGTCTCTCTCTCGGTCACTGTGTCTCTCGGTCCCTGTGTCTCTCTCGGTCCCTGTGTCTCTCTCGGTCCCTGTGTCTCTCTCTCGGTCCCTGGGTCTCTCTTTCAGTCCCTGTGTCTCTCTCTCGGTCCCTGTGTCTCTCTCTCTCTCGGTCCCTGTGTCTCACTCGGTCCCTATGTCTCACTCAGTCCCTGTGTCTCTCTCGGTCCCTGTGTCTCTCTCTCGGTCCCTGTGCCTCTCTCTCGGTCCCTGTGTCTCACTCGGTCCCTGTGTCTCTCTCTCGGTCCCTGTGTCTCTCTCTCTCGGTCACTGTGTCTCTCGGTCCCTGTGTCTCTCTCGGTCCCTGAGTCTCTCTCCGTCCCTGTGTCTCTCTCTCGGTCTCTGTGCCTCTCTCTCGGTCCCTGTGCCTCTCTCTTGCTCCCTGTGTCTCTTTCGGTCCCTGTGTCTCACTCAGTCCCTGTGTCTCTCTCGGTCCCTGTGTCTCTTTCGGTCCCTGTGTCTCACTCGGTCCCTGTGCCTCTCTCTCGATCCCTGTGTCTCTCTCGGCCCCTGTGTATCATTTGTTCCCTGTGTCTCACTCGGTCCCTGTGCCTCTCTCTCGGTCCCTGTGTCTCACTCGGTCCCTGTGGCTCTCTCTCGGTCCCTGTGTCTCTCTCTCTCTCGGCCCCTATGTCTCTCTATCGATCCCTGTGTCTCTCTCTCGGTCCCTGTGCCTCTCTCTCGGTCCTTGTGTCTCTCTCGGTCCCTGTGTTTCACTCGGTCCCTGTGCCTCTCTCTCAGTCCCTGTCTCTCTCTCGGTCCCTGTGTCTCTCTCTCGGTCCCTGTGTCTCACTCTCGATTCCTGTGTCTCTCTCTCTGTTCCTGTGTCTCTCTCTCGGTCCCTGTGTCTCTCTCGGTCCCTGTGTCTCTCTCGGTCCCTGTGTCTCTCTCTCGGTCCCTGGCTCTCTCTTGGTCCCTGTGTATCTCTCGGTCCCAGTGTCACTCTCGGTCCCTGTGTCTCTCTCGGTCCCTGAGACTTTCTCTCGGTCCCTGTGTCTCTCTCGGTCCCTGTCTCTCTCTCGGTCCCAGTGTCTCACTCGGTCCCTGTGTCTCTCTGTCGGTCCCTGTGTCTCTCTCTCGGTCCCTGTATCTCTCTCGGTCCCTGTGTCTCTCTCGGACCCTGTGGCTCACTCGGTCCCTCTGTTTCTCTCTCGGCCCCTGTGTCTCTCTCTCGGTCCCTGTGTCTCACTCGGTCCCTGTGTCTCTCTCTCGGTCACTGTGTCTCTCACTCGGTCCCTATGTCTCACTCGGTCGCTATGTCTCTCTCTCGGTCTCTATGTCTTTCTCTCGGTCCCTGAGTCTCTTTCTCGGTCCCTGTGTCTCTCTCTCTCGGCCCCTGTGTCTCTCTCGGTCCCTGTCTCTCTCTCGGTCACTGTGTCTCTCGGTCCCTGTGTCTCTCTCGGTCCCTGTGTCTCTCTCGGTCCCTGTGTCTCTCTCTCGGTCCCTGGGTCTCTCTTTCAGTCCCTGTGTCTCTCTCTCGGTCCCTGTGTCTCTCTCTCGGACCCTGTGTCTCTCTGTCGGTCGCTGTGTCTCACACTCGGTCCCTGTGTCTCTCTCTCTCTCGGTCCCTGTGTCTCACTCGGTCCCTATGTCTCACTCAGTCCCTGTGTCTCTCTCGGTCCCTGTGTCTCACTCGGTCCCTGTGTCTCTCTCGGCCCCTGTGTATCATTTGGTCCCTGTGTCTCACTCGGTCCCTGTGCCTCTCTCTCAGTCCCTGTGTCTCACTCGGTCCCTGTGTCTCACTCGGTCCCTGTGTCTCTCTCGGTCCCTGTGTCTCTCTCTCGATCCCTGTGTCTCTCTCTCGATCCCTGTGTCTCTCTCTCGGTCCCTATGCCTCTCTCTCGGTCCCTGTGTCTCTCTCGGTCCCTGTGCCTCTCTATCAGTCCCTGTCTCACTCTCGGTCCCTGTGTCTCTCTCTCGGTCAGGTGTCTCTCTCTCGGTCCCTGTGTCTCTCTCGGTCCCTGTGTCTCACTCGGTCCCTGTGTCTCTCTCTTGGTCCCTGTGTCTCTCTCTCGGTCACTGTGTCTCTCTCTCTCGGTCCCTCTGTCGCTCTCGGTTCCTGTGTCTCACTCGGTCCCTGTGTCTCTCTCGGTCCTTGTGTCTCTCTCTCACCCCTGTGGCTCTCTCGGTCCCTGTGCCTCTCTCGTTACCTGAGTCTCTCTGTCGGTCCCTGTGTCTCTCTCTCGGTCCATGTGTCTCTTTCGGTCCCAGTGTCTCACTCGGTCCCTGTGCCTCTCTCTTGGTCCCTGTGTCTCTCTCGGTCCCTGTGTCTCACTCGGTCGCTGTGTCTCTCTCGGCCCCTGTGTCTCTTTCTGTCCCTGTGTCTCACTCGGTCCCTGTGCCTCTCTCACGGTCCCTGTGTCTCACTCGGTCCCTGTGTTTCTCTCTCGGTCCCTGTGTCTCTCTCTCGGTCCCTGTGTCTCTCTCTCGGTCCCTGTGTCTCTCTTGGTCCCTGTGTCTCTCTCTCGGTCCCTGTGTCTCACTCGGTCCCTGTGTCTCTCTCTCGGTCCCTGTGTCTCTCTCGGTCCCTATGTCTCACTCGGTCGCTGTGTCTCTCTCTCGGTCCCTGTGTTTCTCTCTCGGTCCCTGTGTCTCTCTCGGTTCCTGTGTCTCACTCAATCCCTGTGTCTCACTCGGTCCCTGTGTCTCTCTCGGTCCCAGTGTCTCTCTCGATTCCTGTGTCTCTCTCACATTCCCTGTGTCTCTCTCTCGGTCCCTGTGATTCTCTCAGTCCCTGTGTCTCTTTCTCGGTCCCTGTGTCTCACTCGGTCCCTCTGTCTCTCTCTCGGTCCCTATGTCTTACTCGGTCGCTGTTTCTCTCTCTCGGTCTCTGTGTCTTTCTCTCGGTCCCTGAGTCTCTTTCTCGGTCCCTGTGTCTCACTCGGTCCCTGTGTCTCTCTCTCTCTGTCCCTGTGTCTCACTCGGTCCCTGTGTCTCTCTCTCGGTCCCTGTGTCTCTCTCTCTCGGTCACTGTGTCTCTCGGTCCCTGTGTCTCTCTCGGTCCCTGAGTCTCTCTCGGTCCCTGTGTCTCTCTCTCGGACCGAGTGTCTCACTCGGTCCCTGTGTCTCTCACTCGGTCCCTGTGTCTCTCTTTCAGTCCCTGTGTCGCTCACTCGGTCCCTGTGTCTCTCTCTCTCTTGGTCCCTGTGTCTCACTCGGTCCCTATGTCTCACTCAGTCCCTGTGTCTCTCTCGGTCCCTGTGTCTCTCTCTCGGTCCCTGTGCCTCTCTCTCGGTCCCTGTGTCTCACTCGGTCCCTGTGTCTCTCTCTCGGTCCCTGTGTCTCTCTCTCTCGGTCACTGTGTCTCTCGGTCCCTGTGTCTCTCTCGGTCCCTGAGTCTCTCTCCGTCCCTGTGTCTCTCTCTCGGTCTCTGTGCCTCTCTCTCGGTCCCTGTGTCTCTCTCGGTCCCTGTCTCTCTCTCGGTCCAGGTGTCTCACTCGGTCCCTTTGTCTCTCTCGGTCCCTGTGTCTCTCTCTCGGTCCCTGGCTCTCTCTCGGTCCCTGTGTATCTCTCGGTCCCAGTGTCACTCTCGGTCCCTGTGTCTCTCTCGGTCCCTGTCTCTCTCTCGGTCCCAGTGTCTCACTCGGTCCCTGTGTCTCTCTGTCGGTCCCTGTGTCCCTCTCTCGGTCCCTGTATCTCTCTCGGTCCCTGTGTCTGTCTCGGACCCTGTGGCTCACTCGGTCCCTCTGTTTCTCTCTCGGCCCCTGTGTCTCTCTCTCGGTCCCTGTGTCTCACTCGGTCACTGTGTCTCTCTCTCGGTCCCTGTGTCTCTCACTCGGTCCCTATGTCTCACTCGGTCGCTATGTCTCTCTCTCGGTCTCTATGTCTTTCTCTCGGTCCCTGAGTCTCTTTCTCGGTCCCTGTGTCTCTCTCTCTCGGCCCCTGTGTCTCTCTCGGTCCCTGTCTCTCTCTCGGTCACTGTGTCTCTCGGTCCCTGTGTCTCTCTCGGTCCCTGTGTCTCTCTCGGTCCCTGTGTCTCTCTCTCGGTCCCTGGGTCTCTCTTTCAGTCCCTGTGTCTCTCTCTCGGTCCCTGTGTCTCTCTCTCGGACCCTGTGTCTCTCTGTCGGTCGCTGTGTCTCACACTCGGTCCCTGTGTCTCTCTCTCTCTCGGTCCCTGTGTCTCACTCGGTCCCTATGTCTCACTCAGTCCCTGTGTCTCTCTCGGTCCCTGTGTCTCACTCGGTCCCTGTGCCACTCTCTCGGTCCCTGTGTCTCTCTCGGCCCCTGTGTATCATTTGGTCCCTGTGTCTCACTCGGTCCCTGTGCCTCTCTCTCAGTCCCTGTGTCTCACTCGGTCCCTGTGTCTCACTCAGTCCCTGTGTCTCTCTCGGTCCCTGTGTCTCTTTCGATCCCTGTGTCTCACTCGGTCCCTGTGCCTCTCTCTCGATCCCTGTGTCTCTCTCGGCCCCTGTGTATCATTTGTTCCCTGTGTCTCACTCGGTCCCTGTGCCTCTCTCTCGGTCCCTGTGTCTCACTCGGTCCCTGTGGCTCTCTCTCGGTCCCTGTGTCTCTCTCTCTCTCGGCCCCTATGTCTCTCTATCGATCCCTGTGTCTCTCTCTCGGTCCCTGTGCCTCTCTCTCGGTCCTTGTGTCTCTCTCGGTCCCTGTGTTTCACTCGGTCCCTGTGCCTCTCTCTCAGTCCCTGTCTCTCTCTCGGTCCCTGTGTCTCTCTCTCGGTCCCTGTGTCTCACTCTCGATTCCTGTGTCTCTCTCTCTGTTCCTGTGTCTCTCTCTCGGTCCCTGTGTCTCTCTCGGTCCCTGTGTCTCTCTCGGTCCCTGTGTCTCTCTCTCGGTCCCTGGCTCTCTCTCGGTCCCTGTGTATCTCTCGGTCCCAGTGTCACTCTCGGTCCCTGTGTCTCTCTCGGTCCCTGAGACTTTCTCTCGGTCCCTGTGTCTCTCTCGGTCCCTGTCTCTCTCTCGGTCCCAGTGTCTCACTCGGTCCCTATGTCTCTCTGTCGGTCCCTGTGTCTCTTTCTCGGTCCCTGTATCTCTCTCGGTCCCTGTGTCTCTCTCGGACCCTGTGGCTCACTCGGTCCCTCTGTTTCTCTCTCGGCCCCTGTGTCTCTCTCTCGGTCCCTGTGTCTCACTCGGTCCCTGTGTCTCTCTCTCGGTCCCTGTGTCTCTCACTCGGTCCCTATGTCTCACTCGGTCGCTATGTCTCTCTCTCGGTCTCTATGTCTTTCTCTCGGTCCCTGAGTCTCTTTCTCGGTCCCTGTGTCTCTCTCTCTCGGCCCCTGTGTCTCTCTCGGTCCCTGTCTCTCTCTCGGTCACTGTGTCTCTCGGTCCCTGTGTCTCTCTCGGTCCCTGTGTCTCTCTCTCGGTCCCTGGGTCTCTCTTTCAGTCCCTGTGTCTCTCTCTCGGTCCCTGTGTCTCTCTCTCGGACCCTGTGTCTCTCTGTCGGTCGCTGTGTCTCACACTCGGTCCCTGTGTCTCTCTCTCTCTCGGTCCCTGTGTCTCACTCGATCCCTATGTCTCACTCAGTCCCTGTGTCTCTCTCGGTCCCTGTGTCTCACTCGGTCCCTGTGCCACTCTCTCGGTCCCTGTGTCTCTCTCGGCCCCTGTGTATCATTTGGTCCCTGTGTCTCACTCGGTCCCTGTGCCTCTCTCTCAGTCCCTGTGTCTCACTCGGTCCCTGTGTCTCACTCGGTCCCTGTGTCTCTCTCGGTCCCTGTGTCTCTCTCTCGATCCCTGTGTCTCTCTCTCGATCCCTGTGTCTCTCTCTCGGTCCCTGTGCCTCTCTCTCGGTCCTTGTGTCTCTCTCGGTCACTGTGTTTCACTCGGTCCCTGTGTCTCTCTCGGTCCCTGTGCCTCTCTCTCAGTCCCTGTCTCACTCTCGGTCCCTGTGTCTCTCTCTCGGTCCGGTGTCTCTCTCTCGGTCCCTGTGTCTCTCTCGGTCCCTGTGTCTCACTCGGTCCCTGTGTCTCTCTCTTGGTCCCTGTGTCTCTCTCTCGGTCACTGTGTCTCTCTCTCTCGGTCCCTCTGTCGCTCTCGGTTCCTGTGTCTCACTCGGTCCCTGTGTCTCTCTCGGTCCTTGTGTCTCTCTCTCACCCCTGTGGCTCTCTCGGTCCCTGTGCCTCTCTCGTTACCTGAGTCTCTCTGTCGGTCCCTGTGTCACTCTCTCGGTCCATGTGTCTCTTTCGGTCCCAGTGTCTCACTCGGTCCCTGTGCCTCTCTCTCGGTCCCTGTGTCTCTCTCGGTCCCTGTGTCTCACTCGGTCGCTGTGTCTCTCTCGGCCCCTGTGTCTCTTTCTGTCCCTGTGTCTCACTCGGTCCCTGTGCCTCTCTCTCGGTCCCTGTGTCTCACTCGGTCCCTGTGTTTCTCTCTCGGTCCCTGTGTCTCTCTCTCGGTCCCTGTGTCTCTCTCTCGGTCCCTGTGTCTCTCTTGGTCCCTGTGTCTCTCTCTCGGTCCCTGTGTCTCACTCGGTCCCTGTGTCTCTCTCTCGGTCCCTGTGTCTCTCTCGGTCCCTATGTCTCACTCGGTCGCTGTGTCTCTCTCTCGGTCCCTGTGTTTCTCTCTCGGTCCCTGTGTCTCTCTCGGTTCCTGTGTCTCACTCAATCCCTGTGTCTCACTTGGTCCCTGTGTCTCTCTCGGTCCCAGTGTCTCTCTCGATTCCTGTGTCTCTCTCACATTCCCTGTGTCTCTCTCTCGGTCCCTGTGATTCTCTCAGTCCCTGTGTCTCTTTCTCGGTCCCTGTGTCTCACTCGGTCGCTGTTTCTCTCTCTCGGTCTCTGTGTCTTTCTCTCGGTCCCTGAGTCTCTTTCTCGGTCCCTGTGTCTCACTCGGTCCCTGTGTCTCTCTCTCTCTGTCCCTGTGTCTCACTCGGTCCCTGTGTCTCTCTCTCGGTCCCTGTGTCTCTCTCTCTCGGTCACTGTGTCTCTCGGTCCCTGTGTCTCTCTCGGTCCCTGAGTCTCACTCGGTCCCTGTGTCTCTCTCTCGGTCCCTGTGTCTCTCTCTCGGACCGAGTGTCTCACTCGGTCCCTGTGTCTCTCACTCGGTCCCTGTGTCTCTCTTTCAGTCCCTGTGTCGCTCACTCGGTCCCTGTGTCTCTCTCTCTCTCGGTCCCTGTGTCTCACTCGGTCCCTATGTCTCACTCAGTCCCTGTGTCTCTCTCGGTCCCTGTGTCTCTCTCTCGGTCCCTCTGCCTCTCTCTCGGTCCCTGTGTCTCACTCGGTCCCTGTGTCTCTCTCTCGGTCCCTGTGTCTCTCTCTCTCGGTCACTGTGTCTCTCGGTCCCTGTGTCTCTCTCGGTCCCTGAGTCTCTCTCCGTCCCTGTGTCTCTCTCTCGGTCTCTGTGCCTCTCTCTCGGTCCCTGTGTCTCTCTCGGTCCCTGTCTCTCTCTCGGTCCCAGTGTCTCACTCGGTCCCTGTGTCTCTCTCGGTCCCTGTGTCTCTCTCTCGGTCCCTGGCTCTCTCTCGGTCCCTGTGTATCTCTCGGTCCCAGTGTCACTCTCGGTCCCTGTGTCTCTCTCGGTCCCTGTCTCTCTCTCGGTCCCAGTGTCTCACTCGGTCCCTGTGTCTCTCTGTCGGTCCCTGTGTCTCTCTCTCGGTCCCTGTATCTCTCTCGGTCCCTGTGTCTCTCTCGGACCCTGTGGCTCACTCGGTCCCTCTGTTTCTCTCTCGGCCCCTGTGTCTCTCTCTCGGTCCCTGTGTCTCACTCAGTCACTGTGTCTCTCTCTCGGTCCCTGTGTCTCTCACTCGGTCCCTATGTCTCACTCGGTCGCTATGTCTCTCTCTCGGTCTCTATGTCTTTCTCTCGGTCCTTAGTGTCTCTTTCTCGGTCCCTGTGTCTCTCTCTCTCGGCCCCTGTGTCTCTCTCGGTCCCTGTCTCTCTCTCGGTCACTGTGTCTCTCGGTCCCTGTGTCTCTCTCGGTCCCTGTGTCTCTCTCGGTCCCTGTGTCTCTCTCTCGGTCCCTGGGTCTCTCTTTCAGTCCCTGTGTCTCTCTCTCGGTCACTGTGTCTCTCTCTCGGACCCTGTGTCTCTCTGTCGGTCGCTGTGTCTCACACTCGGTCCCTGTGTCTCTCTCTCTCTCGGTCCCTGTGTCTCACTCGGTCCCTATGTCTCACTCAGTCCCTGTGTCTCTCTCGGTCCCTGTGTCTCACTCGGTCCCTGTGCCACTCTCTCGGTCCCTGTGTCTCTCTCGGCCCCTGTGTATCATTTGGTCCCTGTGTCTCACTCGGTCCCTGTGCCTCTCTCTCAGTCCCTGTGTCTCACTCGGTCCCTGTGTCTCACTCGGTCCCTGTGTCTCTCTCGGTCCCTGTGTCTCTCTCTCGATCCCTGTGTCTCTCTCTCGATCCCTGTGTCTCTCTCTCGGTCCCTGTGCCTCTCTCTCGGTCCTTGTGTCTCTCTCGGTCACTGTGTTTCACTCGGTCCCTGTGTCTCTCTCGGTCCCTGTGCCTCTCTCTCAGTCCCTGTCTCACTCTCGGTCCCTGTGTCTCTCTCTCGGTCCGGTGTCTCTCTCTCGGTCCCTGTGTCTCTCTCGGTCCCTGTGTCTCACTCGGTCCCTGTGTCTCTCTCTTGGTCCCTGTGTCTCTCTCTCGGTCACTGTGTCTCTCTCTCTCGGTCCCTCTGTCGCTCTCGGTTCCTGTGTCTCACTCGGTCCCTGTGTCTCTCTCGGTCCTTGTGTCTCTCTCTCACCCCTGTGGCTCTCTCGGTCCCTGTGCCTCTCTCGTTACCTGAGTCTCTCTGTCGGTCCCTGTGTCTCTCTCTCGGTCCATGTGTCTCTTTCGGTCCCAGTGTCTCACTCGGTCCCTGTGCCTCTCTCTCGGTCCCTGTGTCTCTCTCGGTCCCTGTGTCTCACTCGGTCGCTGTGTCTCTCTCGGCCCCTGTGTCTCTTTCTGTCCCTGTGTCTCACTCGGTCCCTGTGCCTCTCTCTCGGTCCCTGTGTCTCACTCGGTCCCTGTGTTTCTCTCTCGGTCCCTGTGTCTCTCTCTCGGTCCCTGTGTCTCTCTCTCGGTCCCTGTGTCTCTCTTGGTCCCTGTGTCTCTCTCTCGGTCCCTGTGTCTCACTCGGTCCCTGTGTCTCTCTCTCGGTCCCTGTGTCTCTCTCGGTCCCTATGTCTCACTCGGTCGCTGTGTCTCTCTCTCGGTCCCTGTGTTTCTCTCTCGGTCCCTGTGTCTCTCTCGGTTCCTGTGTCTCACTCAATCCCTGTGTCTCACTCGGTCCCTGTGTCTCTCTCGGTCCCAGTGTCTCTCTCGATTCCTGTGTCTCTCTCACATTCCCTGTGTCTCTCTCTCGGTCCCTGTGATTCTCTCAGTCCCTGTGTCTCTTTCTCGGTCCCTGTGTCTCACTCGGTCCCTCTGTCTCTCTCTCGGTCCCTATGTCTCACTCGGTCGCTGTTTCTCTCTCTCGGTCTCTGTGTCTTTCTCTCGGTCCCTGAGTCTCTTTCTCGGTCCCTGTGTCTCTCTCGGTCCCTGTGTCTCTCTCTCTCTGTCCCTGTGTCTCACTCGGTCCCTGTGTCTCTCTCTCGGTCCCTGTGTCTCTCTCTCTCGGTCACTGTGTCTCTCGGTCCCTGTGTCTCTCTCGGTCCCTGAGTCTCTCTCGGTCCCTGTGTCTCTCTCTCGGTCCCTGTGTCTCTCTCGGTCCCTGTGTCTCTCTCTCGGTCCCTGTGTCTCTCTCTCGGACCGAGTGTCTCACTCGGTCCCTGTGTCTCTCACTCGGTCCCTGTGTCTCTCTTTCAGTCCCTGTGTCGCTCACTCGGTCCCTGTGTCTCTCTCTCTCTCGGTCCCTGTGTCTCACTCGCTCCCTGTGTCTCACTCAGTCCCTGTGTCTCTCTCGGTCCCTGTGTCTCTCTCTCGGTCCCTGTGCCTCTCTCTCGGTCCCTGTGTCTCACTCGGTCCCTGTGTCTCTCTCTCGGTCCCTGTGTCTCTCTCTCTCGGTCACTGTGTCTCTCGGTCCCTGTGTCTCTCTCGGTCCCTGAGTCTCTCTCCGTCCCTGTGCCTCTCTCTTGCTCCCTGTGTCTCTTTCGGTCCCTGTGTCTCACTCAGTCCCTGTGTCTCTCTCGGTCCCTGTGTCTCTTTCGGTCCCTGTGTCTCACTCGGTCCCTGTGCCTCTCTCTCGGTCCCTGTGTCTCTCTCGGCCCCTGTGTATCATTTGGTCCCTGTGTCTCACTCGGTCCCTGTGCCTCTCTCTCGGTCCCTGTGTCTCACTCGGTCCCTGTGGCTCTCTCTCGGTCCCTGTGTCTCTCTCTCTCTCGGCCCCTATGTCTCTCTATCGATCCCTGTGTATCTCTCTCGGTCCCTGTGCCTCTCTCTCGGTCCTTGTGTCTCTCTCGGTCCCTGTGTTTCACTCGGTCCCTGTGTCTCTCTCGGTCCCTGTGTCTCTCTCAGTCCCTGTGTCTCACTCAGTCCCTGTGCCTCTCTCTCAGTCCCTGTCTCTCTCTCGGTCCCTGTGTCTCTCTCTCGGTCCCTGTGTCTCTCTCTCTCGGTCCCTGTGTCTCTCTCAGTCCCTGTGTCTCACTCGGTCCCTGTGCCTCTCTCTCAGTCCCTGTCTCTCTCTCGGTCCCTGTGTCTCTCTCTCGGTCCGGTGTCTCTCTCTCGGTCCCTGTGTCTCTCTCGGTCCCTGTGTCTCACTTGGTCCCTGTGTCTCTCTCTCGGTCACTGTGTCTCTCTCTCTCGGTCCCTCTGTCGGTCTCGGCCCCTGTGTTTCACTCGGTCCCTGTGTCTCACTCTCGGTCCCTGTGTCTCTCTCGGTCCCTGTGCCTCTCTCGTTACCTGAGTCTCTCCCTCGGTCCCTGTGTCTCTCTCTCAGACCCTGTGTCTCTCTCTCGGTCCCTGTATCTCACTCTCGATTCCTGTGTCTCTCTCTCTGTTCCTGTGTCTCTCTCTCGGTCCCTGTGTCTCTCTCGGTCCCTGTGTCTCTCTCGGTCGCTGTTTCTCTCTCTCGGTCTCTGTGTCTTTCTCTCGGTCCCTGAGTCTCTTTCTCGGTCCCTGTGTCTCACTCGGTCCCTGTGTCTCTCTCTCTCTGTCCCTGTGTCTCACTCGGTCCCTGTGTCTCTCTCTCGGTCCCTGTGTCTCTCTCTCTCGGTCACTGTGTCTCTCGGTCCCTGTGTCTCTCTCGGTCCCTGAGTCTCTCTCGGTCCCTGTGTCTCTCTCTCGGTCCCTGTGTCTCTCTCTCGGACCGAGTGTCTCACTCGGTCCCTGTGTCTCTCACTCGGTCCCTGTGTCTCTCTTTCAGTCCCTGTGTCGCTCACTCGGTCCCTGTGTCTCTCTCTCTCTCGGTCCCTGTGTCTCACTCGGTCCCTATGTCTCACTCAGTCCCTGTGTCTCTCTCGGTCCCTGTGTCTCTCTCTCGGTCCCTGTGCCTCTCTCTCGGTCCCTGTGTCTCACTCGGTCCCTGTGTCTCTCTCTCGGTCCCTGTGTCTCTCTCTCTCGGTCACTGTGTCTCTCGGTCCCTGTGTCTCTCTCGGTCCCTGAGTCTCTCTCCGTCCCTGTGTCTCTCTCTCGGTCTCTGTGCCTCTCTCTCGGTCCCTGTGCCTCTCTCTTGCTCCCTGTGTCTCTTTCGGTCCCTGTGTCTCACTCAGTCCCTGTGTCTCTCTCGGTCCCTGTGTCTCTTTCGGTCCCTGTGTCTCACTCGGTCCCTGTGCCTCTCTCTCGATCCCTGTGTCTCTCTCGGCCCCTGTGTATCATTTGTTCCCTGTGTCTCACTCGGTCCCTGTGCCTCTCTCTCGGTCCCTGTGTCTCACTCGGTCCCTGTGGCTCTCTCTCGGTCCCTGTGTCTCTCTCTCTCTCGGCCCCTATGTCTCTCTATCGATCCCTGTGTCTCTCTCTCGGTCCCTGTGCCTCTCTCTCGGTCCTTGTGTCTCTCTCGGTCCCTGTGTTTCACTCGGTCCCTGTGCCTCTCTCTCAGTCCCTCTCTCTCTCTCGGTCCCTGTGTCTCTCTCTCGGTCCCTGTGTCTCACTCTCGATTCCTGTGTCTCTCTCTCTGTTCCTGTGTCTCTCTCTCGGTCCCTGTGTCTCTCTCGGTCCCTGTGTCTCTCTCGGTCCCTGTGTCTCTCTCTCGGTCCCTGGCTCTCTCTTGGTCCCTGTGTATCTCTCGGTCCCAGTGTCACTCTCGGTCCCTGTGTCTCTCTCGGTCCCTGTGACTTTCTCTCGGTCCCTGTGTCTCTCTCGGTCCCTGTCTCTCTCTCGGTCCCAGTGTCTCACTCGGTCCCTGTGTCTCTCTGTCGGTCCCTGTGTCTCTCTCTCGGTCCCTGTATCTCTCTCGGTCCCTGTGTCTCTCTCGGACCCTGTGGCTCACTCGGTCCCTCTGTTTCTCTCTCGGCCCCTGTGTCTCTCTCTCGGTCCCTGTGTCTCACTCGGTCCCTGTGTCTCTCTCTCGGTCCCTGTGTCTCTCACTCGGTCCCTATGTCTCACTCGGTCGCTATGTCTCTCTCTCGGTCTCTATGTCTTTCTCTCGGTCCCTGAGTCTCTTTCTCGGTCCCTGTGTCTCTCTCTCTCGGCCCCTGTGTCTCTCTCGGTCCCTGTCTCTCTCTCGGTCACTGTGTCTCTCGGTCCCTGTGTCTCTCTCGGTCCCTGTGTCTCTCTCGGTCCCTGTGTCTCTCTCTCGGTCCCTGGGTCTCTCTTTCAGTCCCTGTGTCTCTCTCTCGGTCCCTGTGTCTCTCTCTCGGACCCTGTGTCTCTCTGTCGGTCGCTGTGTCTCACACTCGGTCCCTGTGTCTCTCTCTCTCTCGGTCCCTGTGTCTCACTCGGTCCCTATGTCTCACTCAGTCCCTGTGTCTCTCTCGGTCCCTGTGTCTCACTCGGTCCCTGTGTCTCTCTCGGCCCCTGTGTATCATTTGGTCCCTGTGTCTCACTCGGTCCCTGTGCCTCTCTCTCAGTCCCTGTGTCTCACTCGGTCCCTGTGTCTCACTCGGTCCCTGTGTCTCTCTCGGTCCCTGTGTCTCTCTCTCGATCCCTGTGTCTCTCTCTCGATCCCTGTGTCTCTCTCTCGGTCCCTATGCCTCTCTCTCGGTCCCTGTGTCTCTCTCGGTCCCTGTGCCTCTCTATCAGTCCCTGTCTCACTCTCGGTCCCTGTGTCTCTCTCTCGGTCAGGTGTCTCTCTCTCGGTCCCTGTGTCTCTCTCGGTCCCTGTGTCTCACTCGGTCCCTGTGTCTCTCTCTTGGTCCCTGTGTCTCTCTCTCGGTCACTGTGTCTCTCTCTCTCGGTCCCTCTGTCGCTCTCGGTTCCTGTGTCTCACTCGGTCCCTGTGTCTCTCTCGGTCCTTGTGTCTCTCTCTCACCCCTGTGGCTCTCTCGGTCCCTGTGCCTCTCTCGTTACCTGAGTCTCTCTGTCGGTCCCTGTGTCTCTCTCTCGGTCCATGTGTCTCTTTCGGTCCCAGTGTCTCACTCGGTCCCTGTGCCTCTCTCTTGGTCCCTGTGTCTCTCTCGGTCCCTGTGTCTCACTCGGTCGCTGTGTCTCTCTCGGCCCCTGTGTCTCTTTCTGTCCCTGTGTCTCACTCGGTCCCTGTGCCTCTCTCACGGTCCCTGTGTCTCACTCGGTCCCTGTGTTTCTCTCTCGGTCCCTGTGTCTCTCTCTCGGTCCCTGTGTCTCTCTCTCGGTCCCTGTGTCTCTCTTGGTCCCTGTGTCTCTCTCTCGGTCCCTGTGTCTCACTCGGTCCCTGTGTCTCTCTCTCGGTCCCTGTGTCTCTCTCGGTCCCTATGTCTCACTCGGTCGCTGTGTCTCTCTCTCGGTCCCTGTGTTTCTCTCTCGGTCCCTGTGTCTCTCTCGGTTCCTGTGTCTCACTCAATCCCTGTGTCTCACTCGGTCCCTGTGTCTCTCTCGGTCCCAGTGTCTCTCTCGATTCCTGTGTCTCTCTCACATTCCCTGTGTCTCTCTCTCGGTCCCTGTGATTCTCTCAGTCCCTGTGTCTCTTTCTCGGTCCCTGTGTCTCACTCGGTCCCTCTGTCTCTCTCTCGGTCCCTATGTCTTACTCGGTCGCTGTTTCTCTCTCTCGGTCTCTGTGTCTTTCTCTCGGTCCCTGAGTCTCTTTCTCGGTCCCTGTGTCTCACTCGGTCCCTGTGTCTCTCTCTCTCTGTCCCTGTGTCTCACTCGGTCCCTGTGTCTCTCTCTCGGTCCCTGTGTCTCTCTCTCTCGGTCACTGTGTCTCTCGGTCCCTGTGTCTCTCTCGGTCCCTGAGTCTCTCTCGGTCCCTGTGTCTCTCTCTCGGACCGAGTGTCTCACTCGGTCCCTGTGTCTCTCACTCGGTCCCTGTGTCTCTCTTTCAGTCCCTGTGTCGCTCACTCGGTCCCTGTGTCTCTCTCTCTCTTGGTCCCTGTGTCTCACTCGGTCCCTATGTCTCACTCAGTCCCTGTGTCTCTCTCGGTCCCTGTGTCTCTCTCTCGGTCCCTGTGCCTCTCTCTCGGTCCCTGTGTCTCACTCGGTCCCTGTGTCTCTCTCTCGGTCCCTGTGTCTCTCTCTCTCGGTCACTGTGTCTCTCGGTCCCTGTGTCTCTCTCGGTCCCTGAGTCTCTCTCCGTCCCTGTGTCTCTCTCTCGGTCTCTGTGCCTCTCTCTCGGTCCCTGTGTCTCTCTCGGTCCCTGTCTCTCTCTCGGTCCAGGTGTCTCACTCGGTCCCTTTGTCTCTCTCGGTCCCTGTGTCTCTCTCTCGGTCCCTGGCTCTCTCTCGGTCCCTGTGTATCTCTCGGTCCCAGTGTCACTCTCGGTCCCTGTGTCTCTCTCGGTCCCTGTCTCTCTCTCGGTCCCAGTGTCTCACTCGGTCCCTGTGTCTCTCTGTCGGTCCCTGTGTCTCTCTCTCGGTCCCTGTATCTCTCTCGGTCCCTGTGTCTCTCTCGGACCCTGTGGCTCACTCGGTCCCTCTGTTTCTCTCTCGGCCCCTGTGTCTCTCTCTCGGTCCCTGTGTCTCACTCGGTCGCTATGTCTCTCTCTCGGTCTCTATGTCTTTCTCTCGGTCCCTGAGTCTCTTTCTCGGTCCCTGTGTCTCTCTCTCTCGGCCCCTGTGTCTCTCTCGGTCCCTGTCTCTCTCTCGGTCACTGTGTCTCTCGGTCCCTGTGTCTCTCTCGGTCCCTGTGTCTCTCTCGGTCCCTGTGTCTCTCTCTCGGTCCCTGGGTCTCTCTTTCAGTCCCTGTGTCTCTCTCTCGGTCCCTGTGTCTCTCTCTCGGACCCTGTGTCTCTCTGTCGGTCGCTGTGTCTCACACTCGGTCCCTGTGTCTCTCTCTCTCTCGGTCCCTGTGTCTCACTCGGTCCCTATGTCTCACTCAGTCCCTGTGTCTCTCTCGGTCCCTGTGTCTCACTCGGTCCCTGTGCCACTCTCTCGGTCCCTGTGTCTCTCTCGGCCCCTGTGTATCATTTGGTCCCTGTGTCTCACTCGGTCCCTGTGCCTCTCTCTCAGTCCCTGTGTCTCACTCGGTCCCTGTGTCTCACTCGGTCCCTGTGTCTCTCTCGGTCCCTGTGTCTCTCTCTCGATCCCTGTGTCTCTCTCTCGATCCCTGTGTCTCTCTCTCGGTCCCTGTGCCTCTCTCTCGGTCCTTGTGTCTCTCTCGGTCACTGTGTTTCACTCGGTCCCTGTGTCTCTCTCGGTCCCTGTGCCTCTCTCTCAGTCCCTGTCTCACTCTCGGTCCCTGTGTCTCTCTCTCGGTCCGGTGTCTCTCTCTCGGTCCCTGTGTCTCTCTCGGTCCCTGTGTCTCACTCGGTCCCTGTGTCTCTCTCTTGGTCCCTGTGTCTCTCTCTCGGTCACTGTGTCTCTCTCTCTCGGTCCCTCTGTCGCTCTCGGTTCCTGTGTCTCACTCGGTCCCTGTGTCTCTCTCGGTCCTTGTGTCTCTCTCTCACCCCTGTGGCTCTCTCGGTCCCTGTGCCTCTCTCGTTACCTGAGTCTCTCTGTCGGTCCCTGTGTCTCTCTCTCGGTCCATGTGTCTCTTTCGGTCCCAGTGTCTCACTCGGTCCCTGTGCCTCTCTCTCGGTCCCTGTGTCTCTCTCGGTCCCTGTGTCTCACTCGGTCGCTGTGTCTCTCTCGGCCCCTGTGTCTCTTTCTGTCCCTGTGTCTCACTCGGTCCCTGTGCCTCTCTCTCGGTCCCTGTGTCTCACTCGGTCCCTGTGTTTCTCTCTCGGTCCCTGTGTCTCTCTCTCGGTCCCTGTGTCTCTCTCTCGGTCCCTGTGTCTCTCTTGGTCCCTGTGTCTCTCTCTCGGTCCCTGTGTCTCTCTCTCGGTCGCTGTGTCTCTCTCTCGGTCCCTGTGTTTCTCTCTCAGTCCCTGTGTCTCTCTCGGTTCCTGTGTCTCACTCAATCCCTGTGTCTCACTCGGTCCCTGTGTCTCTCTCGGTCCCAGTGTCTCTCTCGATTCCTGTGTCTCTCTCACATTCCCTGTGTCTCTCTCTCGGTCCCTGTGATTCTCTCAGTCCCTGTGTCTCTTTCTCGGTCCCTGTGTCTCACTCGGTCCCTCTGTCTCTCTCTCGGTCCCTATGTCTCTCACTCGGTCCCTATGTCTCTCACTCGGTCGCTGTTTCTCTCTCTCGGTCTCTGTGTCTTTCTCTCGGTCCCTGAGTCTCTTTCTCGGTCCCTGTGTCTCTCTCGGTCCCTGTGTCTCTCTCTCTCTGTCCCTGTGTCTCACTCGGTCCCTGTGTCTCTCTCTCGGTCCCTGTGTCTCTCTCTCTCGGTCACTGTGTCTCTCGGTCCCTGTGTCTCTCTCGGTCCCTGAGTCTCTCTCGGTCCCTGTGTCTCTCTCTCGGTCCCTGTGTCTCTCTCTCGGACCGAGTGTCTCACTCGGTCCCTGTGTCTCTCACTCGGTCCCTGTGTCTCGCTTTCAGTCCCTGTGTCGCTCACTCGGTCCCTGTGTCTCTCTCTCTCTCGGTCCCTGTGTCTCACTCGGTCCCTATGTCTCACTCAGTCCCTGTGTCTCTCTCGGTCCCTGTGTCTCTCTCTCGGTCCCTGTGCCTCTCTCTCGGTCCCTGTGTCTCACTCGGTCCCTGTGTCTCTCTCTCGGTCCCTGTGTCTCTCTCTCTCGGTCACTGTGTCTCTCGGTCCCTGTGTCTCTCTCGGTCCCTGAGTCTCTCTCCGTCCCTGTGCCTCTCTCTTGCTCCCTGTGTCTCTTTCGGTCCCTGTGTCTCACTCAGTCCCTGTGTCTCTCTCGGTCCCTGTGTCTCTTTCGGTCCCTGTGTCTCACTCGGTCCCTGTGCCTCTCTCTCGGTCCCTGTGTCTCTCTCGGCCCCTGTGTATCATTTGGTCCCTGTGTCTCACTCGGTCCCTGTGCCTCTCTCTCGGTCCCTGTGTCTCACTCGGTCCCTGTGGCTCTCTCTCGGTCCCTGTGTCTCTCTCTCTCTCGGACCCTATGTCTCTCTATCGATCCCTGTGTATCTCTCTCGGTCCCTGTGCCTCTCTCTCGGTCCTTGTGTCTCTCTCGGTCCCTGTGTTTCACTCGGTCCCTGTGTCTCTCTCGGTCCCTGTGTCTCTCTCAGTCCCTGTGTCTCACTCAGTCCCTGTGCCTCTCTCTCAGTCCCTGTCTCTCTCTCGGTCCCTGTGTCTCTCTCTCGGTCCCTGTGTCTCTCTCTCTCGGTCCCTGTGTCTCTCTCAGTCCCTGTGTCTCACTCGGTCCCTGTGCCTCTCTCTCAGTCCCTGTCTCTCTCTCGGTCCCTGTGTCTCTCTCTCGGTCCGGTGTCTCTCTCTCGGTCCCTGTGTCTCTCTCGGTCCCTGTGTCTCACTTGGTCCCTGTGTCTCTCTCTCGGTCACTGTGTCTCTCTCTCTCGGTCCCTCTGTCGGTCTCGGCCCCTGTGTTTCACTCGGTCCCTGTGTCTCACTCTCGGTCCCTGTGTCTCTCTCGGTCCCTGTGCCTCTCTCGTTACCTGAGTCTCTCCCTCGGTCCCTGTGTCTCTCTCTCAGACCCTGTGTCTCTCTCTCGGTCCCTGTATCTCACTCTCGATTCCTGTGTCTCTCTCTCTGTTCCTGTGTCTCTCTCTCGGTCCCTGTGTCTCTCTCGGTCCCTGTGTCTCTCTCGGTCCCTGTGTCTCTCTCTCGGTCCCTGGCTCTCTCTCGGTCCCTGTGTCTCTCTCGGTCCCAGTGTCACTCTCGGTCCCTGTGTCTCTCTCGGTCCCTGAGACTTTCTCTCGGTCCCTGTGTCTCTCTCGGTCCCTGTCTCTCTCTCGGTCCCAGTGTCTCACTCGGTCCCTGTGTCTCTCTGTCGGTCCCTGTGTCTCTCTCTCGGTCCCCGTGTCTCTCTCTCGGTCCCTGTGTCTCTCTCGGTCCCTGTGTCTCTCTCTCGGTCCCTGTGTCACTCTTTCAGTCCCTGTGTCTCTCTCTCGGTCCCTGTGTCTCTCTCTCGGACCCTGTGTCTCTCTGTCGGTCCCTGTGTCTCACACTCGGTCCCTGTGTCTCTCTCTCTCTCGGTCCCTGTGTCTCACTCAGTCCCTATGTCTCACTCAGTCCCTGTGTCTCTCTCGGTCCCTGTGTCTCTTTCGGTCCCTGTGTCTCACTCGGTCCCTGTGCCACTCTCTCGGTCCCTGTGTCTCTCTCGGCCCCTGTGTATCATTTGGTCCCTGTGTCTCACTCGGTCCCTGTGCCTCTCTCTCAGTCCCTGTGTCTCACTCGGTCCCTGTGTCTCACTCGGTCCCTGTGTCTCTCTCGGTCCCTGTGTCTCTCTCTCGGTCCCTGTGTCTCTCTCTCGATCCCTGTGTCTCTCTCTCGGTCCCTGTGCCTCTCTCTCGGTCCTTGTGTCTCTCTCGGTCACTGTGTTTCACTCGGTCCCTGTGTCTCTCTCGGTCCCTTTGCCTCTCTCTCAGTCCCTGTCTCTCTCTCGGTCCCTGTGTCTCTCTCTCGGTCCGGTGTCTCTCTCTCGGTCCCTGTGTCTCTCTCGGTCCCTGTGTCTCACTCGGTCCCTGTGTCTCTCTCTTGGTCCCTGTGTCTCTCTCTCGGTCACTGTGTCTCTCTCTCTCGGTCCCTCTGTCGCTCTCGGTTCCTGTGTCTCACTCGGTCCCTGTGTCTCTCTCGGTCCTTTTGTCTCTCTCTCACCCCTGTGTCTCTATCGGTCCCTGTGCCTCTCTCGTTACCTGAGTCTCTCTCTCGGTCCCTGTGGCTCTCTCTCAGACCCTGTGTCTCTCTCTCGGTCCCTGTATCTCACTCTTGGTCTCTGTGCCTCTCTCTCGGTCCCTGTGCCTCTCTCTTGCTCCCTGTGTCTCTTTCGGTCCCTGTGTCTCACTCAGTCCTGTGTCTCTCTCGGTCCCTGTGTCTCTTTCGGTCCCTGTGTCTCACTCGGTCCCTGTGCCTCTCTCTCGGTCCCTGTGTCTCTCTCGGCCCCTGTGTATCATTTGGTCCCTGTGTCTCACTCGGTCCCTGTGCCTCTCTCTCGGTCCCTGTGTCTCACTCGGTCCCTGTGGCTCTCTCTCGGTCCCTGTGTCTCTCTCTCTCTCTCGGCCCCTGTGTCTCTCTATCGATCCCTGTGTCTCTCTCTCGGTCCCTGTGCCTCTCTGTCGGTCCCTGTGTCTCTCTCTCGGTCACTGTGTCACTCTCTCGGTCCCTGTGTCTCTTTCGGTCCCTGTGTCTCACTCGGTCCCTGTGCCTCTCTCTCCGTCCCTGTATCTCTCTCGGTCCCTGTGTCTCTCTCGGTCCCTGTGGCTCACTCGGTCCCTCTGTTTCTCTCTCGGCCCCTGTGTCCCTCTCTCGGTCCCTGTGTCTCACTCGGTCCCTGTGTCTCTCTCTCGGTCCCTGTGTCTCTCACTCGGTCCCTATGTCTCACTCGGTCGCTATGTCTCTCTCTCGGTCTCTATGTCTTTCTCTCGGTCCCTGAGTCTCTTTCTCGGTCCCTGTGTCTCTCTCTCTCTCGGCCCCTGTGTCTCTCTCGGTCCCTGTCTCTCTCTCGGTCACTGTGTCTCTCGGTCCCTGTGTCTCTCTCGGTCCCTGTGTCTCTCTCGGTCCCTGTGTCTCTCTCTCGGTCCCTGGGTCTCTCTCTCTCTCGGCCCCTGTGTCTCTCTCGGTCCCTGTCTCTCTCTCGGTCACTGTGTCTCTCGGTCCCTGTGTCTCTCTCGGTCCCTGTGTCTCTCTCGGTCCCTGTGTCTCTCTCTCGGACCCTGTGTCTCTCTGTCGGTCGCTGTGTCTCACACTCGGTCCCTGTGTCTCTCTCTCTCTCGGTCCCTGTGTCTCACTCGGTCCCTATGTCTCACTCAGTCCCTGTGTCTCTCTCGGTCCCTGTGTCTCACTCGGTCCCTGTGCCACTCTCTCGGTCCCTGTGTCTCTCTCGGCCCCTGTGTATCATTTGGTCCCTGTGTCTCTCGGTCCCTGTGTCTCTCTCGGTCCCTGTGTCTCTCTCTCGGTCCCTGTGTCTCTCTCTCGGACCGAGTGTCTCACTCGGTCCCTGTGTCTCTCACTCGGTCCCTGTGTCTCGCTTTCAGTCCCTGTGTCGCTCACTCGGTCCCTGTGTCTCTCTCTCTCTCGGTCCCTGTGTCTCACTCGGTCCCTATGTCTCACTCAGTCCCTGTGTCTCTCTCGGTCCCTGTGTCTCTCTCTCGGTCCCTGTGCCTCTCTCTCGGTCCCTGTGTCTCACTCGGTCCCTGTGTCTCTCTCTCGGTCCCTGTGTCTCTCTCTCTCGGTCACTGTGTCTCTCGGTCCCTGTGTCTCTCTCGGTCCCTGAGTCTCTCTCCGTCCCTGTGCCTCTGTCTTGCTCCCTGTGTCTCTTTCGGTCCCTGTGTCTCACTCAGTCCCTGTGTCTCTCTCGGTCCCTGTGTCTCTTTCGGTCCCTGTGTCTCACTCGGTCCCTGTGCCTCTCTCTCGGTCCCTGTGTCTCTCTCGGCCCCTGTGTATCATTTGGTCCCTGTGTCTCACTCGGTCCCTGTGCCTCTCTCTCGGTCCCTGTGTCTCACTCGGTCCCTGTGGCTCTCTCTCGGTCCCTGTGTCTCTCTCTCTCTCGGCCCCTATGTCTCTCTATCGATCCCTGTGTATCTCTCTCGGTCCCTGTGCCTCTCTCTCGGTCCTTGTGTCTCTCTCGGTCCCTGTGTTTCACTCGGTCCCTGTGTCTCTCTCGGTCCCTGTGTCTCTCTCAGTCCCTGTGTCTCACTCAGTCCCTGTGCCTCTCTCTCAGTCCCTGTCTCTCTCTCGGTCCCTGTGTCTCTCTCTCGGTCCCTGTGTCTCTCTCTCTCGGTCCCTGTGTCTCTCTCAGTCCCTGTGTCTCACTCGGTCCCTGTGCCTCTCTCTCAGTCCCTGTCTCTCTCTCGGTCCCTGTGTCTCTCTCTCGGTCCGGTGTCTCTCTCTCGGTCCCTGTGTCTCTCTCGGTCCCTGTGTCTCACTTGGTCCCTGTGTCTCTCTCTCGGTCACTGTGTCTCTCTCTCTCGGTCCCTCTGTCGGTCTCGGCCCCTGTGTTTCACTCGGTCCCTTGTCTCACTCTCGGTCCCTGTGTCTCTCTCGGTCCCTGTGCCTCTCTCGTTACCTGAGTCTCTCCCTCGGTCCCTGTGTCTCTCTCTCAGACCCTGTGTCTCTCTCTCGGTCCCTGTATCTCACTCTCGATTCCTGTGTCTCTCTCTCTGTTCCTGTGTCTCTCTCTCGGTCCCTGTGTCTCTCTCGGTCCCTGTGTCTCTCTCGGTCCCTGTGTCTCTCTCTCGGTCCCTGGCTCTCTCTCGGTCCCTGTGTCTCTCTCGGTCCCAGTGTCACTCTCGGTCCCTGTGTCTCTCTCGGTCCCTGAGACTTTCTCTCGGTCCCTGTGTCTCTCTCGGTCCCTGTCTCTCTCTCGGTCCCAGTGTCTCACTCGGTCCCTGTGTCTCTCTGTCGGTCCCTGTGTCTCTCTCTCGGTCCCCGTGTCTCTCTCTCGGTCCCTGTGTCTCTCTCGGTCCCTGTGTCTCTCTCTCGGTCCCTGTGTCACTCTTTCAGTCCCTGTGTCTCTCTCTCGGTCCCTGTGTCTCTCTCTCGGACCCTGTGTCTCTCTGTCGGTCCCTGTGTCTCACACTCGGTCCCTGTGTCTCTCTCTCTCTCGTTCCCTGTGTCTCACTCGGTCCCTATGTCTCACTCAGTCCCTGTGTCTCTCTCGGTCCCTGTGTCTCTTTCGGTCCCTGTGTCTCACTCGGTCCCTGTGCCACTCTCTCGGTCCCTGTGTCTCTCTCGGCCCCTGTGTATCATTTGGTCCCTGTGTCTCACTCGGTCCCTGTGCCTCTCTCTCAGTCCCTGTGTCTCACTCGGTCCCTGTGTCTCACTCGGTCCCTGTGTCTCTCTCGGTCCCTGTGTCTCTCTCTCGGTCCCTGTGTCTCTCTCTCGATCCCTGTGTCTCTCTCTCGGTCCCTGTGCCTCTCTCTCGGTCCTTGTGTCTCGCTCGGTCACTGTGTTTCACTCGGTCCCTGTGTCTCTCTCGGTCCCTGTGCCTCTCTCTCAGTCCCTGTCTCTCTCTCGGTCCCTGTGTCTCTCTCTCGGTCCGGTGTCTCTCTCTCTCGGTCCCTGTGTCTCTCTCGGTCCCTGTGTCTCACTCGGTCCCTGTGTCTCTCTCTTGGTCCCTGTGTCTCTCTCTCGGTCACTGTGTCTCTCTCTCTCGGTCCCTCTGTCGCTCTCGGTTCCTGTGTGTCACTCGGTCCCTGTGTCTCTCTCGGTCCTTTTGTCTCTCTCTCACCCCTGTGTCTCTATCGGTCCCTGTGCCTCTCTCGTTACCTGAGTCTCTCTCTCGGTCCCTGTGGCTCTCTCTCAGACCCTGTGTCTCTCTCTCGGTCCCTGTATCTCACTCTTGGTCTCTGTGCCTCTCTCTCGGTCCCTGTGCCTCTCTCTTGCTCCCTGTGTCTCTTTCGGTCCCTGTGTCTCACTCAGTCCTGTGTCTCTCTCGGTCCCTGTGTCTCTTTCGGTCCCTGTGTCTCACTCGGTCCCTGTGCCTCTCTCTCGGTCCCTGTGTCTCTCTCGGCCCCTGTGTATCATTTGGTCCCTGTGTCTCACTCGGTCCCTGTGCCTCTCTCTCGGTCCCTGTGTCTCACTCGGTCCCTGTGGCTCTCTCTCGGTCCCTGTGTCTCTCTCTCTCTCTCAGCCCCTGTGTCTCTCTATCGATCCCTGTGTCTCTCTCTCGGTCCCTGTGCCTCTCTGTCGGTCCCTGTGTCTCTCTCTCGGTCACTGTGTCACTCTCTCGGTCCCTGTGTCTCTTTCGGTCCCTGTGTCTCACTCGGTCCCTGTGCCTCTCTCTCCGTCCCTGTATCTCTCTCGGTCCCTGTGTCTCTCTCGGTCCCTGTGGCTCACTCGGTCCCTCTGTTTCTCTCTCGGCCCCTGTGTCCCTCTCTCGGTCCCTGTGTCTCACTCGGTCCCTGTGTCTCTCTCTCGGTCCCTGTGTCTCTCACTCGGTCCCTATGTCTCACTCGGTCGCTATGTCTCTCTCTCGGTCTCTATGTCTTTCTCTCGGTCCCTGAGTCTCTTTCTCGGTCCCTGTGTCTCTCTCTCTCTCGGCCCCTGTGTCTCTCTCGGTCCCTGTCTCTCTCTCGGTCACTGTGTCTCTCGGTCCCTGTGTCTCTCTCGGTCCCTGTGTCTCTCTCTCGGTCCCTGGGTCTCTCTTTCAGTCCCTGTGTCTCTCTCTCGGTCCCTGTGTCTCTCTCTCGGACCCTGTGTCTCTCTGTCGGTCGCTGTGTCTCACACTCGGTCCCTGTGTCTCTCTCTCTCTCGGTCCCTGTGTCTCACTCGGTCCCTATGTCTCACTCAGTCCCTGTGTCTCTCTCGGTCCCTGTGTCTCACTCGGTCCCTGTGCCACTCTCTCGGTCCCTGTGTCTCTCTCGGCCCCTGTGTATCATTTGGTCCCTGTGTCTCACTCGGTCCCTGTGCCTCTCTCTCAGTCCCTGTGTCTCACTCGGTCCCTGTGTCTCACTCGGTCCCTGTGTCTCTCTCGGTCCCTGTGTCTCTCTCTCGGTCCCTGTGTCTCTCTCTCGATCCCTGTGTCTCTCTCTCGGTCCCTGTGCCTCTCTCTCGGTCCTTGTGTCTCTCTCGGTCACTGTGTTTCACTCGGTCCCTGTGTCTCTCTCGGTCCCTGTGCCTCTCTCTCAGTCCCTGTCTCACTCTCGGTCCCTGTGTCTCTCTCTCGGTCCGGTGTCTCTCTCTCGGTCCCTGTGTCTCTCTCGGTCCCTGTGTCTCACTCGGTCCCTGTGTCTCTCTCTTGGTCCCTGTGTCTCTCTCTCGGTCACTGTGTCTCTCTCTCTCGGTCCCTCTGTCGCTCTCGGTTCCTGTGTCTCACTCGGACCCTGTGTCTCTCTCGGTCCTTGTGTCTCTCTCTCACCCCTGTGTCTCTCTCGGTCCCTGTGCCTCTCTCGTTACCTGAGTCTCTCTGTCGGTCCCTGTGTCTCTCTCTCGGTCCCTGTGTCTCTCTCTCGGTCCATGTGTCTCTTTCGGTCCCAGTGTCTCACTCGGTCCCTGTGCCTCTCTCTCGGTCCCTGTGTCTCTCTCGGTCCCTGTGTCTCACTCGGTCGCTGTGTCTCTCTCGGCCCCTGTGTCTCTTTCTGTCCCTGTGTCTCACTCGGTCCCTGTGCCTCTCTCTCGGTCCCTGTGTCTCACTCGGTCCCTGTGTTTCTCTCTCGGTCCCTGTGTCTCTCTCTCGGTCCCTGTGTCTCTCTCTCGGTCCCTGTGTCTCTCTTGGTCCCTGTGTCTCTCTCTCGGTCCGGTGTCTCTCTCTCGGTCCCTGTGTCTCTCTCGGTCCCTGTGTCTCACTCGGTCCCTGTGTCTCTCTCTTGGTCCCTGTGTCTCTCTCTCGGTCACTGTGTCTCTCTCTCTCGGTCCCTCTGTCGCTCTCGGTTCCTGTGTCTCACTCGGTCCCTGTGTCTCTCTCGGTCCTTGTGTCTCTCTCTCACCCCTGTGTCTCTCTCGGTCCCTGTGCCTCTCTCGTTACCTGAGTCTCTCTGTCGGTCCCTGTGTCTCTCTCTCGGTCCATGTGTCTCTTTCGGTCCCAGTGTCTCACTCGGTCCCTGTGCCTCTCTCTCGGTCCCTGTGTCTCTCTCGGTCCCTGTGTCTCACTCGGTCGCTGTGTCTCTCTCGGCCCCTGTGTTTCTTTCTGTCCCTGTGTCTCACTCGGTCCCTGTGCCTCTCTCTCGGTCCCTGTGTCTCACTCGGTCCCTGTGTCTCACTCGGTCCCTGTGTATCTCTCGGTCCCTGTGTCTCTCTCTCGATCCCTGTGTCTCTCTCTCGATCCCTGTGTCTCTCTCTCGGTCCCTGTGCCTCTCTCTCGGTCCTTGTGTCTCTCTCGGTCACTGTGTTTCACTCGGTCCCTGTGTCTCTCTCGGTCCCTGTGCCTCTCTCTCAGTCCCTGTCTCACTCTCGGTCCCTGTGTCTCTCTCTCGGTCCGGTGTCTCTCTCTCGGTCCCTGTGTCTCTCTCGGTCCCTGTGTCTCACTCGGTCCCTGTGTCTCTCTCTTGGTCCCTGTGTCTCTCTCTCGGTCACTGTGTCTCTCTCTCTCGGTCCCTCTGTCGCTCTCGGTTCCTGTGTCTCACTCGGTCCCTGTGTCTCTCTCGGTCCTTGTGTCTCTCTCTCACCCCTGTGTCTCTCTCGGTCCCTGTGCCTCTCTCGTTACCTGAGTCTCTCTGTCGGTCCCTGTGTCTCTCTCTCGGTCCATGTGTCTCTTTCGGTCCCAGTGTCTCACTCGGTCCCTGTGCCTCTCTCTCGGTCCCTGTGTCTCTCTCGGTCCCTGTGTCTCACTCGGTCGCTGTGTCTCTCTCGGCCCCTGTGTCTCTTTCTGTCCCTGTGTCTCACTCGGTCCCTGTGCCTCTCTCTCGGTCCCTGTGTCTCACTCGGTCCCTGTGTTTCTCTCTCGGTCCCTGTGTCTCTCTCTCGGTCCCTGTGTCTCTCTCTCGGTCCCTGTGTCTCTCTTGGTCCCTGTGTCTCTCTCTCGGCCCCTGTGTCTCTTTCTGTCCCTGTGTCTCACTCGGTCCCTGTGCCTCTCTCTCGGTCCCTGTGTCTCACTCGGTCCCTGTGTTTCTCTCTCGGTCCCTGTGTCTCTCTCTCGGTCCCTGTGTCTCTCTCTCGGTCCCTGTGTCTCTCTCTCGGTCCGGTGTCTCTCTCTCGGTCCCTGTGTCTCTCTCGGTCCCTGTGTCTCACTCGGTCCCTGTGTCTCTCTCTTGGTCCCTGTGTCTCTCTCTCGGTCACTGTGTCTCTCTCTCTCGGTCCCTCTGTCGCTCTCGGTTCCTGTGTCTCACTCGGTCCCTGTGTCTCTCTCGGTCCTTGTGTCTCTCTCTCACCCCTGTGTCTCTCTCGGTCCCTGTGCCTCTCTCGTTACCTGAGTCTCTCTGTCGGTCCCTGTGTCTCTCTCTCGGTCCATGTGTCTCTTTCGGTCCCAGTGTCTCACTCGGTCCCTGTGCCTCTCTCTCGGTCCCTGTGTCTCTCTCGGTCCCTGTGTCTCACTCGGTCGCTGTGTCTCTCTCGGCCCCTGTGTCTCTTTCTGTCCCTGTGTCTCACTCGGTCCCTGTGCCTCTCTCTCGGTCCCTGTGTCTCACTCGGTCCCTGTGTCTCACTCGGTCCCTGTGTCTCTCTCGGTCCCTGTGTCTCTCTCTCGATCCCTGTGTCTCTCTCTCGATCCCTGTGTCTCTCTCTCGGTCCCTGTGCCTCTCTCTCGGTCCTTGTGTCTCTCTCGGTCACTGTGTTTCACTCGGTCCCTGTGTCTCTCTCGGTCCCTGTGCCTCTCTCTCAGTCCCTGTCTCACTCTCGGTCCCTGTGTCTCTCTCTCGGTCCGGTGTCTCTCTCTCGGTCCCTGTGTCTCTCTCGGTCCCTGTGTCTCACTCGGTCCCTGTGTCTCTCTCTTGGTCCCTCTGTCTCTCTCTCGGTCACTGTGTCTCTCTCTCTCGGTCCCTCTGTCGCTCTCGGTTCCTGTGTCTCACTCGGTCCCTGTGTCTCTCTCGGTCCTTGTGTCTCTCTCTCACCCCTGTGGCTCTCTCGGTCCCTGTGCCTCTCTCGTTACCTGAGTCTCTCTGTCGGTCCCTGTGTCTCTCTCTCGGTCCATGTGTCTCTTTCGGTCCCAGTGTCTCACTCGGTCCCTGTGCCTCTCTCTCGGTCCCTGTGTCTCTCTCGGTCCCTGTGTCTCACTCGGTCGCTGTGTCTCTCTCGGCCCCTGTGTCTCTTTCTGTCCCTGTGTCTCACTCGGTCCCTGTGCCTCTCTCTCGGTCCCTGTGTCTCACTCGGTTCCTGTGTTTCTCTCTCGGTCCCTGTGTCTCTCTCTCGGTCCCTGTGTCATTCTCTCGGTCCCTGTGTCTCTCTTGGTCCCTGTGTCTCTCTCTCGGCCCCTGTGTCTCTTTCTGTCCCTGTGTCTCACTCGGTCCCTGTGCCTCTCTCTCGGTCCCTGTGTCTCACTCGGTCCCTGTGTTTCTCTCTCGGTCCCTGTGTCTCTCTCTCGGTCCCTGTGTCTCTCTCTCGGTCCCTGTGTCTCTCTTGGTCCCTGTGTCTCTCTCTCGGTCCGGTGTCTCTCTCTCGGTCCCTGTGTCTCTCTCGGTCCCTGTGTCTCACTCGGTCCCTGTGTCTCTCTCTTGGTCCCTGTGTCTCTCTCTCACCCCTGTGTCTCTCTCGGTCCCTGTGCCTCTCTCGTTACCTGAGTCTCTCTGTAGGTCCCTGTGTCTCTCTCTCGGTCCATGTGTCTCTTTCGGTCCCAGTGTCTCACTCGGTCCCTGTGCCTCTCTCTCGGTCCCTGTGTCTCTCTCGGTCCCTGTGTCTCACTCGGTCGCTGTGTCTCTCTCGGCCCCTGTGTCTCTTTCTGTCCCTGTGTCTCACTCGGTCCCTGTGCCTCTCTCTCGGTCCCTGTGTCTCACTCGGTCCCTGTGTTTCTCTCTCGGTCCCTGTGTCTCTCTCTCGGTCCCTGTGTCTCTCTCTCGGTCCCTGTGTCTCTCTTGGTCCCTGTGTCTCTCTCTCGGTCCCTGTGTCTCACTCGGTCCCTGTGTCTCTCTCTCGGTCCCTGTGTCTCTCTCGGTCCCTGTGTCTCACTCGGTCGCTGTGTCTCTCTCTCGGTCCCTGTGTTTCTCTCTCGGTCCCTGTGTCTCTCTCGGTTCCTGTGTCTCACTCAATCCCTGTGTCTCACTCGGTCCCTGTGTCTCTCTCGGTCCCAGTGTCTCTCTCGATTCCTGTGTCTCTCTCACATTCCCTGTGTCTCTCTCTCGGTCCCTGTGATTCTCTCAGTCCCTGTGTCTCTTTCTCGGTCCCTGTGTCTCACTCGGTCCCTCTGTCTCTCTCTCGGTCCCTATGTCTCACTCGGTCGCTGTTTCTCTCTCTCGGTCTCTGTGTCTTTCTCTCGGTCCCTGAGTCTCTTTCTCGGTCGCTGTGTCTCACTCGGTCCCTGTGTCTCTCTCTCTCTGTCCCTGTGTCTCACTCGGTCCCTGTGTCTCTCTCTCGGTCCCTGTGTCTCTCTCTCTCGGTCACTGTGTCTCTCGGTCCCTGTGTCTCTCTCGGTCCCTGAGTCTCTCTCGGTCCCTGTGTCTCTCTCTCGGTCCCTGTGTCTCTCTCTCGGACCGAGTGTCTCACTCGGTCCCTGTGTCTCTCACTCGGTCCCTGTGTCTCTCTTTCAGTCCCTGTGTCGCTCACTCGGTCCCTGTGTCTCTCTCTCTCTCGGTCCCTGTGTCTCACTCGGTCCCTATGTCTCACTCAGTCCCTGTGTCTCTCTCGGTCCCTGTGTCTCTCTCTCGGTCCCTGTGCCTCTCTCTCGGTCCCTGTGTCTCACTCGGTCCCTGTGTCTCTCTCTCGGTCCCTGTGTCTCTCTCTCTCGCTCACTGTGTCTCTCGGTCCCTGTGTCTCTCTCGGTCCCTGAGTCTCTCTCCGTCCCTGTGTCTCTCTCTCGGTCTCTGTGCCTCTCTCTCGGTCCCTGTGCCTCTCTCTTGCTCCCTGTGTCTCTTTCGGTCCCTGTGTATCACTCAGTCCCTGTGTCTCTCTCGGACCCTGTGTCTCTTTCGGTCCCTGTGTCTCACTCGGTCCCTGTGCCTCTCTCTCGGTCCCTGTGTCTCTCTCGGCCCCTGTGTATCATTTGGTCCCTGTGTCTCACTCGGTCCCTGTGCCTCTCTCTCGGTCCCTGTGTCTCACTCGGTCCCTGTGGCTCTCTCTCGGTCCCTGTGTCTCTCTCTCTCTCGGCCCCTATGTCTATCTATCGATCCCTGTGTATCTCTCTCGGTCCCTGTGCCTCTCTCTCGGTCCTTGTGTCTCTCTCGGTCCCTGTGTTTCACTGGGTCCCTGTGTCTCTCTCGGCCCCTGTGTCTCTCTCTCTCGGTCCCTGTGTCTCTCTCAGTCCCTGTGTCTCACTCGGTCCCTGTGCCTCTCTCTCAGTCCCTGTCTCTCTCTCTCGGTCCCTGTGTCTCTCTCTCGGTCCCTGTGTCTCTCTCTCTCGGTCCCTGTGTCTCTCTCAGTCCCTGTGTCTCACTCGGTCCCTGTGCCTCTCTCTCAGTCCCTGTCTCTCTCTCGGTCCCTGTGTCTCTCTCTCGGTCCGGTGTCTCTCTCGCGGTCCCTGTGTCTCTCTCGGTCCCTGTGTCTCACTTGGTCCCTGTGTCTCTCTCTCGGTCACTGTGTCTCTCTCTCTCGGTCCCTCTGTCGGTCTCGGCCCCTCTGTTTCACTCGGTCCCTGTGTCTCACTCTCGGTCCCTGTGTCTCTCTCGGTCCCTGTGCCTCTCCCGTTACCTGAGTCTCTCCCTCGGTCCCTGTGTCTCTCTCTCAGACCCTGTGTCTCTCTCTCGGTCCCTGTATCTCACTCTCGATTCTGTGTCTCTCTCTCTGTTCCTGTGTCTCTCTCTCGGTCCCTCTGTCTCTCTCGGTCCCTGTGTCTCTCTCGGTCCCTGTGTCTCTCTCTCGGTCCCTGGCTCTCTCTCGGTCCCTGTGTCTCTCTCGGTCCCAGTGTCACTCTCGGTCCCTGTGTCTCTCTCGGTCCCTGAGACTTTCTCTCGGTCCCTGTGTCTCTCTCGGTCCCTGTCTCTCTCTCGGTCCCAGTGTCTCACTCGGTCCCTGTGTCTCTCTGTCGGTCCCTGTGTCTCTCTCTCGGTCCCCGTGTCTCTCTCTCGGTCCCTGTGTCTCTTTCGGTCCCTGTGTCTCACTCGGTCCCTGTGCCTCTCTCTCCGTCCCTATGTCTCTCTCGGTCCCTGTGGCTCACTCGGTCCCTCTGTTTCTCTCTCGGCCCCTGTGTCTCTCTCGGTTCCTGTCTCTCTCTCGGTCACTGTGTCTCTCGGTCCCTGTGTCTCTCTCGGTCCCTGTGTCTCTCTCGGTCCCTGTGTCTCTCTCTCGGTCCCTGTGTCTCTCTTTCAGTCCCTGTGTCTCACTCTCGGTCCCTGTGTCTCTCTCTCGGTCCGGTGTCTCTCTCTCGGTCCCTGTGTCTCTCTCGGTCCCTGTGTCTCACTCGGTCCCTGTGTCTCTCTCTTGGTCCCTGTGTCTCTCTCTCGGTCACTGTGTATCTCTCTCTCGGTCCCTCTGTCGCTCTCGGTTCCTGTGTCTCACTCGGTCCCTGTGTCTCTCTCGGTCCTTGTGTCTCTCTCTCACCCCTGTGTCTCTCTCGGTCCCTGTGCCTCTCTCGTTACCTGAGTCTCTCTGTCGGTCCCTGTGTCTCTCTCTCGGTCCATGTGTCTCTTTCGGTCCCAGTGTCTCACTCGGTCCCTGTGCCTCTCTCTCGGTCCCTGTGTCTCTCTCGGTCCCTGTGTCTCACTCGGTCGCTGTGTCTCTCTCGGCCCCTGTGTCTCTTTCTGTCCCTGTGTCTCACTCGGTCCCTGTGCCTCTCTCTCGGTCCCTGTGTCTCACTCGGTCCCTGTGTTTCTCTCTCGGTCCCTGTGTCTCTCTCTCGGTCCCTGTGTCTCTCTCTCGGTCCCTGTGTCTCTCTTGGTCCCTGTGTCTCTCTCTCGGCCCCTGTGTCTCTTTCTGTCCCTGTGTCTCACTCGGTCCCTGTGCCTCTCTCTCGGTCCCTGTGTCTCACTCGGTCCCTGTGTTTCTCTCTCGGTCCCTGTGTCTCTCTCTCGGTCCCTGTGTCTCTCTCTCGGTCCCTGTGTCTCTCTTGGTCCCTGTGTCACTCTCTCGGTCCGGTGTCTCTCTCTCGGTCCCTGTGTCTCTCTCGGTCCCTGTGTCTCACTCGGTCCCTGTGTCTCTCTCTTGGTCCCTGTGTCTCTCTCTCGGTCACTGTGTCTCTCTCTCTCGGTCCCTCTGTCGCTCTCGGTTCCTGTGTCTCACTCGGTCCCTGTGTCTCTCTCGGTCCTTGTGTCTCTCTCTCACCCCTGTGTCTCTCTCGGTCCCTGTGCCTCTCTCGTTACCTGAGTCTCTCTGTCGGTCCCTGTGTCTCTCTCTCGGTCCATGTGTCTCTTTCGGTCCCAGTGTCTCACTCGGTCCCTGTGCCTCTCTCTCGGTCCCTGTGTCTCTCTCGGTCCCTGTGTCTCACTCGGTCGCTGTGTCTCTCTCGGCCCCTGTGTCTCTTTCTGTCCCTGTGTCTCACTCGGTCCCTGTGCCTCTCTCTCGGTCCCTGTGTCTCACTCGGTCCCTGTGTCTCACTCGGTCCCTGTGTCTCTCTCGGTCCCTGTGTCTCTCTCTCGATCCCTGTGTCTCTCTCTCGATCCCTGTGTCTCTCTCTCGGTCCCTGTGCCTCTCTCTCGGTCCTTGTGTCTCTCTCGGTCACTGTGTTTCACTCGGTCCCTGTGTCTCTCTCGGTCCCTGTGCCTCTCTCTCAGTCCCTGTCTCACTCTCGGTCCCTGTGTCTCTCTCTCGGTCCGGTGTCTCTCTCTCGGTCCCTGTGTCTCTCTCGGTCCCTGTGTCTCACTCGGTCCCTGTGTCTCTCTCTTGGTCCCTGTGTCTCTCTCTCGGTCACTGTGTCTCTCTCTCTCGGTCCCTCTGTCGCTCTCGGTTCCTGTGTCTCACTCGGTCCCTGTGTCTCTCTCGGTCCTTGTGTCTCTCTCTCACCCCTGTGTCTCTCTCGGTCCCTGTGCCTCTCTCGTTACCTGAGTCTCTCTGTCGGTCCCTGTGTCTCTCTCTCGGTCCATGTGTCTCTTTCGGTCCCAGTGTCTCACTCGGTTCCTGTGCCTCTCTCTCGGTCCCTGTGTCTCTCTCGGTCCCTGTGTCTCACTCGGTCGCTGTGTCTCTCTCGGCCCCTGTGTCTCTTTCTGTCCCTGTGTCTCACTCGGTCCCTGTGCCTCTCTCTCGGTCCCTGTGTCTCACTCGGTCCCTGTGTTTCTCTCTCGGTCCCTGTGTCTCTCTCTCGGTCCCTGTGTCTCTCTCTCGGTCCCTGTGTCTCTCTTGGTCCCTGTGTCTCTCTCTCGGCCCCTGTGTCTCTTTCTGTCCCTGTGTCTCACTCGGTCCCTGTGCCTCTCTCTCGGTCCCTGTGTCTCACTCGGTCCCTGTGTTTCTCTCTCGGTCCCTGTGTCTCTCTCTCGGTCCCTGTGTCTCTCTCTCGGTCCCTGTGTCTCTCTTGGTCCCTGTGTCTCTCTCTCGGTCCGGTGTCTCTCTCTCGGTCCCTGTGTCTCTCTCGGTCCCTGTGTCTCACTCGGTCCCTGTGTCTCTCTCTTGGTCCCTGTGTCTCTCTCTCACCCCTGTGTCTCTCTCGGTCCCTGTGCCTCTCTCGTTACCTGAGTCTCTCTGTCGGTCCCTGTGTCTCTCTCTCGGTCCATGTGTCTCTTTCGGTCCCAGTGTCTCACTCGGTCCCTGTGCCTCTCTCTCGGTCCCTGTGTCTCTCTCGGTCCCTGTGTCTCACTCGGTCGCTGTGTCTCTCTCGGCCCCTGTGTCTCTTTCTGTCCCTGTGTCTCACTCGGTCCCTGTGCCTCTCTCTCGGTCCCTGTGTCTCACTCGGTCCCTGTGTTTCTCTCTCGGTCCCTGTGTCTCTCTCTCGGTCCCTGTGTCTCTCTCTCGGTCCCTGTGTCTCTCTTGGTCCCTGTGTCTCTCTCTCGGTCCCTGTGTCTCACTCGGTCCCTGTGTCTCTCTCTCGGTCCCTGTGTCTCTCTCGGTCCCTGTGTCTCACTCGGTCGCTGTGTCTCTCTCTCGGTCCCTGTGTTTCTCTCTCGGTCCCTGTGTCTCTCTCGGTTCCTGTGTCTCACTCAATCCCTGTGTCTCACTCGGTCCCTGTGTCTCTCTCGGTCCCAGTGTCTCTCTCGATTCCTGTGTCTCTCTCACATTCCCTGTGTCTCTCTCTCGGTCCCTGTGATTCTCTCAGTCCCTGTGTCTCTTTCTCGGTCCCTGTGTCTCACTCGGTCCCTCTGTCTCTCTCTCGGTCCCTATGTCTCACTCGGTCGCTGTTTCTCTCTCTCGGTCTCTGTGTCTTTCTCTCGGTCCCTGAGTCTCTTTCTCGGTCGCTGTGTCTCACTCGGTCCCTGTGTCTCTCTCTCTCTGTCCCTGTGTCTCACTCGGTCCCTGTGTCTCTCTCTCGGTCCCTGTGTCTCTCTCTCTCGGTCACTGTGTCTCTCGGTCCCTGTGTCTCTCTCGGTCCCTGAGTCTCTCTCGGTCCCTGTGTCTCTCTCTCGGTCCCTGTGTCTCTCTCTCGGACCGAGTGTCTCACTCGGTCCCTGTGTCTCTCACTCGGTCCCTGTGTCTCTCTTTCAGTCCCTGTGTCGCTCACTCGGTCCCTGTGTCTCTCTCTCTCTCGGTCCCTGTGTCTCACTCGGTCCCTATGTCTCACTCAGTCCCTGTGTCTCTCTCGGTCCCTGTGTCTCTCTCTCGGTCCCTGTGCCTCTCTCTCGGTCCCTGTGTCTCACTCGGTCCCTGTGTCTCTCTCTCGGTCCCTGTGTCTCTCTCTCTCGCTCACTGTGTCTCTCGGTCCCTGTGTCTCTCTCGGTCCCTGTGTCTCTCTCTCGGTCCCTGTGCCTCTCTCTCGGTCCCTGTGTCTCACTCGGTCCCTGTGTCTCTCTCTCGGTCTCTGTGCCTCTCTCTCGGTCCCTGTGCCTCTCTCTTGCTCCCTGTGTCTCTTTCGGTCCCTGTGTATCACTCAGTCCCTGTGTCTCTCTCGGACCCTGTGTCTCTTTCGGTCCCTGTGTCTCACTCGGTCCCTGTGCCTCTCTCTCGGTCCCTGTGTCTCTCTCGGCCCCTGTGTATCATTTGGTCCCTGTGTCTCACTCGGTCCCTGTGCCTCTCTCTCGGTCCCTGTGTCTCACTCGGTCCCTGTGGCTCTCTCTCGGTCCCTGTGTCTCTCTCTCTCTCGGCCCCTATGTCTCTCTATCGATCCCTGTGTATCTCTCTCGGTCCCTGTGCCTCTCTCTCGGTCCTTGTGTCTCTCTCGGTCCCTGTGTTTCACTCGGTCCCTGTGTCTCTCTCGGCCCCTGTGTCTCTCTCTCTCGGTCCCTGTGTCTCTCTCAGTCCCTGTGTCTCACTCGGTCCCTGTGCCTCTCTCTCAGTCCCTGTCTCTCTCTCGGTCCCTGTGTCTCTCTCTCGGTCCCTGTGTCTCTCTCTCTCGGTCCCTGTGTCTCTCTCAGTCCCTGTGTCTCACTCGGTCCCTGTGCCTCTCTCTCAGTCCCTGTCTCTCTCTCGGTCCCTGTGTCTCTCTCTCGGTCCGGTGTCTCTCTCGCGGTCCCTGTGTCTCTCTCGGTCCCTGTGTCTCACTTGGTCCCTGTGTCTCTCTCTCGGTCACTGTGTCTCTCTCTCTCGGTCCCTCTGTCGGTCTCGGCCCCTCTGTTTCACTCGGTCCCTGTGTCTCACTCTCGGTCCCTGTGTCTCTCTCGGTCCCTGTGCCTCTCCCGTTACCTGAGTCTCTCCCTCGGTCCCTGTGTCTCTCTCTCAGACCCTGTGTCTCTCTCTCGGTCCCTGTATCTCACTCTCGATTCTGTGTCTCTCTCTCTGTTCCTGTGTCTCTCTCTCGGTCCCTGTGTCTCTCTCGGTCCCTGTGTCTCTCTCGGTCCCTGTGTCTCTCTCTCGGTCCCTGGCTCTCTCTCGGTCCCTGTGTCTCTCTCGGTCCCAGTGTCACTCTCGGTCCCTGTGTCTCTCTCGGTCCCTGAGACTTTCTCTCGGTCCCTGTGTCTCTCTCGGTCCCTGTCTCTCTCTCGGTCCCAGTGTCTCACTCGGTCCCTGTGTCTCTCTGTCGGTCCCTGTGTCTCTCTCTCGGTCCCCGTGTCTCTCTCTCGGTCCCTGTGTCTCTTTCGGTCCCTGTGTCTCACTCGGTCCCTGTGCCTCTCTCACCGTCCCTATGTCTCTCGCGGTCCCTGTGGCTCACTCGGTCCCTCTGTTTCTCTCTCGGCCCTTGTGTCTCTCTCGGTTCCTGTCTCTCTCTCGGTCACTGTGTCTCTCGGTCCCTGTGTCTCTCTCGGTCCCTGTGTCTCTCTCGGTCCCTGTGTCTCTCTCTCGGTCCCTGTGTCTCTCTTTCAGTCCCTGTGTCTCTCTCTCGGTCCCTGTGTCTCTCTCTCGGACCCTGTGTCTCTCTGTCGGTCCCTGTGTCTCACACTCGGTCCCTGTGTCTCTCTAACTCTCGGTCCCTGTGTCTCACTCGGTCCCTATGTCTCACTCAGTCCCTGTGTCTCTCTCGGTCCCTGTGTCTCTTTCGGTCCCTGTGTCTCACTCGGTCCCTGTGCCACTCTCTCGGTCCCTGTCTCTCTCTGGGCCCTGTGTATCATTTGGTCCCTGTGTCTCACTCGGTCCCTGTGCCTCTCTCTCAGTCCCTGTGTCTCACTCGGTCCCTGTGTCTCACTCGGTCCCTGTGTCTCTCTCGGTCCCTGTGTCTCTCTCTCGGTCCCTGTGTCTCTCTCTCGATCCCTGTGTCTCTCTCTCGGTCCCTGTGCCTCTCTCTCGGTCCTTGTGTCTCTCTCGGTCACTGTGTTTCACCCGGTCCCTGTGTCTCTCTCGGTCCCTGTGCCTCTCTCTCAGTCCCTGTCTCTCTCTCGGTCCCTGTGTCTCTCTCGGTCCCTGTGTCTCACTCGGTCCCTGTGTCTCTCTCTTGGTCCCTGTGTCTCTCTCTCGGTCACTGTGTCTCTCTCTCTCGGTCCCTCTGTCGCTCTCGGTTCCTGTGTCTCACTCGGTACCTGTTTCTCTCGGTCCTTGTGTCTCTCTCTCACCCCTGTGTCTCTCTCGGTCCCTGTGTCTCTCTCGGTCCCTGTGCCTCTCTCGTTACCTGAGTCTCTCTCTCGGTCCCTGTGTCTCTCTCAGACCCTGTGTCTCTCTCTCGGTCCCTGTGCCTCTCTCTTGCTCCCTGTGTCTCTTTCGGTCCCTGTGTCTCACTCAGTCCCTGTGTCTCTCTCGGTCCCTGTGTCTCTTTCGGTCCCTGTGTCTCACTCGGTCCCTATGCCTCTCTCTCGGTCCCTGTGTCTCTCTCGGCCCCTGTGTATCATTTGGTCCCTGTGTCTCACTCGGTCCCTGTGCCTCTCTCTCGGTCCCTGTGTCTCACTCGGTCCCTCTGGCTCTCTCTCGGTCCCTGTGTCTCTCTCTCTCTCTCTGCCCCTGTGTCTCTCTATCGATCCCTGTGTCTCTCTCTCGGTCCCTGTGTCTCTCTGTCGGTCCCTGTGTCTCTCTCTCGGTCCCTGTGTCACTCTCTCGGTCCCTGTGTCTCTTTCGGTCCCTGTGTCTCACTCGGTCCCTGTGCCTCTCTCTCCGTCCAAGTATCTCTCTCGGTCCCTGTGTCTCTCTCGGTCCCTGTGGCTCACTCGGTCCCTCTGTTTCTCTCTCGGCCCCTGTGTCTCTCTCTCGGTCCTTGTGTCTCACTCGGTCCCTGTGTCTCTCTCTCGGTCCCTGTGTCTCTCACTCGGTCCCTATGTCTCACTCGGTCGCTATGTCTCTCTCTCGGTCTCTATGTCTTTCTCTCGGTCCCTGAGTCTCTTTCTCGGTCCCTGTGTCTCTCTCTCTCTCGGCCCCTGTGTCTCTCTCGGTCCCTGTCTCTCTCTCGGTCACTGTGTCTCTCGGTCCCTGTGTCTCTCTCGGTCCCTGTGTCTCTCTCGGTCCCTGTGTCTCTCTCTCGGTCCCTGGGTCTCTCTTTCAGTCCCTGTGTCTCTCTCTCGGTCCCTGTGTCTCTCTCTCGGACCCTGTGTCTCTCTGTCGGTCGCTGTGTCTCACACTCGGTCCCTGTGTCTCTCTCTCTCTCGGTCCCTGTGTCTCACTCGGTCCCTATGTCTCACTCAGTCCCTGTGTCTCTCTCGGTCCCTGTGTCTCACTCGGTCCCTGTGCCACTCTCTCGGTCCCTGTGTCTCTCTCGGCCCCTGTGTATCATTTGGTCCCTGTGTCTCACTCGGTCCCTGTGCCTCTCTCTCAGTCCCTGTGTCTCACTCGGTCCCTGTGTCTCACTCGGTCCCTGTGTCTCTCTCGGTCCCTGTGTCTCTCTCTCGGTCCCTGTGTCTCTCTCTCGATCCCTGTGTCTCTCTCTCGGTCCCTGTGCCTCTCTCTCGGTCCTTGTGTCTCTCTCGGTCACTGTGTTTCACTCGGTCCCTGTGTCTCTCTCGGTCCCTGTGCCTCTCTCTCAGTCCCTGTCTCACTCTCGGTCCCTGTGTCTCTCTCTCGGTCCGGTATCTCTCTCTCGGTCCCTGTGTCTCTCTCGGTCCCTGTGTCTCACTCGGTCCCTGTGTCTCTCTCTTGGTCCCTGTGTCTTTCTCTCGGTCACTGTGTGTCTCTCTCTCGGTCCCTCTGTCGCTCTCGGTTCCTGTGTCTCACTCGGTCCCTGTGTCTCTCTCGGTCCCTGTGTCTCTCTCGGTCCCTGTGTCTCACTCGGTCGCTGTGTCTCTCTCGGCCCCTGTGTCTCTTTCTGTCCCTGTGTCTCACTCGGTCCCTGTGCCTCTCTCTCGGTCCCTGTGTCTCACTCGGTCCCTGTGTTTCTCTCTCGGTCCCTGTGTCTCTCTCTCGGTCCCTGTGTCTCTCTTGGTCCCTGTGTCTCTCTCTCGGTCCGGTGTCTCTCTCTCGGTCCCTGTGTCTCTCTCGGTCCCTGTGTCTCACTCGGTCCCTGTGTCTCTCTCTTGGTCCCTGTGTCTCTCTCTCGGTCACTGTGTCTCTCTCTCTCGGTCCCTCTGTCGCTCTCGGTTCCTGTGTCTCACTCGGTCCCTGTGTCTCTCTCGGTCCTTGTGTCTCTCTCTCACCCCTGTGTCTCTCTCGGTCCCTGTGCCTCTCTCGTTACCTGAGTCTCTCTGTCGGTCCCTGTGTCTCTCTCTCGGTCCATGTGTCTCTTTCGGTCCCAGTGTCTCACTCGGTCCCTGTGCCTCTCTCTCGGTCCCTGTGTCTCTCTCGGTCCCTGTGTCTCACTCGGTCGCTGTGTCTCTCTCGGCCCGTGTCTCTTTCTGTCCCTGTGTCTCACTCGGTCCCTGTGCCTCTCTCTCGGTCCCTGTGTCTCACTCGGTCCCTGTGTTTCTCTCTCGGTCCCTGTGTCTCTCTCTCGGTCCCTGTGTCTCTCTCTCGGTCCCTGTGTCTCTCTTGGTCCCTGTGTCTCTCTCTCGGTCCCTGTGTCTCGCTCGGTCCCTGTGTCTCTCTCTCGGTCCCTGTGTCTCTCTCGGTCCCTGTGTCTCACTCGGTCGCTGTGTCTCTCTCTCGGTCCCTGTGTTTCTCTCTCGGTCCCTGTGTCTCTCTCGGTTCCTGTGTCTCACTCAATCCCTGTGTCTCACTCGGTCCCTGTGTCTCTCTCGCTCCCAGTGTCTCTCTCGATTCCTGTGTCTCTCTCACATTCCCTGTGTCTCTCTCTCGGTCCCTGTGATTCTCTCAGTCCCTGTGTCTCTTTCTCGGTCCCTGTGTCTCACTCGGTCCCTGTGTCTCTCTCTCGGTCCCTATGTCTCACTCGGTCGCTGTTTCTCTCTCTCGGTCTCTGTGTCTTTCTCTCGGTCCCTGAGTCTCTTTCTCGGTCCCTGTGTCTCACTCGGTCCCTGTGTCTCTCTCTCTCTGTCCCTGTGTCTCACTCGGTCCCTGTGTCTCTCTCTCGGTCCCTGTGTCTCTCTCTCTCGGTCACTGTGTCTCTCGGTCCCTGTGTCTCTCTCGGTCCCTGAGTCTCTCTCGGTCCCTGTGTCTCTCTCTCGGTCCCTGTGTCTCTCTCTCGGACCGAGTGTCTCACTCGGTCCCTGTGTCTCTCACTCGGTCCCTGTGTCTCTCTTTCAGTCCCTGTGTCGCTCACTCGGTCCCTGTGTCTCTCTCTCTCTCGGTCCCTGTGTCTCACTCGGTCCCTATGTCTCACTCAGTCCCTGTGTCTCTCTCGGTCCCTGTGTCTCTCTCTCGGTCCCTGTGCCTCTCTCTCGGTCCCTGTGTCTCACTCGGTCCCTGTGTCTCTCTCTCGGTCCCTGTGTCTCTCTCTCTCGGTCACTGTGTCTCTCGGTCCCTGTGTCTCTCTCGGTCCCTGAGTCTCTCTCCGTCCCTGTGTCTCTCTCTCGGTCTCTGTGCCTCTCTCTCGGTCCCTGTGCCTCTCTCTTGCTCCCTGTGTCTCTTTCGGTCCCTGTGTCTCACTCAGTCCCTGTGTCTCTCTCGGTCCCTGTGTCTCTTTCTGTCCCTGTGTCTCACTCGGTCCCTGTGCCTCTCTCTCGGTCCCTGTGTCTCTCTCGGCCCCTGTGTATCATTTGGTCCCTGTGTCTCACTCGGTCCCTGTGCCTCTCTCTCGGTCCCTGTGTCTCACTCGGTCCCTGTGGCTCTCTCTCGGTCCCTGTGTCTCTCTCTCTCTCGGCCCCTATGTCTCTCTATCGATCCCTGTGTATCTCTCTCGGTCCCTGTGCCTCTCTCTCGGTCCTTGTGTCTCTCTCGGTCCCTGTGTTTCACTCGGTCCCTGTGTCTCTCTCGGCCCCTGTGTCTCTCTCTCTCGGTCCCTGTGTCTCTCTCAGTCCCTGTGTCTCACTCGGTCCCTGTGCCTCTCTCCCAGTCCCTGTCTCTCTCTCGGTCCCTGTGTCTCTCTCTCGGTCCCTGTGTCTCTCTCTCTCGGTCCCTATGTCTCTCTCAGTCCCTGTGTCTCACTCGGTCCCTGTGCCTCTCTCTCAGTCCCTGTCTCTCTCTCGGTCCCTGTGTCTCTCTCTCGGTCCGGTGTCTCTCTCTCGGTCCCTGTGTCTCTCTCGGTCCCTGTGTCTCACTTGGTCCCTGTGTCTCTCTCTCGGTCACTGTGTCTCTCTCTCAGACCCTGTGTCTCTCTCTCGGTCCCTGTGCCTCTCTCGTTACCTGAGTCTCTCTCTCGATCCCTGTGTCTCTCTCTCAGACCCTGTGTCTCTCTCTCGGTCCCTGTATCTCATTCTCGATTCCTGTGTCTCTCTCTCTGTTCCTGTGTCTCTCTCTCGGTCCCTGTGTCTCTCTCGGTCCCTGTGTCTCTCTCGGTCCCTGTGTCTCTCTCTCGGTCCCTGGCTCTCTCTCGGTCCCTGTGTCTCTCTCGGTCCCAGTGTCACTCTCGGTCCCAGTGTCTCTCTCGGTCCCTGAGACTTTCTCTCGGTCCCTGTGTCTCTCTCGGTCCCTGTCTGGCTCTCGGTCCCAGTGTCTCACTCGGTCCCTGTGTCTCTCTGTCGGTCCCTGTGTCTCTCTCTCGGTCCCCGTGTCTCTCTCTCGGTCCCTGTGTCTCTTTCGGTCCCTGTGTCTCACTCGGTCCCTGTGCCTCTCTCTCCGTCCCTATGTCTCTCTCGGTCCCTGTGGCTCACTCGGTCCCTCTGTTTCTCTCTCGGCCCCTGTGTCTCTCTCGGTCCCTGTCTCTCTCTCGGTCACTGTGTCTCTCGGTCCCTGTGTCTCTCTCGGTCCCTGTGTCTCTCTCGGTCCCTGTGTCTCTCTCTCGTTCCCTGTGTCTCTCTTTCAGTCCCTGTGTCTCTCTCTCGGTCCCTGTGTCTCTCTCTCGGACCCTGTGTCTCTCTCGGTCCCTGTCTCTCTCTCGGTCACTGTGTCTCTCGGTCCCTGTGTCTCTCTCGGTCCCTGTGTCTCTCTCGGTCCCTGTGTCTCTCTCTCGGTCCCTGTGTCTCTCTCGGTCCCTGTGTCTCTCGTGGTCCCTGTGTCTCTCTCTCGGTCCCTGTGTCTCACTCGGTCCCTGTGTTTCTCTCTCGGTCCCTGTGTCTCTCTCGGTCCCTGTGTCTCTCTTGGTCCCTGTGTCTCTCTCTCGGTCCCTGTGTCTCACACTCGGTCCCTGTGTCTCTCTCTCTCTCGGTCCCTGTGTCTCACTCGGTCCCTATGTCTCACTCAGTCCCTGTGTCCCTCTCGGTCCCTCTGTCTCTTTCGGTCCCTGTGTCTCACTCGGTCCCTGTGCCACTCTCTCGGTCCCTGTGTCTCTCTCGGCCCCTGTGTATCATTTGGTCCCTGTGTCTCACTCGGTCCCTGTGCCTCTCTCTCAGTCCCTGTGTCTCACTCGGTCCCTGTGTCTCACTCGGTCCCTGTGTCTCTCTCGGTCCCTGTGTCTCTCTCTCGGTCCCTGTGTCCCCCTCTCGATCCCTGTGTCTCTCTCTCGGTCCCTGTGCCTCTCTCTCGGTCCTTGTGTCTCTCTCGGTCACTGTGTTTCACTCGGTCCCTGTGTCTCTCTCGGTCCCTGTGCATCTCTCTCAGTCCCTGTCTCTCTCTCGGTCCCTGTGTCTCTCTCTCGGTCCGGTGTCTCTCTCTCGGTCCCTGTGTCTCTCTCGGTCCCTGTGTCTCACTCGGTCCCTGTGTCTCTCTCTGGGTCCCTGTGTCTCTCTCTCGGTCACTGTGTCTCTCTCTCTCGGTCCCTCTATCGCTCTCGGTTCCTGTGTCTCACTCGGTCCTTGTGTCTCTCTCGGTCCTTGTGTCTCTCTCTCACCCCTGTGTCTCTATCGGTCCCTGTGCCTCTCTCGTTACCTGAGTCTCTCTCTCGGTCCCTGTGGCTCTCTCTCAGACCCTCTGTCTCTCTCTCAGTCCCTGTATCTCACTCTTGGTCCCTGTGTCTCTCTCGGTACCTATGTCTCTCTCTCGCTCGCTGTGTCTCTCTCTCGGTCCCTGTGTCTCTCTCTCCGTCCCTGTGTCTCTCTCTCGGTCTCTGTGCCTCTCTCTCAGTCCCTGTGCCTCTCTCTTGCTCTCTGTGTCTCTTTCGGTCCCTGTGTCTCACTCAGTCCCTGTGTCTCTCTCGGTCCCTGTGTCTCTTTCGGTCCCTGTGTCTCACTCGGTCCCTGTGCCTCTCTCTCGGTCCCTGTGTCTCTCTCGGCCCCTGTGTATCATTTGGTCCCTGTGTCTCACTCGGTCCCTGTGCCTCTCTCTCGGTCCCTGTGTCTCACTCGGTCCCTGTGGCTCTCTCTCGGTCCCTGTGTCTCTCTCTCTCTCTCGGCCCCTGTGTCTCTCTATCGATCCCTGTGTCTCTCCCTCGGTCCCTGTGCCTTTCTGTCGGTCCCTGTGTCTCTCTCTCGGTCCCTGTGTCACTCTCTCGGTCCCTGTGTCTCTTTCGGTCCCTGTGTCTCACTCGGTCCCTGTGCCTCTCTCTCCGTCCCTGTATCTCTCTCGGTCCCTGTGTCTCTCTCGGTCCCTGTGGCTCACTCGGTCCCTCTGTTTCTCTCTCGGCCCCTGTGTCTCTCTCTCAGTCCCTGTGTCTCACTCGGTCCCTGTATCTCTCTCTCGGTCCCTGTGTCTCTCACTCGGTCCCTATGTCTCACTCGGTCGCTATGTCTCTCTCTCGGTCTCTATGTCTTTCTCTCGGTCCCTGAGTCTCTTTCTCGGTCCCTGTGTCTCTCTCTCTCTCGGCCCCTGTGTCTCTCTCGGTCCCTGTCTCTCTCTCGGTCACTGTGTCTCTCGGTCCCTGTGTCTCTCTCGGTCCCTGTGTCTCTCTCGGTCCCTGTGTCTCTCTCTCGGTCCCTGGGTCTCTCTTTCAGTCCCTGTGTCTCTCTCTCGGTCCCTGTGTCTCTCTCTCGGACCCTGTGTCTCTCTGTCGGTCGCTGTGTCTCACACTCGGTCCCTGTGTCTCTCTCTCTCTCGGTCCCTGTGTCTCACTCGGTCCCTATGTCTCACTCAGTCCCTGTGTCTCTCTCGGTCCCTGTGTCTCACTCGGTCCCTGTGCCACTCTCTCGGTCCCTGTGTCTCTCTCGGCCCCTGTGTATCATTTGGTCCCTGTGTCTCACTCGGTCCCTGTGCCTCTCTCTCAGTCCCTGTGTCTCACTCGGTCCCTGTGTCTCACTCGGTCCCTGTGTCTCTCTCGGTCCCTGTGTCTCTCTCTCGGTCCCTGTGTCTCTCTCTCGATCCCTGTGTCTCTCTCTCGGTCCCTGTGCCTCTCTCTCGGTCCTTGTGTCTCTCTCGGTCACTGTGTTTCACTCGGTCCCTGTGTCTCTCTCGGTCCCTGTGCCTCTCTCTCAGTCCCTGTCTCACTCTCGGTCCCTGTGTCTCTCTCTCGGTCCGGTGTCTCTCTCTCGGTCCCTGTGTCTCTCTCGGTCCCTGTGTCTCACTCGGTCCCTGTGTCTCTCTCTTGGTCCCTGTGTCTCTCTCTCGGTCACTGTGTCTCTCTCTCTCGGTCCCTCTGTCGCTCTCGGTTCCTGTGTCTCACTCGGTCCCTGTGTCTCTCTCGGTCCTTGTGTCTCTCTCTCACCCCTGTGTCTCTCTCGGTCCCTGTGCCTCTCTCGTTACCTGAGACTCTCTGTCGGTCCCTGTGTCTCTCTCTCGGTCCCTGTGTCTCTCTCTCGGTCCATGTGTCTCTTTCGGTCCCAGTGTCTCACTCGGTCCCTGTGCCTCTCTCTCGGTCCCTGTGTCTCTCTCGGTCCCTGTGTCTCACTCGGTCGCTGTGTCTCTCTCGGCCCCTGTGTCTCTTTCTGTCCCTGTGTCTCACTCGGTCCCTGTGCCTCTCTCTCGGTCCCTGTGTCTCACTCGGTCCCTGTGTTTCTCTCTCGGTCCCTGTGTCTCTCTCTCGGTCCCTGTGTCTCTCTCTCGGTCCCTGTGTCTCTCTTGGTCCCTGTGTCTCTCTCTCGGTCCCTGTGTCTCGCTCGGTCCCTGTGTCTCTCTCTCGGTCCCTGTGTCTCTCTCGGTCCCTGTGTCTCACTCGGTCGCTGTGTCTCTCTCTCGGTCCCTGTGTTTCTCTCTCGGTCCCTGTGTCTCTCTCGGTTCCTGTGTCTCACTCAATCCCTGTGTCTCACTCGGTCCCTGTGTCTCTCTCGGTCCCAGTGTCTCTCTCGATTCCTGTGTCTCTCTCACATTCCCTGTGTCTCTCTCTCGGTCCCTGTGATTCTCTCAGTCCCTGTTTCTCTTTCTCGGTCCCTGTGTCTCACTCGGTCCCTGCGTCTCTCTCTCGGTCCCAGTGTCTCACTCGGTCCCTGTGTCTCTCTGTCGGTCCCTGTGTCTCTCTCTCGGTCCCCGTGTCTCTCTCTCGGTCCCTGTGTCTCTTTCGGTCCCTGTGTCTCACTCGGTCCCTGTGCCTCTCTCTCCGTCCCTATGTCTCTCTCGGTCCCTGTGGCTCACTCGGTCCCTCTGTTTCTCTCTCGGCCCCTGTGTCTCTCTCTCGGCCCCTGTGTCTCTCTCTCGGTCCCTGTGTCTCTCTCTCGGTCCCTGTGTCTCTCACTCGGTCCCTATGTCTCACTCGGTCGCTATGTCTCTCTCTCGGTCTCTGTGTCTTTCTCTCGGTCCCTGAGTCTCTTTCTCGGTCCCTGTGTCTCTCTCTCTCGGCCCCTGTGTCTCTCTCGGTCCCTGTCTCTCTCTCGGTCACTGTGTCTCTCGGTCCCTGTGTCTCTCTCGGTCCCTGTGTCTCTCTCGGTCCCTGTGTCTCTCTCTCGGTCCCTGTGTCTCTCTTTCAGTCCCTGTGTCTCTCTCTCGGTCCCTGTGTCTCTCTCTCGGACCCTGTGTCTCTCTGTCGGTCCCTGTGTCTCACACTCGGTCCCTGTGTCTCTCTCTCTCTCGGTCCCTGTGTCTCACTCGGTCCCTATGTCTCACTCAGTCCCTGTGTCTCTCTCGGTCCCTGTGTCTCACTTGGTCCCTGTGTCTCTCTCTCGGTCACTGTGTCTCTCTCTCTCGGTCCCTCTGTCGGTCTCGGTCCCTGTGTCTCACTCGGTCCCTGTGCCACTCTCTCGGTCCCTGTGTCTCTCTCGGCCCCTGTGTATCATTTGGTCCCTGTGTCTCACTCGGTCCCTGTGCCTCTCTCTCAGTCCCTGTGTCTCACTCGGTCCCTGTGTCTCACTCGGTCCCTGTGTCTCTCTTGGTCCCTGTGTCTCTCTCTCGGTCCCTGTGTCTCTCTCTCGATCTCTGTGTCTCTCTCTTGGTCCCTGTGCCTCTCTCTCGGTCCTTGTGTCTCTCTCGGTCACTGTGTTTCACTCGGTCCCTGTGTCTCTCTCGGTCCCTGTGCCTCTCTCTCAGTGCCTGTCTCTCTCTCGGTCCCTGTGTCTCTCTCTCGGTCCGGTGTCTCTCTCTCGGTCCCTGTGTCTCTCTCGGTCCCTGTGTCTCACTCGGTCCCTGTGTCTCTCTCTTGGTCCCTGTGTCTCTCTCTCGGTCACTGTGTCTCTCTCTCTCGGTCCCTCTGTCGCTCTCGGTTCCTGTGTCTCACTCGGTCCCTGTGTCTCTCTCGGTCCTTGTGTCTCTCTCTCACCCCTGTGTCTCTATCGGTCCCTGTGCCTCTCTCGTTACCTGAGTCTCTCTCTCGGTCCCTGTGGCTCTCTCTCAGACCCTGTGTCTCTCTCTCGGTCCCTGTATCTCACTCTTGGTCCCTGTGTCTCTCTCGGTACCTATGTCTCTCTCTCGCTCGCTGTGTCTCTCTCTCGGTCCCTGTGTCTCTCTCTCCGTCCCTGTGTCTCTCTCTCGGTCTCTGTGCCTCTCTCTCGGTCCCTGTGCCTCTCTCTTGCTCCCTGTGTCTCTTTCGGTCCCTGTGTCTCACTCAGTCCCTGTGTCTCTCTCGGTCCCTGTGTCTCTTTCGGTCCCTGTGTCTCACTCGGTCCCTGTGCCTCTCTCTCGGTCCCTGTGTCTCTCTCGGCCCCTGTGTATCATTTGGTCCCTGTGTCTCACTCGGTCCCTGTGCCTCTCTCTCGGTCCCTGTGTCTCACTCGGTCCCTGTGGCTCTCTCTCGGTCCCTGTGTCTCTCTCTCTCTCGGCCCCTGTGTCTCTCTATCGATCCCTGTGTCTCTCTCTCGGTCCCTGTGCCTCTCTCTCGGTCCTTGTGTCTCTCTCGGTCCCTGTGTTTCACTCGGTCCCTGTGTCTCTCTCGGCCCCTGTGTCTCTCTCTTTCGGTCCCTGTGTCTCTCTCAGTCCCTGTGTCTCACTCGGTCCCTGTGCCTCTCTCTCAGTCCCTGTCTCTCTCTCGGTCCCTGTGTCTCTCTCTCGGTCCCTGTGTCTCTCTCTCTCGGTCCCTGTGTCTCTCTCAGTCCCTGTGTCTCACTCGGTCCCTGTGCCTCTCTCTCAGTCCCTGTCTCTCTCTCGGTCCCTGTGTCTCTCTCTCGGTCCGGTGTCTCTCTCTCGGTCCCTGTGTCTCTCTCGGTCCCTGTGTCTCACTTGGTCCCTGTGTCTCTCTCTCGGTCACTGTGTCTCTCTCTCTCGGTCCCTCTGTCGGTCTCGGTCTCTGTGTTTCACTCGGTCCCTGTGTCTCACTCTCGGTCCCTGTGTCTCTCTCGGTCCCTGTGCCTCTCTCGTTACCTGAGTCTCTCTCTCGGTCCCTGTGTCTCTCTCTCAGACCCTGTGTCTCTCTCTCGGTCCCTGTATCTCACTCTCGATTCCTGTGTCTCTCTCTCTGTTCCTGTGTCTCTCTCTCGGTCCCTGTGTCTCTCTCGGTCCCTGTGTCTCTCTCGGTCCCTGTGTCTCTCTCTCGGTCCCTGGCTCTCTCTCGGTCCCTGTGTCTCTCTCGGTCCCAGTGTCACTCTCGGTCCCTGTGTCTCTCTCGGTCCCTGAGACTTTCTCTCGGTCCCTCTGTCTCTCTCGGTCCCTGTCTCTCTCTCGGTCCCAGTGTCTCACTCGGTCCCTGTGTCTCTCTGTCGGTCCCTGTGTCTCTCTCTCGGTCCCCGTGTCTCTCTCTCGGTCCCTGTGTCTCTTTCGGTCCCTGTGTCTCACTCGGTCCCTGTGCCTCTCTCTCCGTCCCTATGTCTCTCTCGGTCCCTGTGGCTCACTCGGTCCCTCTGTTTCTCTCTCGGCCCCTGTGTCTCTCTCTCGGTCCCTGTGTCTCACTCGGTCCCTGTGTCTCTCTCTCGGTCCCTGTGTCTCTCACTCGGTCCCTATGTCTCACTCGGTCGCTATGTCTCTCTCTCGGTCTCTGTGTCTTTCTCTCGGTCCCTGAGTCTCTTTCTCGGTCCCTGTGTCTCTCTCTCTCGGCCCCTGTGTCTCTCTTGGTCCCTGTCTCTCTCTCGGTCACTGTGTCTCTCGGTCCCTGTGTCTCTCTCGGTCCCTGTGTCTCTCTCGGTCCCTGTGTCTCTCTCTCGGTCCCTGTGTCTCTCTTTCAGTCCCTGTGTCTCTCTCTCGGTCCCTGTGTCTCACTCTCGGACCCTGTGTCTCTCTGTCGGTCCCTGTGTCTCACACTCGGTCCCTGTGTCTCTCTCTCTCTCGGTCCCTGTGTCTCACTCGGTCCCTATGTCTCACTCAGTCCCTGTGTCTCTCTCGGTCCCTGTGTCTCTTTCGGTACCTGTGTCTCGCTCGGTCCCTGTGCCACTCTCTCGGTCCCTGTGTCTCTCTCGGCCCCTGTGTATCATTTGGTCCCTGTGTCTCACTCGGTCCCTGTGCCTCTCTCTCAGTCCCTGTGTCTCACTCGGTCCCTGTGTCTCTCTCGGTCCCTGTGTCTGTCTCTCGGTCCCTGTGTCTCTCTCTCGATCCCTGTGTCTCTCTCTCGGTCCCTGTGCCTCTCTCTCGGTCCTTGTGTCTCTCTCGGTCACTGTGTTTCACTCGGTCCCTGTGTCTCTCTCGGTCCCTGTGCCTCTCTCTCAGTCCCTGTCTCTCTCTCGGTCCCTGTGTCTCTCTCTCGGTCCGGTGTCTCTCTCTCGGTCCCTGTGTCTCTCTCGGTCCCTGTGTCTCACTCGGTCCCTGTGTCTCTCTCTTGGTCCCTGTGTCTCTCTCTCGGTCACTGTGTCTCTCTCTCTCGGTCCCTCTGTCGCTCTCGGTTCCTGTGTCTCACTCGGTCCCTGTGTCTCTCTCGGTCCTTGTGTCTCTCTCTCACCCCTGTGTCTCTATCGGTCCCTGTGCCTCTCTCGTTACCTGAGTCTCTCTCTCGGTCCCTGTGGCTCTCTCTCAGACCCTGTGTCTCTCTCTCGGTCCCTGTATCTCACTCTTGGTCCCTGTGTCTCTCTCGGTACCTGTGTCTCTCTCTCGCTCCCTGTGTCTCTCTCTCGGTCCCTGTGTCTCTCTCTCGGTCCCTGTGTCTCTCTCGGTCCCTGTGCCTCTCTCGTTACCTGAGTCTCTCTCTCGGTCCCTGTGGCTCTCTCTCAGACCCTGTGTCTCTCTCTCGGTCCCTGTATCTCACTCTCGGTCCCTGTGTCTCTCTCGGTCCCTGGCTCTCTCTCGGTCCTTGTGTCTCTCTCGGTCCCAGTGTCACTCTCGGTCCCTGTGTCTCTCTCGGGCCCTGTCTCTCTCTCGGTCCCTGAGACTTTCTCTCGGTCCCTGTGTCTCTCTCTCGGTCCCTGTGTGTCTCTCTCTGTCCCTGTGTCTCTCTCGGTCCTTGTCTCTCTCTCGGTCCCAGTGTGTCACTCGGCCCCTGTGTCTCTCTGTCGGTCCCTGTGTCTCTCTCTCGGCCCCTGTGTCTCTCTCTTTCGGTCCCTGTGTCTCTCTCAGTCCCTGTGTCTCACTCGGTCCCTGTGCCTCTCTCTCAGTCCCTGTCTCTCTCTCGGTCCCTGTGTCTCTCTCTCGGTCCCTGTGTCTCTCTCAGTCCCTGTGTCTCACTCGGTCCCTGTGCCTCTCTCTCAGTCCCTGTCTCTCTCTCGGTCCCTGTGTCTCTCTCTCGGTCCGGTGTCTCTCTCTCGGTCCCTGTGTCTCTCTCGGTCCCTGTGTCTCACTTGGTCCCTGTGTCTCTCTCTCGGTCACTGTGTCTCTCTCTCTCGGTCCCTCTGTCGGTCTCGGTCTCTGTGTTTCACTCGGTCCCTGTGTCTCACTCTCGGTCCCTGTGTCTCTCTCGGTCCCTGTGCCTCTCTCGTTACCTGAGTCTCTCTCTCGGTCCCTGTGTCTCTCTCTCACACCCTGTGTCTCTCTCTCGGTCCCTGTATCTCACTCTCGATTCCTGTGTCTCTCTCTCTGTTCCTGTGTCTCTCTCTCGGTCCCTGTGTCTCTCTCGGTCCCTGTGTCTCTCTCTCGGTCCCTGGCTCTCTCTCGGTCCCTGTGTCTCTCTCGGTCCCAGTGTCACTCTCGGTCCCTGTGTCTCTCTCGGTCCCTGAGACTTTCTCTCGGTCCCTGTGTCTCTCTCGGTCCCTGTCTCTCTCTCGGTCCCAGTGTCTCACTCGGTCCCTGTGTCTCTCTGTCGGTCCCTGTGTCTCTCTCTCGGTCCCCGTGTCTCTCTCTCGGTCCCTGTGTCTCTTTCGGTCCCTGTGTCTCACTCGGTCCCTGTGCCTCTCTCTCCGTCCCTATGTCTCTCTCGGTCCCTGTGGCTCACTCGGTCCCTCTGTTTCTCTCTCGGCCCCTGTGTCTCTCTCTCGGTCCCTGTATCTCACTCGGTCCCTGTGTCTCTCTCTCGGTCCCTGTGTCTCTCACTCGGTCCCTATGTCTCACTCGGTCGCTATGTCTCTCTCTCGGTCTCTGTGTCTTTCTCTCGGTCCCTGTGTCTCTCTCGGTCCCTGTCTCTCTCTCGGTCACTGTGTCTCTCGGTCCCTGTGTCTCTCTCGGTCCCTGTGTCTCTCTCGGTCCCTGTGTCTCTCTCTCGGTCCCTGTGTCTCTCTTTCAGTCCCTGTGTCTCTCTCTCGGTCCCTGTGTCTCTCTCTCGGACCCTGTGTCTCTCTGTCGGTCCCTGTGTCTCACACTCGGTCCCTGTGTCTCTCTCTCTCTCGGTCCCTGTGTCTCACTCGGTCCCTATGTCTCACTCAGTCCCTGTGTCTCTCTCGGTCACTGTGTCTCTTTCGGTCCCTGTGTCTCGCTCGGCCCCTGTGTCTCTCTCTCGGTCCCTGTGTCTCACTCGGTCCCTGTGTCTCTCTCTCGGTCCCTGTGTCTCTCACTCGGTCCCTATGTCTCACTCGGTCGCAATGTCTCTCCCTCGGTCCCTGTGTCTCTCTCTCTCGGTCCCTGTGTCTTTCTCTCTCGGTCCCTGTCACTCTCTCGGTCCCTGTGAATCAATCGGTCCCTCTGTCTCTCACTCGGTCACTATCTCTCTCTCGGTCCCTGTGTCTCTCTCACTCAGTCCCTGTCTCTCTCTCTCAGTTTCAGTGTCTCTCTCAGTCCCTGTGACTCTCTCGGTCCCTGTGTCTCACTCTCTCGGTCCCTGTGTCCCTCTTGGTCCCTGTTTCTCTCTCTCAGTCCCTGTGTCTCTCTCTCGGTGCCTGTGTCTCTCTCTCGGTCCCTGTGAGTCTCTCAGTCCCTGTGTCTCTGTTGGTCCCTGTCTCTCTCTCGGTCCCTGTGTCTCTCACTCGGTCCCTGTCTCTCTCTCGGTCCCTGTGACTCGCTCAGTCCCTGTGTCTCTCTCTCGGTCCCTGTGTCTCTCACTCGGTCCCTGTGTCTCTCTCTCGGACCATGTGTCTCTCTCCCTCGGTCCCTGTCTCTCTCTCGGTCCCTGTGTCTCTCTCGGTCCCTGTGTCTCTCTCGGTCCCTGTGTCTCCCTCTCACCCCTGGGTCTCACTCGGTCCCTGTGTCTCTCTCGGTCCCTGTGTCTCTCTCTCGGTACCTGTCTCTGTCTCGTTCCCTGTGTCTCTCCCGGTCCCTGTCTCTCTGTCGGTCCCTGTGTCTCTCTCTAGGTCCTTGTATCTCTCTCGGTCCCTGTGTCTCTCTCTCTCGGTCCCCGTGTCTCTCACTCGGTCCCTGTGTCTCTCTCTCCCAGTCCCTGTGTCTCTCTCGGTCACTGTCTCTCTCTCGGTCCCTGTGTCTCTCTCTTTCGGTCCCTCTGTCTCTCTCGGTACCTCTGTCTCTCTCTCGCTCCCTGTCTTTCCCTCTCGGACGATTGTGTCTCTCTCTCGGTCCCTGTGTCTCACTCGGTCCCTCTGTCTCTCACTCGGTCACTGTCTCTCTCTCTCGGTCCCTGTGACTCGCTCAGTCCCTGTGTCTCTCTCTCGGTCCCTGTGTCTCTCTCACTCGGTCCCTGTCTCTCTCTCTCAGTTTCAGTGTCTCTGTCAGTCCCTGTCTCTCTCTCTCAGTCCCTGTGACTCTCTCGGTCCCTGTGTCTCTCTCTAGGTCCTTGTGTCTCTCTCGGTCCCTGTGTCTCTCTCTCTCTCGGTCCCTGTGTCTCTCTCGGTCCCTGTCACTCTCTCTCGGTCCCTGTGTCTCTCTCTCGGTCCCTGTGACCCTCTCGATCCCTGTGTCTCTCTCTCGGTCCCTGTGTCTCTCACTCATTCCCTGTGTCTCTCTCTCCCAGTCCCTGTGTCTCTCTCGGTCCCTGTGTCTCTCTCTCGGTCCCTGTGTCTCTCTCGGTCCCTGTGTCTCTCTCTCGGTCCCTGTGTCTCACTCTCGGTCCCTGTCTCTCTCTCTCGGTCCCTGTGTCTCTCTCTCGGTCCCTGTCTCCCTCTCGGTCCCTGTGTCTCTCTCACTCGGTCCCTTACTCTCGCTCTCAGTTTCAGTGTCTCTGTCGGTCCCTGTGACTCTCTCTAGGTCCTTGTGTCTCTCTCGGTCCCTGTGTCTCTCTCTCTCGGTCCCTGTGTCTCACTCGGTCCCTGTCACTCTCTCGGTCCCTGTGTCTCAATCGGTCCCTGTCTCTCTCTCGGTCCCTGTGTCTCTCTCTCGATCCCTGTCTCTCTCTCTCGGTCCCTGTCTCTCTCTCTCGGTCACTCTGTTTCTCTCGGTCCCTGTGTCTCTCTCTCGGTCCCTGTGTCCCTCTCGATCCCTGTGTCTCTCTCTCGGTCCCTGTGTCTCTCACTCGGTCCCTGTGTCTCTCTCGGTCCTTGTGTCTCTCTCTCGGTCACTGTCTCTGTCTCAGTCCCTGAGTCTCTCTTGGTCCCTGTGTCAGCTCGGTCCCTGTGTCTCCATCTCGGTCCCTGTGTCTCTCTCGGTCCCTGTGACTCGCTCAATCCCTCTCTCTCTCTCTTGTTCCCTGTGTCCCTCTCTCGGTCCCTCTGTCTCTCTCTCGGTCTCTGTGTCTCTCTCTCGGTCCCTGTGTCCGCTCGGTCCCTGTGTCCGCTCGGTCCCTGTGTCTCTCTCAGTCCTTGTGTCTCTCTCTCGGTCTCTGTGTCTCTCTCTCGGTCCCTATGTATCCCTCTCAGTCCCTGTGTCTCTCTCAGTCCTTGTGTCTCTCTCTCGGTCGCTGTGTCTCTCTCTCCCTCAGTCCCTGTGTCTCTCTCGGTCACTGTCTCTCTCGGTCCCTGTGTCTCTCTCGGTCCCTGTGTCTCTCTCAGTCCCTGTGTCTCACTCGGTGCCTGTGTCTCTCTCGTTCCTTGTGTCTCTCTCTCGGTCCCTGTGTCTCTCGCGGTCTCTGTGTCTCACTCGGTCACTGTGTCTCTCTCGGTCCCGGTGTCTCTCTCGGTCCCTGTGTCTCTCTCTTGCTCCCTGTGTCTTTCTCGGTCCCTGTGTCTGCCCGGTCCCTGTCTCTCTCTCTCAGTCCCTGTGTCTCTCTCTCGGTCCTTGTGTCTCTCTCTCGGTCCCTGTGTCTCCCTCGGTCCGTGTGTCTCACTCGTTCCCTGTGTCTCTCTCGGTCCCTGTATCTCTCTCTCACCCCTGTGTCTTTCTCGGTCCTGGTGTCTCTATTGGTACCTGTGTCTCTCTCTCTCAGTCCCTGTGTCTCTCTCTCAGTCCCTGTGTCTCTCTCTCGTTGCCTGTGTCTCTCTCTCTCAGTCCCTGTGTCTCTCTCTCAGTCCCTGTGTCTCTCTCTCAGTCCCTGTGTCTCACTCGGTCCCTGTGTCTCTCTCTCGGTCGCTGTGTCTCTCTCTCCCTCAGTCCCTGTGTCTCTCTCGGTCCCTGTGTCTCTCTCGGTCCCTGTGTCTCTCTCAGTCCCTGTGTCTCACTCGGTGCCTGTGTCTCTCTCGGTCCTTGTGTCTCTCTCTCGGTCCCTGTGTCTCTCTCTCCCAGTCCCTGTGTCTCTCTCGGTCACTGTCTCTCTCTCGGTCTCTGTGTCTCACTCGGTCACTGTGTCTCTCTCGGTCCCGGTGTCTCTCTCGGTCCCTGTGTCTCTCTCTTGCTCCCTGTGTCTTTCTCGGTCCCTGTGTCTCTCCCGGTCCCTGTCTCTCTCTCTCAGTCCCTGTGTCTCTCTCTCGGTCCTTGTGTCTCTCTCTCGGTCCCTGTGTCTCCCTCGGTCCGTGTGTCTCACTCGTTCCCTGTGTCTCTCTCGGTCCCTGTATCTCTCTCTCACCCCTGTGTCTCTCTCGGTCCTGGTGTCTCTCTTGGTCCCTGTGTCTCTCTCTCTCAGTCCCTGTGTCTCTCTCTCGTTGCCTGTGTCTCTCTCTCTCAGTCCCTGTGTCTCTCTCTCAGTCCCTGTGTCTCTCTCTCAGTTCCTGTGTCTCTCTCTCGGTCCCTGTCTCTCTCTCGGTCCCTGTTTCTCTCTCTCGGTCTCTGTGTCTCTCTCTCGGTCCCTGTGCCTGCTATGTCCCTCTGTCTCCCTCTCGGTCCCTGTGTCTCTCTCGGTCCCTGTGACACGCTCAGTCCCTCTGTCTCTCTCGGTCCCTGTGTCTCTCTCTCGGTCCCTGTGTCTCTCTCTCGGTCCCTGTGTCTCTCACTCAGTACCTGTGTCTCTCTTGTTCCCTGTGTCTCTCTCTCGGTCCCTGTGTCTCTCTCGCGGTCTCTGTGTCTCTCTCTCGGTCCCTGTGTCTGCTTGGTCCCTGTGTCTCCCTCTCGGTCCCTGTGTCTCTCTCGGTCCTTGTGTATCTCTCTCGGTCGCTGTCTCTCTCTCTCTCTCAGTCCCTGTGTCTCTCTCGGTCACTGTCTCTCTCTAGCTCATTGTGTCTCTCTCAGTCCCTGTGCCACTCTCGGTCACTGTCTCTCTCAGTCCATGTGTCTCACTCGGTCCCTGTGATTCTCTTGGTCCTTGTGTCTCTCTCTCGGTCCCTGTGTCTCTCTCTGCCAGTCCCTGTGTCTCTCTCGGTCACTGTTTCTCTCTCGGTCCCTGTGTCTCTCTCGGTCTCTGTGTCTCACTCGGTCCCTGTGTCTCTCTCGGTCCCTGTGTATCTCTCTCGGTCCCTGTGTCTCTCTCCCGGTCCCTGTGTCTCTCTCGGTCACTGTTTCTCTCTCGGTCTCTGTGTCTCACTCGGTCCCTGTGTCTCTCTCGGTCCCTGTGACTCTCTCGGTCCCTGTGTCTCTCTCTCGGTCCCTGTGTCTCTCTCGGTCCCTGTGACTCGCTTAGTCCCTGTGTCTCTCACTCGGTCCCTGTGTGTCTCTCTCGGTCCCTGTGTCTCTCTCCCCCGGTCCCTGTCTCTCTCTCGGTCCCTGTGTCTCTCTCGGACCCGGTGACTCGCTCAGTCCCTGTGTCTCTCACTTGGTCCCTGTGTCTCCCTCTCTCGGTCCCTGTGTCTCTCTCGGACGCTGTGTCTCACTCGGTCCCTGAGTCTCGCTCGGTCCCTGTCACTCTCTCTCTGTTTCAGTGTCTCGGTCGGTCCCTGTGACTCTCTCGGTCCCTGTGTCTCTCTTTAGGTCCTTGTGTCTCTCTCTGTCCCTGTGTCTCTCTCTTGCTCCCTGTGTCTTTCTCGGTCCCTGTGTCTCACTCGGTCCCTGTGTCTCTCTCTCAGTTCCTGTGTCTCTCTCTCTGTCCCTGTGTCTCTCTCTCTCTGTCCCTGTGACTCTCTCGGTACCTGTGACTCTCTCGGTACCTGTGTCTCTCTCTAGGTCCTTGTGTCTCTCTCGGTCCCTGTGTCTCTCTCTGGATCCCTGTGTCTCTCTCTCGGTCCCTGTGTCTCACTCGGTCCCTGTCACTCTCTCGGTCCCTGTGTCTCTCTCTCTCGGTCTCTGTATCTCACTTGGTCCCTGTGTCTCACTCGGTCCCTGTGTCTCTCTCCCTCGGACTCTGTATCTCACTCGGTCCCTGTGTCTCTCTCCCTCGGTTCCTGTGTCTCTCTCACCCCTGTGTCTCTCTCGGTCCTGGTGTCTCCCTTGGTCCTTGTGTCTCTCTCTCAGTCCCTGTGTCTCTCTCTCTCAGTCCCTGTGTCTCTCTCGGTCCCTGTGTCTCTCTCTCGGTCCCTGTGACTCTCTCTCGGTCCCTGTCTCTCTCTCGGTCCCTGTGACTCGCTCAGTCCTTCTGTCTCTCACTCAGTCCTTTTGTCTCTCACTCGGTCCCTGTGTCTCTCTGTCTCGGTCCCTGTGTCTCTCTCGGTCGCTGTGTCTCAATCGGTCCCTGTGTCTCTCTCGGTCCCTGTCTCTCTCTCGGTCCCTGTGACTCGCTCAGTCCTTCTGTCTCTCACTCAGTCCTTTTGTCTCTCACTCGGTCCCTGTGTCTCTCTGTCTCGGTCCCTGTGTCTCTCTCGGTCGCTGTGTCTCAATCGGTCCCTGTGTCTCTCTCGGTCCCTGTCTCTCTCTCGGTCCCTGTGACTCGCTCAGTCCTTCTGTCTCTCACTCAGTCCTTTTGTCTCTCACTCGGTCCCTGTGTCTCTCTGTCTCGGTCCCTGTCTCTCTCTCGGTCCCTGTGTCTCTCTCTCCCAGTACCTGTGTCTCTCTCGGTCACTGTTTCTCTCTCGGTCCCTGTGTCTCTCTCGGTCTCTGTGTCTCACTCGGTCCCTGTGTCACTCTCGGTCCCTGTGTCTCTCTCTCGGTCCCTGTGTCTCTCTCCCAGTCCCTGTGTCTCTCTCGGTCACTGTTTCTCTCTCGGTCTCTGTGACTCTCTCGGTCCCTGTGTCTCTCTCGGTCCCTGTGTCTCTCTCGGTCCCTGTGACTCGCTCAGTCCCTGTGTCTCTCACTCGGTCCCTGTGTGTCTCTCTCGGTCCCTGTGTCTCTCTCCCCCGGTCCCTGTCTCTCTCTCGGTCCCTGTGTCTCTCTCGGACCCGGTGACTCGCTCAGTCCCTGTGTCTCTCACTTGGTCCCTGTGTCTCCCTCTCTCGGTCCCTGTGTCTCTCTCGGACGCTGTGTCTCACTCGGTCCCTGAGTCTCGCTATGTCCCTGTGTCTCCTTCGCACCCCTGTGTCTCACTCGGTCCCTGTCTCTCTCTCTCTGTTTCAGTGTCTCGGTCGGTCCCTGTGACTCTCTCGGTCCCTGTGTCTCTCTTTAGGTCCTTGTGTCTCTCTCTGTCCCTGTGTCTCTCTCTTGCTCCCTGTGTCTTTCTCGGTCCCTGTGTCTCACTCGGTCCCTGTGTCTCTCTCTCAGTCCCTGTGTCTCTCTATCTGTCCCTGTGTATCTCTCTCGGTCCCTGTGACTCTCTCGGTACCTGTATCTCTCTCTAGGTCCTTGTGTCTCTCTCGGTCCCTGTGTCTCTCTCTCTCAGTCCCTGTGTCTCTCTCTCTCTGTCCCTGTGTCTCTCTCTCGGTCCCTGTGACTCTCTCGGTACCTGTGTCTCTCTCGGTCTCTGTGTCTCTCTCTCTCAGTCCCTGTGTCTCTCTCTCTGTCCCTGTGTCTCTCTCTCGGTCCTTGTGTCTCTCTCGGTCCCTGTGTCTCTCTCTGGATCCCTGTGTCTCTCTCTCGGTCCCTGTGCCTCACTCGGTCCCTGTCACTCTCTCGGTCCCTGTGTCTCTCTCTCGGTCCCTGTGTCTCATTCGGTCCCTGTGTCTCTCTCTCTCGGTCCCTGTGTCTCTCTCTCTCAGTCACTGTCTCTCTCCCTCGGTTCCTGTGTCTCTCTCGGTCCTGGTGTCTCTCTTGGTCCCTGTGTCTCTCTCTCAGTCCCTGTGTCTCTCTCTCAGTCCCTGTGACTATATCTCGGTCCCTGTGTCTCTCTTTAGGTCCTTGTGTCTCTCTCTGTCCCTGTGTCTCTCTCTCGGTCCCTGTGTCTCTCTCTGTCCCTGTGTCTCTCTCTCGGTCCCTGTGTCTCTCTCGGTCCCTGTCTCTCTCTCTCGGTCCCTGTGTCTCTCTCTGTCCCTGTGTCTCTCTCTCGGTCCCTGTGTCTCTCTCGGTCCCTGTGCCTCTCTCTCGGTCCCTGTGTCTCTCTCTCTCGGTCACTGTCTCTCTCTCGGACCCTGTGACTCTCTCAGTCCCTGTGTCTCTCTCGGTCCCTGTGTCTCTCTCTGGATCCCTGTGTCACTCTCTCGGTCCCTGTGTCTCACTCGGTCCCTGTGTCTCTCTCCCTCGGTTCCTGTGTCTCTCTCGGTCCCGGTGTCTCTCTCACCCCTGTGTCTCTCTCGGTCCTGGTGTCTCTCTTGGTCCCTGTGTCTCTCTCTCAGTCCCTGTGTCTCTCTCTCAGTCCCTGTGTCTCTCTCGGTCCCTGTGTCTCTCTCTCGGTCCCTGTGACTCTCTCTCGGTCCCTGTCTCTTTCTCGGTCCCTGTGACTCGCTCAGTCCTTCTGTCTCTCACTCAGTCCTTGTGTCTCTCACTCGGTCCCTGTGTCTCTCTGTCTCGGTCCCTGTGTCTCTCTCGGTCGCTGTGTCTCCATCGGTCCCTGTGTCTCTCGGTCCCTGTGTCTCTCTCGGTCGCTGTGTCTCTCTCGGTCCCTGTGTCTCTCTCGGTCCCTGTGTCTCTCTTTCGGTCCCTGTGTCTCTCTCTCTCGGTCCCTGTGACTCTCTCGGTACCTGTGTCTCTCTCTGGGTCCCTGTGTCTCTCTCTAGGTCCTTGTGTCTCTCTCGGTCCCTGTGTCTCTCTCTAGGTCCTTGTGTCTCTCTCGGTCCCTGTGTCTCTCTCTCGGTCCCTGTGTCTCTCTCGGTCGCTGTGTCTCACTCGGTCCCTGTCACTCTCTCCTTTCCTGTGTCTCATTCGGTCCCTGTGTCTCTCTCTCTCGGACCCTGTCTCTCTCCCTCGGTCCCTGTGTCTCACTCGGTCCCTGTGTCTCTCTCCCTCGGTTCCTGTGTCTCTCTCGGTCCCGGTGTCTCTCTCACCCCTGTGTCTCTCTCGGTCCTGGTGTCTCTCTTGGTCCCTGTGTCTCTCTCTCGGTCCCTGTGACTCTCTCTCGGTCCCTGTCTCTCTCTCGGTCCCTGTGACTCGCTCAGTCCTTCTGTCTCTCACTCAGTCCTTGTGTCTCTCACTGGGTCCCTGTGTCTCTCTCGGTCCCTGTGTCTCTCTCGGTCGCTGTGTCTCAATCGGTCCCTGTGTCTCTCTCGGACCCTGTGTCTCACTCTCACCCCTGTGTCTCACTCGGTCCCTGTGTCTGCTCGGTCCCTGTGTCTCTCTCGGTCCTTGTGTCTCTCTCTCGGTCCCTGTGCCTCTCTCAGTCACTGTCTCTCTCAGTCCCTGTGTCTCACTCGGTCCCTGTGATTCTCTCGGTCCCTGTGTCTCTCTCACTCGGTCCCTGTGTCTCTCTCGGTCCCTGTGTCTCTCTCTCGGTCCCTGTGTGTCTCTCTCCCAGTACCTGTGTCTCTCTCGGTCACTGTTTCTCTCTCGGTCCCGTGTGTCTCTCGGTCTCTGTGTCTCACTCGGTCCCTGTGTCTCTCTCGGTCCCTGTGTATCTCTCTCGGTCCCTGTGTCTCTCTCCCGGTCCCTGTGTCTCTCTCGGTCACTGTTTCTCTCTCGGTCTCTGTGTCTCACTCGGTCCCTGTGTCTCTCTCGGTCCCTGTGACTCTCTCGGTCCCTGTGTCTCTCTCTCGGTCCCTGTGACTCGCTCAGTCCCTGTGTCTCTCACTCGGTCCCTGTGTGTCTCTCTCGGTCCCTGTGTCTCTCTCCCGGTCCCTGTGTCTCTCTCGGTCCCTGTGACTCGCTCAGTCCCTGTGTCTCTCACTCGGTCCCTGTGTGTCTCTCTCGGTCCCTGTGTCTCTCTCCCGGTCCCTGTGTCTCTCTCGGTCCCTGTGACTCGCTCAGTCCCTGTGTCTCTCATTCGGTCCCTGTGTGTCTCTCTCGGTCCCTGTGTCTCTCTCTCGGTCCCTGTGTCTCTCTCGGTCCCTGTGACTCGCTCAGTCCCTGTGTCTCTCACTCGGTCCCTGTGTGTCTCTCTCGGTCCCTGTGTCTCTCTCTCGGTCCCTGTCTCTCTCTCGGTCGCTGTGTCTCTCTCGGTCCCTGTGTCTCTCTCGGTCCTTGTGTCTCTCTCTCGGTCCCTGTGCCTCTCTCAGTCACTGTCTCTCTCAGTCCCTGTGTCTCACTCGGTCCCTGTGATTCTCTCGGTCCCTGTGTCTCTCTCGGTCCCTGTGTCTCTCTCACTCGGTCCCTGTGTCTCTCTCGGTCCCTGTGTCTCTCTCTCGGTCCCTGTGTGTCTCTCTCCCAGTACCTGTGTCTCTCTCGGTCACTGTTTCTCTCTCGGTCCCGTGTCTCTCTCGGTCTCTGTGTCTCACTCGGTCCCTGTGTCTCTCTCGGTCCCTGTGTATCTCTCTCGGTCCCTGTGTCTCTCTCCCGGTCCCTGTGTCTCTCTCGGTCACTGTTTCTCTCTCGGTCTCTGTGTCTCACTCGGTCCCTGTGTCTCTCTCGGTCCCTGTGACTCTCTCGGTCCCTGTGTCTCTCTCTCGGTCCCTGTGACTCGCTCAGTCCCTGTGTCTCTCACTCGGTCCCTGTGTGTCTCTCTCGGTCCCTGTGTCTCTCTCCCGGTCCCTGTGTCTCTCTCGGTCCCTGTGACTCGCTCAGTCCCTGTGTCTCTCACTCGGTCCCTGTGTGTCTCTCTCGGTCCCTGTGTCTCTCTCTCGGTCCCTGTGTCTCTCTCGGTCCCTGTGACTCGCTCAGTCCCTGTGTCTCTCACTCGGTCCCTGTGTGTCTCTCTCGGTCCCTGTGTCTCTCTCTCGGTCCCTGTCTCTCTCTCGGTCGCTGTGTCTCTCTCGGTCCCTGTGTCTCTCTCGGTCCCTGTGTCTCTCTCCCGGTCCCTGTGTCTCTCTCGGTCACTGTTTCTCTCTCGGTCGCTGTGTCTCTCTCGGTCCCTGTGTCTCTCTCGGTCCCTGTGTCTCAATCGGTCCCTGTGTCTCTCTCGGTCTCTGTGTCTCTCTAGGTCGCTGTGTCTCTCTCGGTCCCTGTGTCTCAATCGGTCCCTGTGTCTCTCTTGGTCCCTGTGTCTCTCTGTCTCGGTCCCTGTGTCTCTCTTTCGGTCCCTGTGTCTCTCTGTCTCGGTCCCTGTGTCTCTCTTTCGGTCCCTGTGTCTCTCTCTCTCGGTCCCTGTGACTCTCTCGGTACCTGTGTCTCTCTCTAGGTCCTTGTGTCTCTCTCGGTCCCTGTGTCTCTCTCTGGGTCCCTGTGTCTCTCTCTCTCGGTCCCTGTGTCTCTCTCGGTCCCTGTGCCTCTCTCTCGGTCCCTGTGTCTCTCTCTCTCGGTCACTGTCTCTCTCTCGGACCCTGTGACTCTCTCAGTCCCTGTGTCTCTCTCGGTCCCTGTGTCTCTCTCTGGATCCCTGTGTCACTCTCTCGGTCCCTGTGTCTCACTCGGTCCCTGTGTCTCTCTCCCTCGGTTCCTGTGTCTCTCTCGGTCCCGGTGTCTCTCTCACCCCTGTGTCTCTCTCGGTCCTGGTGTCTCTCTTGGTCCCTGTGTCTCTCTCTCAGTCCCTGTGTCTCTCTCTCAGTCCCTGTGTCTCTCTCGGTCCCTGTGTCTCTCTCTCGGTCCCTGTGACTCTCTCTCGGTCCCTGTCTCTTTCTCGGTCCCTGTGACTCGCTCAGTCCTTCTGTCTCTCACTCAGTCCTTGTGTCTCTCACTCGGTCCCTGTGTCTCTCTGTCTCGGTCCCTGTGTCTCTCTCGGTCGCTGTGTCTCCATCGGTCCCTGTGTCTCTCGGTCCCTGTGTCTCTCTCGGTCGCTGTGTCTCTCTCGGTCCCTGTGTCTCTCTCGGTCCCTGTGTCTCTCTTTCGGTCCCTGTGTCTCTCTCTCTCGGTCCCTGTGACTCTCTCGGTACCTGTGTCTCTCTCTGGGTCCCTGTGTCTCTCTCTAGGTCCTTGTGTCTCTCTCGGTCCCTGTGTCTCTCTCTAGGTCCTTGTGTCTCTCTCGGTCCCTGTGTCTCTCTCTCGGTCCCTGTGTCTCTCTCGGTCGCTGTGTCTCACTCGGTCCCTGTCACTCTCTCCTTTCCTGTGTCTCATTCGGTCCCTGTGTCTCTCTCTCTCGGACCCTGTCTCTCTCCCTCGGTCCCTGTGTCTCACTCGGTCCCTGTGTCTCTCTCCCTCGGTCCCTGTATCTCACTCGGTCCCTGTGTCTCTCTCCCTCGGTTCCTGTGTCTCTCTCGGTCCCGGTGTCTCTCTCACCCCTGTGTCTCTCTCGGTCCTGGTGTCTCTCTTGTTCCCTGTGTCTCTCTCTCGGTCCCTGTGACTCTCTCTCGGTCCCTGTCTCTCTCTCGGTCCCTGTGACTCGCTCAGTCCTTCTGTCTCTCACTCAGTCCTTGTGTCTCTCACTGGGTCCCTGTGTCTCTCTCGGTCCCTGTGTCTCTCTCGGTCGCTGTGTCTCAATCGGTCCCTGTGTCTCTCTCGGACCCTGTGTCTCACTCTCACCCCTGTGTCTCACTCGGTCCCTGTGTCTGCTCGGTCCCTGTGTCTCCATCTCGGTCCCTGTGTCTCTCTCGGTCCTTGTGTCTCTCTCTCGGTCCCTGTGCCTCTCTCAGTCACTGTCTCTCTCAGTCCCTGTGTCTCACTCGGTCCCTGTGATTCTCTCGGTCCCTGTGTCTCTCTCACTCGGTCCCTGTGTCTCTCTCTCTCGGTCACTGTCTCTCTCTCGGACCCTGTGACTCTCTCAGTCCCTGTGTCTCTCTCGGTCCCTGTGTCTCTCTCTGGATCCCTGTGTCACTCTCTCGGTCCCTGTGTCTCACTCGGTCCCTGTGTCTCTCTCCCTCGGTTCCTGTGTCTCTCTCGGTCCCGGTGTCTCTCTCACCCCTGTGTCTCTCTCGGTCCTGGTGTCTCTCTTGGTCCCTGTGTCTCTCTCTCAGTCCCTGTGTCTCTCTCTCAGTCCCTGTGTCTCTCTCGGTCCCTGTGTCTCTCTCTCGGTCCCTGTGACTCTCTCTCGGTCCCTGTCTCTTTCTCGGTCCCTGTGACTCGCTCAGTCCTTCTGTCTCTCACTCAGTCCTTGTGTCTCTCACTCGGTCCCTGTGTCTCTCTGTCTCGGTCCCTGTGTCTCTCTCGGTCGCTGTGTCTCCATCGGTCCCTGTGTCTCTCGGTCCCCTGTGTCTCTCTCGGTCGCTGTGTCTCTCTCGGTCCCTGTGTCTCTCTCGGTCCCTGTGTCTCTCTTTCGGTCCCTGTGTCTCTCTCTCTCGGTCCCTGTGACTCTCTCGGTACCTGTGTCTCTCTCTGGGTCCCTGTGTCTCTCTCTAGGTCCTTGTGTCTCTCTCGGTCCCTGTGTCTCTCTCTAGGTCCTTGTGTCTCTCTCGGTCCCTGTGTCTCTCTCTCGGTCCCTGTGTCTCTCTCGGTCGCTGTGTCTCACTCGGTCCCTGTCACTCTCTCCTTTCCTGTGTCTCATTCGGTCCCTGTGTCTCTCTCTCTCGGACCCTGTCTCTCTCCCTCGGTCCCTGTGTCTCACTCGGTCCCTGTGTCTCTCTCCCTCGGTCCCTGTATCTCACTCGGTCCCTGTGTCTCTCTCCCTCGGTTCCTGTGTCTCTCTCGGTCCCGGTGTCTCTCTCACCCCTGTGTCTCTCTCGGTCCTGGTGTCTCTCTTGTTCCCTGTGTCTCTCTCTCGGTCCCTGTGACTCTCTCTCGGTCCCTGTCTCTCTCTCGGTCCCTGTGACTCGCTCAGTCCTTCTGTCTCTCACTCAGTCCTTGTGTCTCTCACTGGGTCCCTGTGTCTCTCTCGGTCCCTGTGTCTCTCTCGGTCGCTGTGTCTCAATCGGTCCCTGTGTCTCTCTCGGACCCTGTGTCTCACTCTCACCCCTGTGTCTCACTCGGTCCCTGTGTCTGCTCGGTCCCTGTGTCTCCATCTCGGTCCCTGTGTCTCTCTCGGTCCTTGTGTCTCTCTCTCGGTCCCTGTGCCTCTCTCAGTCACTGTCTCTCTCAGTCCCTGTGTCTCACTCGGTCCCTGTGATTCTCTCGGTCCCTGTGTCTCTCTCACTCGGTCCCTGTGTCTCTCTCTCTCGGTCACTGTCTCTCTCTCGGACCCTGTGACTCTCTCAGTCCCTGTGTCTCTCTCGGTCCCTGTGTCTCTCTCTGGATCCCTGTGTCACTCTCTCGGTCCCTGTGTCTCACTCGGTCCCTGTGTCTCTCTCCCTCGGTTCCTGTGTCTCTCTCGGTCCCGGTGTCTCTCTCACCCCTGTGTCTCTCTCGGTCCTGGTGTCTCTCTTGGTCCCTGTGTCTCTCTCTCAGTCCCTGTGTCTCTCTCTCAGTCCCTGTGTCTCTCTCGGTCCCTGTGTCTCTCTCTCGGTCCCTGTGACTCTCTCTCGGTCCCTGTCTCTTTCTCGGTCCCTGTGACTCGCTCAGTCCTTCTGTCTCTCACTCAGTCCTTGTGTCTCTCACTCGGTCCCTGTGTCTCTCTGTCTCGGTCCCTGTGTCTCTCTCGGTCGCTGTGTCTCCATCGGTCCCTGTGTCTCTCGGTCCCTGTGTCTCTCTCGGTCGCTGTGTCTCTCTCGGTCCCTGTGTCTCTCTCGGTCCCTGTGTCTCTCTTTCGGTCCCTGTGTCTCTCTCTCTCGGTCCCTGTGACTCTCTCGGTACCTGTGTCTCTCTCTGGGTCCCTGTGTCTCTCTCTAGGTCCTTGTGTCTCTCTCGGTCCCTGTGTCTCTCTCTAGGTCCTTGTGTCTCTCTCGGTCCCTGTGTCTCTCTCTCGGTCCCTGTGTCTCTCTCGGTCGCTGTGTCTCACTCGGTCCCTGTCACTCTCTCCTTTCCTGTGTCTCATTCGGTCCCTGTGTCTCTCTCTCTCGGACCCTGTCTCTCTCCCTCGGTCCCTGTGTCTCACTCGGTCCCTGTGTCTCTCTCCCTCGGTCCCTGTATCTCACTCGGTCCCTGTGTCTCTCTCCCTCGGTTCCTGTGTCTCTCTCGGTCCCGGTGTCTCTCTCACCCCTGTGTCTCTCTCGGTCCTGGTGTCTCTCTTGTTCCCTGTGTCTCTCTCTCGGTCCCTGTGACTCTCTCTCGGTCCCTGTCTCTCTCTCGGTCCCTGTGACTCGCTCAGTCCTTCTGTCTCTCACTCAGTCCTTGTGTCTCTCACTGGGTCCCTGTGTCTCTCTCGGTCCCTGTGTCTCTCTCGGTCGCTGTGTCTCAATCGGTCCCTGTGTCTCTCTCGGACCCTGTGTCTCACTCTCACCCCTGTGTCTCACTCGGTCCCTGTGTCTGCTCGGTCCCTGTGTCTCCATCTCGGTCCCTGTGTCTCTCTCGGTCCTTGTGTCTCTCTCTCGGTCCCTGTGCCTCTCTCAGTCACTGTCTCTCTCAGTCCCTGTGTCTCACTCGGTCCCTGTGATTCTCTCGGTCCCTGTGTCTCTCTCACTCGGTCCCTGTGTCTCTCTCGGTCCCTGTGTCTCTCTCTCGGTCCCTGTGTGTCTCTCTCCCAGTACCTGTGTCTCTCTCGGTCACTGTTTCTCTCTCGGTCCCGTGTCTCTCTCGGTCTCTGTGTCTCACTCAGTCCCTGTGTCTCTCTCGGTCCCTGTGTATCTCTCTCGGTCCCTGTGTCTCTCTCCCGGTCCCTGTGTCTCTCTCGGTCACTGTTTCTCTCTCGGTCTCTGTGTCTCACTCGGTCCCTGTGTCTCTCTCGGTCCCTGTGACTCTCTCGGTCCCTGTGTCTCTCTCTCGGTCCCTGTGACTCGCTCAGTCCCTGTGTCTCTCACTCGGTCCCTGTGTGTCTCTCTCGGTCCCTGTGTCTCTCTCCCGGTCCCTGTGTCTCTCTCGGTCCCTGTGACTCGCTCAGTCCCTGTGTCTCTCACTCGGTCCCTGTGTGTCTCTCTCGGTCCCTGTGTCTCTCTCTCGGTCCCTGTGTCTCTCTCGGTCCCTGTGACTCGCTCAGTCCCTGTGTCTCTCACTCGGTCCCTGTGTGTCTCTCTCGGTCCCTGTGTCTCTCTCTCGGTCCCTGTCTCTCTCTCGGTCGCTGTGTCTCTCTCGGTCCCTGTGTCTCTCTCGGTCCCTGTGTCTCTCTCCCGGTCCCTGTGTCTCTCTCGGTCACTGTTTCTCTCTCGGTCGCTGTGTCTCTCTCGGTCCCTGTGTCTCTCTCGGTCCCTGTGTCTCAATCGGTCCCTGTGTCTCTCTCGGTCTCTGTGTCTCTCTAGGTCGCTGTGTCTCTCTCGGTCCCTGTGTCTCTCTCGGTCCCTGTGTCTCAATCGGTCCCTGTGTCTCTCTTGGTCCCTGTGTCTCTCTGTCTCGGTCCCTGTGTCTCTCTTTCGGTCCCTGTGTCTCTCTGTCTCGGTCCCTGTGTCTCTCTTTCGGTCCCTGTGTCTCTCTCTCTCGGTCCCTGTGACTCTCTCGGTACCTGTGTCTCTCTCTAGGTCCTTGTGTCTCTCTCGGTCCCTGTGTCTCTCTCTGGGTCCCTGTGTCTCTCTCTCTCGGTCCCTGTGTCTCACTCGGTCCCTGTCACTCTCTCGGTCCCTGTGTCTCATTCGGTCCCTGTGTCTCTTTCTCTCGGACCCTGTCTCTCTCCCTCGGTCCCTGTGTCTCACTCGGTCCCTGTGTCTCTCTTTCGGTCCCTGTGTCTCTCTCTCTCGGTCCCTGTGACTCTCTCGGTACCTGTGTCTCTCTCTAGGTCCTTGTGTCTCTCTCGGTCCCTGTGTCTCTCTTTCGGTCCCTGTGTCTCTCTCTCTCGGTCCCTGTGACTCTCTCGGTACCTGTGTCTCTCTCTAGGTCCTTGTGTCTCTCTCGGTCCCTGTGTCTCTCTCTGGGTCCCTGTGTCTCTCTCGGTCCCTGTGTCTCTCTCTCTCGGTCCCTGTGTCTCACTCGGTCCCTGTCACTCTCTCGGTCCCTGTGTCTCATTCGGTCCCTGTGTCTCTCTCTCTCGGACCCTGTCTCTCTCCCTCGGTCCCTGTGTCTCACTCGGTTCCTGTGTCTCTCTCGGTCCCGGTGTCTCTCTCACCCCTGTGTCTCTCTCGGTCCTGGTGTCTCTCTTGGTCCCTGTGTCTCTCTCTCGGTCCCTGTGACTCTCTGTCGGTCACTGTCTCTCTCTCGGTCCCTGTGTCTCTCTCGGTCGCTGTGTCTCAATCGGTCCCTGTGTCTCTCTCTCGGTCCCTGTCTCTCTCTCTCGGTCCCTGTGTCTCTCTCGGTCGCTGTGTCTCAATCGGTCCCTGTGTCTCTCTCAGTCCCTGTGTCTCTCTCGGTCCCTGTGTCTCTTTTTCGGTCCCTGTGTCTCTCTCTAGGTCCTTGTGTCTCTCTCGGTCCCTGTGTCTCTCTCTCTCGGTCCCTGTGTCTCACTCGATCCCTGTGTCTCTCTCTCGGTCCCTGTCTCTCTCTCTCTCGGTCCCTGTCTCTCTCTCTCGGTCACTCTGTTTCCCTTGGTCCCTGTGTCTCTCTCTCGGTCCCTGTGTCCATCTCGGTCCCTGTGTCTCTCTCTCAGTCCCTGTGTCTCTCACTCGGTCCCTGTGTCTCTCTCTCCAGTCCCTGTGTCTCTCTCAGTCACTGTCTCTCTCTCGGTCCCTGTGTCTCTCTCTCTCGGTCCCTCTGTCTCTCTCGGTCCCTCTGTCTCTCTCTCGCTCCCTGTCTTTCCCTCTCGGACGATTGTGTCTCTCTCTCGGTCCCTGTGTCTCACTCGGTCCCTCTGTCTCTCACTCGGTCACTGTCTCACTCTCGGTCCCTCTGTCTCTCTGTCTCGGTCCCTGTGTCTCTCTCGGTCCCTGTGTCTCTCTCGGTCGCTGTGTCTCTCTCGGTCCCTGTGTCTCTCTCGGTCCCTGTGTCTCTCTCGGTCCCTGTCACTCACTCGGTCCCTGTGTCCCTCTTGGTCCCTGTCTCTCTCTCTCGGTCCCTGTGCCTCTCTCTCAGTCCCTGTGTCTCTCTCGGTCCCTGTCTCTCTCTCTCGGTCCCTGTGACTCTCTCGGTACCTGTGTCTCTCTCTAGGTCCTTGTGTCTCTCTCGGTCCCTGTGTCTCTCTCTGGGTCCCTGTGTCTCTCTCTCGGTCGCTGTGTCTCACTCGGTCCCTGTCACTCTCTGGGTCCCTGTGTCTCTCTCGGTCCCTGTGTCTCTCTCGGACACTGTCTCTCTCCCTCGGTCCCTGTGTCTCTCTCTCGGTCCCTGTGTCTCTCTCCCTCGGTTCCTGTGTCTCTCTCGGTCCTGGTGTCTCTCTTGGTCCCTGTGTCTCTCTCTCGGTCCCTGTGACTCTCTCTCGGTCCCTGTCTCTCACTCGGTCCCTGTGACTCGCTCAGTCCTTCTGTCTCTCACTCAGTCCTTGTGTCTCTCACTCGGTCCCTGTGTCTCTCTCGGTCCCTGTGTCTCTCTCGGTCCCTGTGTCTCTCTCGGTCCCTGTGTCTCTCTCTCGGTCCCTGTTTCTCTCTGTCTCGGTCCCTGTGTCTCTCTCGGTCGCTGTGTCTCAATCGGTCCCTGTGTCTCTCTCGGTCCCTGTGTCTCTCTCTCGGTCCCTGTGTCTCTCTGTCTCGGTCCCTGTGTCTCTCTCGGTCGCTGTGTCTCAATCGATCCCTGTGTCTCTCTCTCAGTCCCTGTGTCTCTCTCTGTCACTGTGTCTCTCTCTAGGTCCTTGTGTCTCTCTCTCGGTCCCTGTCTCTCTCTCTCGTTCCCTGTGTCTCTCTCTAGGTCCTTGTGTCTCTCTCGGTCCCTGTGTCTCTCTCTCTCGGTCCCTGTGTCTCACTCAGTCCCTGTGTCTCTCTCTCGGTCTCTGTCTCTCTCTCTCGGTCCCTGTCTCTCTCTCTCGGTCACTCTGTTTCTCTCGGTCCCTGTGTCTCTCTCTCGGTCCCTGTGTCCCTCTCAGTCCCTGTGTCTCTCTCTCAGTCCCTGTGTCTCTCATTCGGTCCCTGTGTCTCTCTCTCTCCCAGTCCCTGTGTCTCTCTCAGTCACTGTCTCTCTCTCGGTCCCTGTGTCTCTCTCTCTCGGTCCCTCTGTCTCTCTCGGTCCCTCTGTCTCTCTCTCACTCCCTGTCTTTCCCTCTCGGACGATTGTGTCTCTCTCTCGGTCCCTGTGTCTCACTCGGTCCCTCTGTCTCTCACTCGGTCACTGTCTATCTCTCTCGGTCCCTGTGACTCGCTCAGTCCCTGTGTCTCTCTCTCGGTCCCTGTGTCTCTCTCACTCGGTCCCTGTGTCTCTCTCTCAGTCCCTGTGACTCTCTCGGTCCCTGTGTCTCTCTCTAGGTCCTTGTGTCTCTCTCGGTCCCTGTGTCTCTCTCTCTCTCGGTCCCTGTGTCTCACTCGGTCCCTGTCACTCTCTCGGTCCCTGTGTCTCTCTCTCGGTCCCTGTCTCTCTCTCTCGGTCCCTGTGTCTCTCTCTCGGTCCCTGTGTCCCTCTCGGTCCCTGTGTCTCTCTCTCGGTCCCTGTGTCTCTCACTCGTTCCCTGTGTCTCTCTCTCCCAGTCCCTGTGTCTCTCTCGGTCACTGTCTCTCTCTCGGTCCCTGTGTCTCTCTCGGTCCCTGTGTCTCTCTCTCGGTCCCTGTGTCTCTCTCGGTCCCTGTGTCTCTCTCGGTCCCTGTCTCTCTCTCGGTCCCTGTGTCTCTCTGTCGGTCCCTGCCTCTCTCTCTCGGTCCCTGTGTCTCTCTCTCGGTCCCTGTGTCCCTCTCGGTCCCTGTGTCTCTCTCTCGGTCCCTGTGTCTCTCACTCGGTCCCTGTGTCTCTCTCTCCCAGTCCCTGTGTCTCTCTCGGTCACTGTCTCTCTCTCGGTCCCTGTGTCTCTCTCGGTCCCTGTGTCTCTCTCTCGGTCCCTGTGTCTCTCTCGGTCCCTGTGTCTCTCTCTCGCTCCCTGTCTTTCTCTCTCGGACGATTGTGTCTCTCTCTCTGTCCCTGTGTCTCACTCAGTCCCTCTGTCTCTCACTCGGTCCCTGTCTCTCTCTTGGTCCCTGTGTCTCACTCGATCCCTGTCTCTCTCTCTCTCTCAGATTCAGTGTCTCTGTCGGTCCCTGTGTCTCTCTCTCGGTCCCTGTGACTCTCTAGGTCCCTGTGTCTCACTCTAGATCCTTGTGTCTCTCTCGGTCCCTGTGTCTCTCTCTCTCGGTCCCTGTGTCTCTCTCGGTCCCTGTGTCTCTCTCTCGCTCCCTGTGTTTCTCTCTCGGACGATTGTGTCTCTCTCTCGGTCCCTGTGTCTCGCTCTAGGTCCTTGTGTCTCTCTCGGTCCCTGTGTCTCTCTCTCTCGGTCCCTGTGTCTTTCTCTCTCGGTCCCTGTCACTCTCTCGGTCCCTGTGAATCAATCGGTCCCTCTGTCTCTCACTCGGTCACTGTCTCTCTCTCGGTCCCTGTGTCTCTCTCACTCAGTCCCTGTCTCTCTCTCTCTCAGTTTCAGTGTCTCTCTCAGTCCCTGTGACTCTCTCGGTCCCTGTGTCTCACTCTCTCGGTCCCTGTGTCCCTCTTGGTCCCTGTGTCTCTCTCTCAGTCCCTGTGTCTCTCTCTCGGTGCCTGTGTCTCTCTCTCGGTCCCTGTGAGTCTCTGAGTCCCTGTGTCTCTGTTGGTCCCTGTCTCTCTCTCGGTCCCTGTGTCTCTCACTCGGTCCCTGTCTCTCTCTCGGTCCCTGTGACTCGCTCAGTCCCTGTGTCTCTCTCTCGGTCCCTGTGTCTCTCACTCGGTCCCTGTGTCTCTCTCTCGGACCATGTGTCTCTCTCCCTCGGTCCCTGTCTCTCTCTCGGTCCCTGTGTCTCTCTCGGTCTCTGTGTCTCTCTCGGTCCCTGTGTCTCCCTCTCACCCCTGGGTCTCACTCGGTCCCTGTGTCTCTCTCGGTCCCTGTGTCTCTCTCTCGGTACCTGTCTCTGTCTCGTTCCCTGTGTCTCTCCCGGTCCCTGTCTCTCTGTCGGTCCCTGTGTCTCTCTCTAGGTCCTTGTATCTCTCTCGGTCCCTGTGTCTCTCTCTCTCGGTCCCCGTGTCTCTCACTCGGTCCCTGTGTCTCTCTCTCCCAGTCCCTGTGTCTCTCTCGGTCACTGTCTCTCTCTCAGTCCCTGTGTCTCTCTCTTTCGGTCCCTCTCTCTCTCTCGGTCCCTGTGTCTCTCTCTCGGTCCCTGTGTCCCTCTCGGTCCCTGTGTCTCTCTCTCGGTCCCTGTGTCTCTCACTCGTTCCCTGTGTCTCTCTCTCCCAGTCCCTGTGTCTCTCTCGGTCACTGTCTCTCTCTCGGTCCCTGTGTCTCTCTCGGTCCCTGTGTCTCTCTCTCGGTCCCTGTGTCTCTCTCGGTCCCTGTGTCTCTCTCGGTCCCTGTCTCTCTCTCGGTCCCTGTGTCTCTCTGTCGGTCCCTGCCTCTCTCTCTCGGTCCCTGTGTCTCTCTCTCGGTCCCTGTGTCCCTCTCGGTCCCTGTGTCTCTCTCTCGGTCCCTGTGTCTCTCACTCGGTCCCTGTGTCTCTCTCTCCCAGTCCGTGTGTCTCTCTCGGTCACTGTCTCTCTCTCGGTCCGTGTGTCTCTCTCGGTCCCTGTGTCTCTCTCTCGGTCCCTGTGTCTCTCTCGGTCCCTGTGTCTCTCTCTCGCTCCCTGTCTTTCTCTCTCGGACGATTGTGTCTCTCTCTCTGTCCCTGTGTCTCACTCAGTCCCTCTGTCTCTCACTCGGTCCCTGTCTCTTTCTTGGTCCCTGTGTCTCACTCGATCCCTGTCTCTCTCTCTCTCTCAGATTCAGTGTCTCTGTCGGTCCCTGTGTCTCTCTCTCGGTCCCTGTGACTCTCTAGGTCCCTGTGTCTCACTCTAGATCCTTGTGTCTCTCTCGGTCCCTGTGTCTCTCTCTCTCGGTCCCTGTGTCTCTCTCGGTCCCTGTGTCTCTCTCTCGCTCCCTGTGTTTCTCTCTCGGACGATTGTGTCTCTCTCTCGGTCCCTGTGTCTCGCTCTAGGTCCTTGTGTCTCTCTCGGTCCCTGTGTCTCTCTCTCTCGGTCCCTGTGTCTTTCTCTCTCGGTCCCTGTCACTCTCTCGGTCCCTGTGAATCAATCGGTCCCTCTGTCTCTCACTCGGTCACTGTCTCTCTCTCGGTCCCTGTGTCTCTCTCACTCAGTCCCTGTCTCTCTCTCTCTCAGTTTCAGTGTCTCTCTCAGTCCCTGTGACTCTCTCGGTCCCTGTGTCTCACTCTCTCGGTCCCTGTGTCCCTCTTGGTCCCTGTGTCTCTCTCTCAGTCCCTGTGTCTCTCTCTCGGTGCCTGTGTCTCTCTCTCGGTCCCTGTGAGTCTCTCAGTCCCTGTGTCTCTGTTGGTCCCTGTCTCTCTCTCGGTCCCTGTGTCTCTCACTCGGTCCCTGTCTCTCTCTCGGTCCCTGTGACTCGCTCAGTCCCTGTGTCTCTCTCTCGGTCCCTGTGTCTCTCACTCGGTCCCTGTGTCTCTCTCTCGGACCATGTGTCTCTCTCCCTCGGTCCCTGTCTCTCTCTCGGTCCCTGTGTCTCTCTCGGTCCCTGTGTCTCTCTCGGTCCCTGTGTCTCCCTCTCACCCCTGGGTCTCACTCGGTCCCTGTGTCTCTCTCGGTCCCTGTGTCTCTCTCTCGGTACCTGTCTCTGTCTCGTTCCCTGTGTCTCTCCCGGTCCCTGTCTCTCTGTCGGTCCCTGTGTCTCTCTCTAGGTCCTTGTATCTCTCTCGGTCCCTGTGTCTCTCTCTCTCGGTCCCCGTGTCTCTCACTCGGTCCCTGTGTCTCTCTCTCCCAGTCCCTGTGTCTCTCTCGGTCACTGTCTCTCTCTCGGTCCCTGTGTCTCTCTCTTTCGGTCCCTCTGTCTCTCTTGGTACCTCTGTCTCTCTCTCGCTCCCTGTCTTTCCCTCTCGGACGATTGTGTCTCTCTCTCGGTCCCTGTGTCTCACTCGGTCCCTCTGTCTCTCACTCGGTCACTGTCTCTCTCTCTCTCGGTCCCTGTGACTCGCTCAGTCCCTGTGTCTCTCTCTCGGTCCCTGTGTCTCTCTCACTCGGTCCCTGTCTCTCTCTCTCAGTTTCAGTGTCTCTGTCAGTCCCTGTCTCTCTCTCTCAGTCCCTGTGACTCTCTCGGTCCCTGTGTCTCTCTCTAGGTCCTTGTGTCTCTCTCGGTCCCTGTGTCTCTCTCTCTCTCTGTCCCTGTGTCTCTCTCGGTCCCTGTCACTCTCTCTCGGTCCCTGTGTCTCTCTCTCGGTCCCTGTGACCCTCTCGATCCCTGTGTCTCTCTCTCGGTCCCTGTGTCTCTCACTCATTCCCTGTGTCTCTCTCTCCCAGTCCCTGTGTCTCTCTCGGTCCCTGTGTCTCTCTCTCGGTCCCTGTGTCTCTCTCTCGGTCCCTGTGTCTCTCTCGGTCCCTGTGTCTCTCTCTCGGTCCCTGTGTCTCACTCTCGGTCCCTGTCTCTCTCTCTCGGTCCCTGTGTCTCTCTCTCGGTCCCTGTCTCCCTCTCGGTCCCTGTGTCTCTCTCACTCGGTCCCTTACTCTCGCTCTCAGTTTCAGTGTCTCTGTCGGTCCCTGTGACTCTCTCTAGGTCCTTGTGTCTCTCTCGGTCCCTGTGTCTCTCTCTCTCGGTCCCTGTGTCTCACTCGGTCCCTGTCACTCTCTCGGTCCCTGTGTCTCAATCGGTCCCTGTCTCTCTCTCGGTCCCTGTGTCTCTCTCTCGATCCCTGTCTCTCTCTCTCGGTCCCTGTCTCTCTCTCTCGGTCACTCTGTTTCTCTCGGTCCCTGTGTCTCTCTCTCGGTCCCTGTGTCCCTCTCGATCCCTGTGTCTCTCTCTCGGTCCCTGTGTCTCTCACTCGGTCACTGTCTCTGTCTCAGTCCCTGAGTCTCTCTTGGTCCCTGTGTCAGCTCGGTCCCTGTGTCTCCATCTCGGTCCCTGTGTATCTCTCGGTCCTTGTGTCTCTTTCTCGGTCACTGGCTCTCTCTCGGTCCCTGTGTCTCTCTCGGTCCCTGTGACTCGCTCAATCCCTCTCTCTCTCTCTTGTTCCCTGTGTCCCTCTCTCGGTCCCTGTGTCTCTCTCTCGGTCTCTGTGTCTCTCTCTCGGTCCCTGTGTCCGCTCGGTCCCTATGTATCCCTCTCAGTCCCTGTGTCTCTCTCGGTCCTTGTGTCTCTCTCTCGGTCGCTGTGTCTCTCTCTCCCTCAGTCCCTGTGTCTCTCTCGGTCACTGTCTCTCTCGGTCCCTGTGTCTCTCTCGGTCCCTGTGTCTCTCTCAGTCCCTGTGTCTCACTCGGTGCCTGTGTCTCTCTCGTTCCTTGTGTCTCTCTCTCGGTCCCTGTGTCTCACTCGGTCCCTCTGTCTCTCACTCGGTCACTGTCTCACTCTTGGTCCCTGTGTCTCTCTGTCTCGGTCCCTGTGTCTCTCTCGGTCCCTGTGTCTCTCTCGGTCGCTGTGTCTCTCTCGGTCCCTGTGTCTCTCTCGGTCCCTCTGTCTCTCTCGGTCCCTGTCACTCACTCGGTCCCTGTGTCCCTCTTGGTCCCTGTCTCTCTCTCTCGGTCCCTGTGCCTCTCTCTCTGTCCCTGTGTCTCTCTCGGTCCCTGTCTCTCTCTCTCGGTCCCTGTGACTCTCTCGGTACCTGTGTCTCTCTCTAGGTCCTTGTGTCTCTCTCGGTCCCTGTGTCTCTCTCTGGGTCCCTGTGTCTCTCTCTCGGTCGCTGTGTCTCACTCGGTCCCTGTCACTCTCTGGGTCCCTGTGTCTCTCTCGGTCCCTGTGTCTCTCTCGGACACTGTCTCTCTCCCTCGGTCCCTGTGTCTCTCTCTCGGTCCCTGTGTCTCTCTCCCTCGGTTCCTGTGTCTCTCTCGGTCCTGGTGTCTCTCTTGGTCCCTGTGTCTCTCTCTCGGTCCCTGTGACTCTCTCTCGGTCCCTGTCTCTCACTCGGTCCCTGTGACTCGCTCAGTCCTTCTGTCTCTCACTCAGTCCTTGTGTCTCTCACTCGGTCCCTGTGTCTCTCTCGGTCCCTGTGTCTCTCTCGGTCCCTGTGTCTCTCTCGGTCCCTGTGTCTCTCTCTCGGTCCCTGTTTCTCTCTGTCTCGGTCCCTGTGTCTCTCTCGGTCGCTGTGTCTCAATCGGTCCCTGTGTCTCTCTCGGTCCCTGTGTCTCTCTCTCGGTCCCTGTGTCTCTCTGTCTCGGTCCCTGTGTCTCTCTCGGTCGCTGTGTCTCAATCGATCCCTGTGTCTCTCTCTCAGTCCCTGTGTCTCTCTCTGTCACTGTGTCTCTCTCTAGGTCCTTGTGTCTCTCTCTCGGTCCCTGTCTCTCTCTCTCGTTCCCTGTGTCTCTCTCTAGGTCCTTGTGTCTCTCTCGGTCCCTGTGTCTCTCTCTCTCGGTCCCTGTGTCTCACTCAGTCCCTGTGTCTCTCTCTCGGTCTCTGTCTCTCTCTCTCGGTCCCTGTCTCTCTCTCTCGGTCACTCTGTTTCTCTCGGTCCCTGTGTCTCTCTCTCGGTCCCTGTGTCCCTCTCAGTCCCTGTGTCTCTCTCTCAGTCCCTGTGTCTCTCATTCGGTCCCTGTGTCTCTCTCTCTCCCAGTCCCTGTGTCTCTCTCAGTCACTGTCTCTCTCTCGGTCCCTGTGTCTCTCTCTCTCGGTCCCTCTGTCTCTCTCGGTCCCTCTGTCTCTCTCTCGCTCCCTGTCTTTCCCTCTCGGACGATTGTGTCTCTCTCTCGGTCCCTGTGTCTCACTCGGTCCCTCTGTCTCTCACTCGGTCACTGTCTATCTCTCTCGGTCCCTGTGACTCGCTCAGTCCCTGTGTCTCTCTCTCGGTCCCTGTGTCTCTCTCACTCGGTCCCTGTGTCTCTCTCTCAGTCCCTGTGACTCTCTCGGTCCCTGTGTCTCTCTCTAGGTCCTTGTGTCTCTCTCGGTCCCTGTGTCTCTCTCTCTCTCGGTCCCTGTGTCTCACTCGGTCCCTGTCACTCTCTCGGTCCCTGTGTCTCTCTCTCGGTCCCTGTCTCTCTCTCTCGGTCCCTGTGTCTCTCTCTCGGTCCCTGTGTCCCTCTCGGTCCCTGTGTCTCTCTCTCGGTCCCTGTGTCTCTCACTCGTTCCCTGTGTCTCTCTCTCCCAGTCAATGTGTCTCTCTCGGTCACTGTCTCTCTCTCGGTCCCTGTGTCTCTCTCGGTCCCTGTGTCTCTCTCTCGGTCCCTGTGTCTCTCTCGGTCCCTGTGTCTCTCTCGGTCCCTGTCTCTCTCTCGGTCCCTGTGTCTCTCTGTCGGTCCCTGCCTCTCTCTCTCGGTCCCTGTGTCTCTCTCTCGGTCCCTGTGTCCCTCTCGGTCCCTGTGTCTCTCTCTCGGTCCCTGTCTCTCTCTCTCGGTCCCTGTGTCTCTCTCGGTCGCTGTGTCTCAATCGGTCCCTGTGTCTCTCTCAGTCCCTGTGTCTCTCTCGGTCCCTGTGTCTCTTTTTCGGTCCCTGTGTCTCTCTCTAGGTCCTTGTGTCTCTCTCGGTCTCTGTGTCTCTCTCTCTCGGTCCCTGTGTCTCACTCGATCCCTGTGTCTCTCTCTCGGTCCCTGTCTCTCTCTCTCTCGGTCCCTGTCTCTCTCTCTCGGTCACTCTGTTTCCCTTGGTCCCTGTGTCTCTCTCTCGGTCCCTGTGTCCATCTCGGTCCCTGTGTCTCTCTCTCAGTCCCTGTGTCTCTCACTCGGTCCCTGTGTCTCTCTCTCCAGTCCCTGTGTCTCTCTCAGTCACTGTCTCTCTCTCGGTCCCTGTGTCTCTCTCTCTCGGTCCCTCTGTCTCTCTCGGTCCCTCTGTCTCTCTCTCGCTCCCTGTCTTTCCCTCTCGGACGATTGTGTCTCTCTCTCGGTCCCTGTGTCTCACTCGGTCCCTCTGTCTCTCACTCGGTCACTGTCTCACTCTCGGTCCCTTTGTCTCTCTGTCTCGGTCCCTGTGTCTCTCTCGGTCCCTGTGTCTCTCTCGGTCGCTGTGTCTCTCTCGGTCCCTGTGTCTCTCTCGGTCCCTGTGTCTCTCTCGGTCCCTGTCACTCACTCGGTCCCTGTGTCCCTCTTGGTCCCTGTCTCTCTCTCTCTCGGTCCCTGTGCCTCTCTCTCAGTCCCTGTGTCTCTCTCGGTCCCTGTCTCTCTCTCTCGGTCCCTGTGACTCTCTCGGTACCTGTGTCTCTCTCTAGGTCCTTGTGTCTCTCTCGGTCCCTGTGTCTCTCTCTGGGTCCCTGTGTCTCTCTCTCGGTCGCTGTGTCTCACTCGGTCCCTGTCACTCTCTGGGTCCCTGTGCCTCTCTCGGTCCCTGTGTCTCTCTCGGACACTGTCTCTCTCCCTCGGTCCCTGTGTCTCTCTCTCGGTCCCTGTGTCTCTCTCCCTCGGTTCCTGTGTCTCTCTCGGTCCTGGTGTCTCTCTTGGTCCCTGTGTCTCTCTCTCGGTCCCTGTGACTCTCTCTCGGTCCCTGTCTCTCACTCGGTCCCTGTGACTCGCTCAGTCCTTCTGTCTCTCACTCAGTCCTTGTGTCTCTCACTCGGTCCCTGTGTCTCTCTCGGTCCCTGTGTCTCTCTCGGTCCCTGTGTCTCTCTCGGTCCCTGTGTCTCTCTCTCGGTCCCTGTTTCTCTCTGTCTCGGTCCCTGTGTCTCTCTCGGTCGCTGTGTCTCAATCGGTCCCTGTGTCTCTCTCGGTCCCTGTGTCTCTCTCTCGGTCCCTGTGTCTCTCTGTCTCGGTCCCTGTGTCTCTCTCGGTCGCTGTGTCTCAATCGATCCCTGTGTCTCTCTCTCAGTCCCTGTGTCTCTCTCTGTCACTGTGTCTCTCTCTAGGTCCTTGTGTCTCTCTCTCGTTCCCTGTCTCTCTCTCTCGTTCCCTGTGTCTCTCTCTAGGTCCTTGTGTCTCTCTCGGTCCCTGTGTCTCTCTCTCTCGGTCCCTGTGTCTCACTCAGTCCCTGTGTCTCTCTCTCGGTCTCTGTCTCTCTCTCTCGGTCCCTGTCTCTCTCTCTCGGTCACTCTGTTTCTCTCGGTCCCTGTGTCTCTCTCTCGGTCCCTGTGTCCCTCTCAGTCCCTGTGTCTCTCTCTCAGTCCCTGTGTCTCTCATTCGGTCCCTGTGTCTCTCTCTCTCCCAGTCCCTGTGTCTCTCTCAGTCACTGTCTCTCTCTCGGTCCCTGTGTCTCTCTCTCTCTCGGTCCCTCTGTCTCTCTCGGTCCCTCTGTCTCTCTCTCGCTCCCTGTCTTTCCCTCTCGGACGATTGTGTCTCTCTCTCGGTCCCTGTGTCTCACTCGGTCCCTCTGTCTCTCACTCGGTCACTGTCTATCTCTCTCGGTCCCTGTGACTCGCTCAGTCCCTGTGTCTCTCTCTCGGTCCCTGTGTCTCTCTCACTCGGTCCCTGTGTCTCTCTCTCAGTCCCTGTGACTCTCTCGGTCCCTGTGTCTCTCTCTAGGTCCTTGTGTCTCTCTCGGTCCCTGTGTCTCTCTCTCTCTCGGTCCCTGTGTCTCACTCGGTCCCTGTCACTCTCTCGTTCCCTGTGTCTCTCTCTCGGTCCCTGTCTCTCTCTCTCGGTCCCTGTGTCTCTCTCTCGGTCCCTGTGTCCCTCTCGGTCCCTGTGTCTCTCTCTCGGTCCCTGTGTCTGTCACTCGTTCCCTGTGTCTCTCTCTCCCAGTCCCTGTGTCTCTCTCGGTCACTGTCTCTCTCTCGGTCCCTGTGTCTCTCTCGGTCCCTGTGTCTCTCTCTCGGTCCCTGTGTCTCTCTCGGTCCCTGTGTCTCTCTCGGTCCCTGTCTCTCTCTCGGTCCCTGTGTCTCTCTGTCGGTCCCTGCCTCTCTCTCTCGGTCCCTGTGTCTCTCTCTCGGTCCCTGTGTCCCTCTCGGTCCCTGTGTCTCTCTCTCGGTCCCTGTGTCTCTCACTCGGTCCCTGTGTCTCTCTCTCCCAGTCCCTGTGTCTCTCTCGGTCACTGTCTCTCTCTCGGTCCCTGTGTCTCTCTCGGTCCCTGTGTCTCTCTCTCGGTCCCTGTGTCTCTCTCGGTCCCTGTGTCTCTCTCTCGCTCCCTGTCTTTCTCTCTCGGACGATTGTGTCTCTCTCTCTGTCCCTGTGTCTCACTCAGTCCCTCTGTCTCTCACTCGGTCCCTGTCTCTCTCTTGGTCCCTGTGTCTCACTCGATCCCTGTCTCTCTCTCTCTCTCAGATTCAGTGTCTCTGTCGGTCCCTGTGTCTCTCTCTCGGTCCCTGTGACTCTCTAGGTCCCTGTGTCTCACTCTAGATCCTTGTGTCTCTCTCGGTCCCTGTGTCTCTCTCTCTCGGTCCCTGTGTCTCTCTCGGTCCCTGTGTCTCTCTCTCGCTCCCTGTGTTTCTCTCTCGGACGATTGTGTCTCTCTCTCGGTCCCTGTGTCTCGCTCTAGGTCCTTGTGTCTCTCTCGGTCCCTGTGTCTCTCTCTCTCGGTCCCTGTGTCTTTCTCTCTCGGTCCCTGTCACTCTCTCGGTCCCTGTGAATCAATCGGTCCCTCTGTCTCTCACTCGGTCACTGTCTCTCTCTCGGTCCCTGTGTCTCTCTCACTCAGTCCCTGTCTCTCTCTCTCAGTTTCAGTGTCTCTCTCAGTCCCTGTGACTCTCTCGGTCCCTGTGTCTCACTCTCTCGGTCCCTGTGTCCCTCTTGGTCCCTGTGTCTCTCTCTCAGTCCCTGTGTCTCTCTCTCGGTGCCTGTGTCTCTCTCTCGGTCCCTGTGAGTCTCTGAGTCCCTGTGTCTCTGTTGGTCCCTGTCTCTCTCTCGGTCCCTGTGTCTCTCACTCGGTCCCTGTCTCTCTCTCGGTCCCTGTGACTCGCTCAGTCCCTGTGTCTCTCTCTCGGTCCCTGTGTCTCTCACTCGGTCCCTGTGTCTCTCTCTCGGACCATGTGTCTCTCTCCCTCGGTCCCTGTCTCTCTCTCGGTCCCTGTGTCTCTCTCGGTCCCTGTGTCTCTCTCGGTCCCTGTGTCTCCCTCTCACCCCTGGGTCTCACTCGGTCCCTGTGTCTCTCTCGGTCCCTGTGTCTCTCTCTCGGTACCTGTCTCTGTCTCGTTCCCTGTGTCTCTCCCGGTCCCTGTCTCTCGGTCGGTCCCTGTATCTCTCTCTAGGTCCTTGTATCTCTCTCGGTACCTGTGTCTCTCTCTCTCGGTCCCCGTGTCTCTCACTCGGTCCCTGTGTCTCTCTCTCCCAGTCCCTGTGTCTCTCTCGGTCACTGTCTCTCTCTCGGTCCCTGTGTCTCTCTCTTTCGGTCCCTCTCTCTCTCTCGGTCCCTGTGTCTCTCTCTCGGTCCCTGTGTCCCTCTCGGTCCCTGTGTCTCTCTCTCGGTCCCTGTGTCTCTCACTCGTTCCCTGTGTCTCTCTCTCCCAGTCCCTGTGTCTCTCTCGGTCACTGTCTCTCTCTCGGTCCCTGTGTCTCTCTCGGTCCCTGTGTCTCTCTCTCGGTCCCTGTGTCTCTCTCGGTCCCTGTGTCTCTCTCGGTCCCTGTCTCTCTCTCGGTCCCTGTGTCTCTCTGTCGGTCCCTGCCTCTCTCTCTCGGTCCCTGTGTCTCTCTCTCGGTCCCTGTGTCCCTCTCGGTCCCTGTGTCTCTCTCGGTCCCTGTGTCTCTCTCTCGCTCCCTGTCTTTCTCTCTCGGACGATTGTGTCTCTCTCTCTGTCCCTGTGTCTCACTCAGTCCCTCTGTCTCTCACTCGGTCCCTGTCTCTCTCTTGGTCCCTGTGTCTCACTCGATCCCTGTCTCTCTCTCTCTCTCAGATTCAGTGTCTCTGTCGGTCCCTGTGTCTCTCTCTCGGTCCCTGTGACTCTCTAGGTCCCTGTGTCTCACTCTAGATCCTTGTGTCTCTCTCGGTCCCTGTGTCTCTCTCTCTCGGTCCCTGTGTCTCTCTCGGTCCCTGTGTCTCTCTCTCGCTCCCTGTGTTTCTCTCTCGGACGATTGTGTCTCTCTCTCGGTCCCTGTGTCTCGCTCTAGGTCCTTGTGTCTCTCTCGGTCCCTGTGTCTCTCTCTCTCGGTCCCTGTGTCTTTCTCTCTCGGTCCCTGTCACTCTCTCGGTCCCTGTGAATCAATCGGTCCCTCTGTCTCTCACTCGGTCACTGTCTCTCTCTCGGTCCCTGTGTCTCTCTCACTCAGTCCCTGTCTCTCTCTCTCTCAGTTTCAGTGTCTCTCTCAGTCCCTGTGACTCTCTCGGTCCCTGTGTCTCACTCTCTCGGTCCCTGTGTCCCTCTTGGTCCCTGTGTCTCTCTCTCAGTCCCTGTGTCTCTCTCTCGGTGCCTGTGTCTCTCTCTCGGTCCCTGTGAGTCTCTCAGTCCCTGTGTCTCTGTTGGTCCCTGTCTCTCTCTCGGTCCCTGTGTCTCTCACTCGGTCCCTGTCTCTCTCTCGGTCCCTGTGACTCGCTCAGTCCCTGTGTCTCTCTCTCGGTCCCTGTGTCTCTCACTCGGTCCCTGTGTCTCTCTCTCGGACCATGTGTCTCTCTCCCTCGGTCCCTGTCTCTCTCTCGGTCCCTGTGTCTCTCTCGGTCCCTGTGTCTCTCTCGGTCCCTGTGTCTCCCTCTCACCCCTGGGTCTCACTCGGTCCCTGTGTCTCTCTCGGTCCCTGTGTCTCTCTCTCGGTACCTGTCTCTGTCTCGTTCCCTGTGTCTCTCCCGGTCCCTGTCTCTCTGTCGGTCCCTGTGTCTCTCTCTAGGTCCTTGTGTCTCTCTCTCGGTCACTGTCTCTGTCTCAGTCCCTGAGTCTCTCTTGGTCCCTGTGTCAGCTCGGTCCCTGTGTCTCCATCTCGGTCCCTGTGTATCTCTCGGTCCTTGTGTCTCTTTCTCGGTCACTGGCTCTCTCTCGGTCCCTGTGTCTCTCTCGGTCCCTGTGACTCGCTCAATCCCTCTCTCTCTCTCTTGTTCCCTGTGTCCCTCTCTCGGTCCCTGTGTCTCTCTCTCGGTCTCTGTGTCTCTCTCTCGGTCCCTGTGTCCGCTCGGTCCCTATGTATCCCTCTCAGTCCCTGTGTCTCTCTCGGTCCTTGTGTCTCTCTCTCGGTCGCTGTGTCTCTCTCTCCCTCAGTCCCTGTGTCTCTCTCGGTCACTGTCTCTCTCGGTCCCTGTGTCTCTCTCGGTCCCTGTGTCTCTCTCAGTCCCTGTGTCTCACTCGGTGCCTGTGTCTCTCTCGTTCCTTGTGTCTCTCTCTCGGTCCCTGTGTCTCACTCGGTCCCTCTGTCTCTCACTCGGTCACTGTCTCACTCTCGGTCCCTGTGTCTCTCTGTCTCGGTCCCTGTGTCTCTCTCGGTCCCTGTGTCTCTCTCGGTCGCTGTGTCTCTCTCGGTCCCTGTGTCTCTCTCGGTCCCTCTGTCTCTCTCGGTCCCTGTCACTCACTCGGTCCCTGTGTCCCTCTTGGTCCCTGTCTCTCTCTCTCGGTACCTGTGTCTCTCTCTAGGTCCTTGTGTCTCTCTCGGTCCCTGTGTCTCTCTCTGGGTCCCTGTGTCTCTCTCTCGGTCGCTGTGTCTCACTCGGTCCCTGTCACTCTCTGGGTCCCTGTGTCTCTCTCGGTCCCTGTGTCTCTCTCGGACACTGTCTCTCTCCCTCGGTCCCTGTGTCTCTCTCTCGGTCCCTGTGTCTCTCTCCCTCGGTTCCTGTGTCTCTCTCGGTCCTGGTGTCTCTCTTGGTCCCTGTGTCTCTCTCTCGGTCCCTGTGACTCTCTCTCGGTCCCTGTCTCTCACTCGGTCCCTGTGACTCGCTCAGTCCTTCTGTCTCTCACTCAGTCCTTGTGTCTCTCACTCGGTCCCTGTGTCTCTCTCGGTCCCTGTGTCTCTCTCGGTCCCTGTGTCTCTCTCGGTCCCTGTGTCTCTCTCTCGGTCCCTGTTTCTCTCTGTCTCGGTCCCTGTGTCTCTCTCGGTCGCTGTGTCTCAATCGGTCCCTGTGTCTCTCTCGGTCCCTGTGTCTCTCTCTCGGTCCCTGTGTCTCTCTGTCTCGGTCCCTGTGTCTCTCTCGGTCGCTGTGTCTCAATCGATCCCTGTGTCTCTCTCTCAGTCCCTGTGTCTCTCTCTGTCACTGTGTCTCTCTCTAGGTCCTTGTGTCTCTCTCTCGGTCCCTGTCTCTCTCTCTCGTTCCCTGTGTCTCTCTCTAGGTCCTTGTGTCTCTCTCGGTCCCTGTGTCTCTCTCTCTCGGTCCCTGTGTCTCACTCAGTCCCTGTGTCTCTCTCTCGGTCTCTGTCTCTCTCTCTCGGTCCCTGTCTCTCTCTCTCGGTCACTCTGTTTCTCTCGGTCCCTGTGTCTCTCTCTCGGTCCCTGTGTCCCTCTCAGTCCCTGTGTCTCTCTCTCAGTCCCTGTGTCTCTCATTCGGTCCCTGTGTCTCTCTCTCTCCCAGTCCCTGTGTCTCTCTCAGTCACTGTCTCTCTCTCGGTCCCTGTGTCTCTCTCTCTCGGTCCCTCTGTCTCTCTCGGTCCCTCTGTCTCTCTCTCGCTCCCTGTCTTTCCCTCTCGGACGATTGTGTCTCTCTCTCGGTCCCTGTGTCTCACTCGGTCCCTCTGTCTCTCACTCGGTCACTGTCTATCTCTCTCGGTCCCTGTGACTCGCTCAGTCCCTGTGTCTCTCTCTCGGTCCCTGTGTCTCTCTCACTCGGTCCCTGTGTCTCTCTCTCAGTCCCTGTGACTCTCTCGGTCCCTGTGTCTCTCTCTAGGTCCTTGTGTCTCTCTCGGTCCCTGTGTCTCTCTCTCTCTCGGTCCCTGTGTCTCACTCGGTCCCTGTCACTCTCTCGGTCCCTGTGTCTCTCTCTCGGTCCCTGTCTCTCTCTCTCGGTCCCTGTGTCTATCTCTCGGTCCCTGTGTCCCTCTCGGTCCCTGTGTCTCTCTCTCGGTCCCTGTGTCTCTCACTCGTTCCCTGTGTCTCTCTCTCCCAGTCAATGTGTCTCTCTCGGTCACTGTCTCTCTCTCGGTCCCTGTGTCTCTCTCGGTCCCTGTGTCTCTCTCTCGGTCCCTGTGTCTCTCTCGGTCCCTGTGTCTCTCTCGGTCCCTGTCTCTCTCTCGGTCCCTGTGTCTCTCTGTCGGTCCCTGCCTCTCTCTCTCGGTCCCTGTGTCTCTCTCTCGGTCCCTGTGTCCCTCTCGGTCCCTGTGTCTCTCTCTCGGTCCCTGTCTCTCTCTCTCGGTCCCTGTGTCTCTCTCGGTCGCTGTGTCTCAATCGGTCCCTGTGTCTCTCTCAGTCCCTGTGTCTCTCTCGGTCCCTGTGTCTCTTTTTCGGTCCCTGTGTCTCTCTCTAGGTCCTTGTGTCTCTCTCGGTCCCTGTGTCTCTCTCTCTCGGTCCCTGTGTCTCACTCGATCCCTGTGTCTCTCTCTCGGTCCCTGTCTCTCTCTCTCTCGGTCCCTGTCTCTCTCTCTCGGTCACTCTGTTTCCCTTGGTCCCTGTGTCTCTCTCTCGGTCCCTGTGTCCATCTCGGTCCCTGTGTCTCTCTCTCAGTCCCTGTGTCTCTCACTCGGTCCCTGTGTCTCTCTCTCCAGTCCCTGTGTCTCTCTCAGTCACTGTCTCTCTCTCGGTCCCTGTGTCTCTCTCTCTCGGTCCCTCTGTCTCTCTCGGTCCCTCTGTCTCTCTCTCGCTCCCTGTCTTTCCCTCTCGGACGATTGTGTCTCTCTCTCGGTCCCTGTGTCTCACTCGGTCCCTCTGTCTCTCACTCGGTCACTGTCTCACTCTCGGTCCCTTTGTCTCTCTGTCTCGGTCCCTGTGTCTCTCTCGGTCCCTGTGTCTCTCTCGGTCGCTGTGTCTCTCTCGGTCCCTGTGTCTCTCTCGGTCCCTGTGTCTCTCTCGGTCCCTGTCACTCACTCGGTCCCTGTGTCCCTCTTGGTCCCTGTCTCTCTCTCTCGGTCCCTGTGCCTCTCTCTCAGTCCCTGTGTCTCTCTCGGTCCCTGTCTCTCTCTCTCGGTCCCTGTGACTCTCTCGGTACCTGTGTCTCTCTCTAGGTCCTTGTGTCTCTCTCGGTCCCTGTGTCTCTCTCTGGGTCCCTGTGTCTCTCTCTCGGTCGCTGTGTCTCACTCGGTCCCTGTCACTCTCTGGGTCCCTGTGCCTCTCTCGGTCCCTGTGTCTCTCTCGGACACTGTCTCTCTCCCTCGGTCCCTGTGTCTCTCTCTCGGTCCCTGTGTCTCTCTCCCTCGGTTCCTGTGTCTCTCTCGGTCCTGGTGTCTCTCTTGGTCCCTGTGTCTCTCTCTCGGTCCCTGTGACTCTCTCTCGGTCCCTGTCTCTCACTCGGTCCCTGTGACTCGCTCAGTCCTTCTGTCTCTCACTCAGTCCTTGTGTCTCTCACTCGGTCCCTGTGTCTCTCTCGGTCCCTGTGTCTCTCTCGGTCCCTGTGTCTCTCTCGGTCCCTGTGTCTCTCTCTCGGTCCCTGTTTCTCTCTGTCTCGGTCCCTGTGTCTCTCTCGGTCGCTGTGTCTCAATCGGTCCCTGTGTCTCTCTCGGTCCCTGTGTCTCTCTCTCGGTCCCTGTGTCTCTCTGTCTCGGTCCCTGTGTCTCTCTCGGTCGCTGTGTCTCAATCGATCCCTGTGTCTCTCTCTCAGTCCCTGTGTCTCTCTCTGTCACTGTGTCTCTCTCTAGGTCCTTGTGTCTCTCTCTCGGTCCCTGTCTCTCTCTCTCGTTCCCTGTGTCTCTCTCTAGGTCCTTGTGTCTCTCTCGGTCCCTGTGTCTCTCTCTCTCGGTCCCTGTGTCTCACTCAGTCCCTGTGTCTCTCTCTCGGTCTCTGTCTCTCTCTCTCGGTCCCTGTCTCTCTCTCTCGGTCACTCTGTTTCTCTCGGTCCCTGTGTCTCTCTCTCGGTCCCTGTGTCCCTCTCAGTCCCTGTGTCTCTCTCTCAGTCCCTGTGTCTCTCATTCGGTCCCTGTGTCTCTCTCTCTCCCAGTCCCTGTGTCTCTCTCAGTCACTGTCTCTCTCTCGGTCCCTGTGTCTCTCTCTCTCTCTCGGTCCCTCTGTCTCTCTCGGTCCCTCTGTCTCTCTCTCGCTCCCTGTCTTTCCCTCTCGGACGATTGTGTCTCTCTCTCGGTCCCTGTGTCTCACTCGGTCCCTCTGTCTCTCACTCGGTCACTGTCTATCTCTCTCGGTCCCTGTGACTCGCTCAGTCCCTGTGTCTCTCTCTCGGTCCCTGTGTCTCTCTCACTCGGTCCCTGTGTCTCTCTCTCAGTCCCTGTGACTCTCTCGGTCCCTGTGTCTCTCTCTAGGTCCTTGTGTCTCTCTCGGTCCCTGTGTCTCTCTCTCTCTCGGTCCCTGTGTCTCACTCGGTCCCTGTCACTCTCTCGTTCCCTGTGTCTCTCTCTCGGTCCCTGTCTCTCTCTCTCGGTCCCTGTGTCTCTCTCTCGGTCCCTGTGTCCCTCTCGGTCCCTGTGTCTCTCTCTCGGTCCCTGTGTCTGTCACTCGTTCCCTGTGTCTCTCTCTCCCAGTCCCTGTGTCTCTCTCGGTCACTGTCTCTCTCTCGGTCCCTGTGTCTCTCTCGGTCCCTGTGTCTCTCTCTCGGTCCCTGTGTCTCTCTCGGTCCCTGTGTCTCTCTCGGTCCCTGTCTCTCTCTCGGTCCCTGTGTCTCTCTGTCGGTCCCTGCCTCTCTCTCTCGGTCCCTGTGTCTCTCTCTCGGTCCCTGTGTCCCTCTCGGTCCCTGTGTCTCTCTCTCGGTCCCTGTGTCTCTCACTCGGTCCCTGTGTCTCTCTCTCCCAGTCCCTGTGTCTCTCTCGGTCACTGTCTCTCTCTCGGTCCCTGTGTCTCTCTCGGTCCCTGTGTCTCTCTCTCGGTCCCTGTGTCTCTCTCGGTCCCTGTGTCTCTCTCTCGCTCCCTGTCTTTCTCTCTCGGACGATTGTGTCTCTCTCTCTGTCCCTGTGTCTCACTCAGTCCCTCTGTCTCTCACTCGGTCCCTGTCTCTCTCTTGGTCCCTGTGTCTCACTCGATCCCTGTCTCTCTCTCTCTCTCAGATTCAGTGTCTCTGTCGGTCCCTGTGTCTCTCTCTCGGTCCCTGTGACTCTCTAGGTCCCTGTGTCTCACTCTAGATCCTTGTGTCTCTCTCGGTCCCTGTGTCTCTCTCTCTCGGTCCCTGTGTCTCTCTCGGTCCCTGTGTCTCTCTCTCGCTCCCTGTGTTTCTCTCTCGGACGATTGTGTCTCTCTCTCGGTCCCTGTGTCTCGCTCTAGGTCCTTGTGTCTCTCTCGGTCCCTGTGTCTCTCTCTCTCGGTCCCTGTGTCTTTCTCTCTCGGTCCCTGTCACTCTCTCGGTCCCTGTGAATCAATCGGTCCCTCTGTCTCTCACTCGGTCACTGTCTCTCTCTCGGTCCCTGTGTCTCTCTCACTCAGTCCCTGTCTCTCTCTCTCTCAGTTTCAGTGTCTCTCTCAGTCCCTGTGACTCTCTCGGTCCCTGTGTCTCACTCTCTCGGTCCCTGTGTCCCTCTTGGTCCCTGTGTCTCTCTCTCAGTCCCTGTGTCTCTCTCTCGGTGCCTGTGTCTCTCTCTCGGTCCCTGTGAGTCTCTGAGTCCCTGTGTCTCTGTTGGTCCCTGTCTCTCTCTCGGTCCCTGTGTCTCTCACTCGGTCCCTGTCTCTCTCTCGGTCCCTGTGACTCGCTCAGTCCCTGTGTCTCTCTCTCGGTCCCTGTGTCTCTCACTCGGTCCCTGTGTCTCTCTCTCGGACCATGTGTCTCTCTCCCTCGGTCCCTGTCTCTCTCTCGGTCCCTGTGTCTCTCTCGGTCCCTGTGTCTCTCTCGGTCCCTGTGTCTCCTTCTCACCCCTGGGTCTCACTCGGTCCCTGTGTCTCTCTCGGTCCCTGTGTCTCTCTCTCGGTACCTGTCTCTGTCTCGTTCCCTGTGTCTCTCCCGGTCCCTGTCTCTCGGTCGGTCCCTGTGTCTCTCTCTAGGTCCTTGTATCTCTCTAGGTCCTTGTCTCTCTCTCGGTCCCCGTGTCTCTCACTCGGTCCCTGTGTCTCTCTCTCCCAGTCCCTGTGTCTCTCTCGGTCACTGTCTCTCTCTCGGTCCCTGTGTCTCTCTCTTTCGGTCCCTCTCTCTCTCTCGGTCCCTGTGTCTCTCTCTCGGTCCCTGTGTCCCTCTCGGTCCCTGTGTCTCTCTCTCGGTCCCTGTGTCTCTCACTCGTTCCCTGTGTCTCTCTCTCCCAGTCCCTGTGTCTCTCTCGGTCACTGTCTCTCTCTCGGTCCCTGTGTCTCTCTCGGTCCCTGTGTCTCTCTCTCGGTCCCTGTGTCTCTCTCGGTCCCTGTGTCTCTCTCGGTCCCTGTCTCTCTCTCGGTCCCTGTGTCTCTCTGTCGGTCCCTGCCTCTCTCTCTCGGTCCCTGTGTCTCTCTCTCGGTCCCTGTGTCCCTCTCGGTCCCTGTGTCTCTCTCTCGGTCCCTGTGTCTCTCACTCGGTCCCTGTGTCTCTCAATCCCAGTCCCTGTGTCTCTCTCGGTCACTGTCTCTCTCTCGGTCCCTGTGTCTCTCTCGGTCCCTGTGTCTCTCTCTCGGTCCCTGTGTCTCTCTCGGTCCCTGTGTCTCTCTCTCGCTCCCTGTCTTTCTCTCTCGGACGATTGTGTCTCTCTCTCTGTCCCTGTGTCTCACTCAGTCCCTCTGTCTCTCACTCGGTCCCTGTCTCTCTCTTGGTCCCTGTGTCTCACTCGATCCCTGTCTCTCTCTCTCTCTCAGATTCAGTGTCTCTGTCGGTCCCTGTGTCTCTCTCTCGGTCCCTGTGACTCTCTAGGTCCCTGTGTCTCACTCTAGATCCTTGTGTCTCTCTCGGTCCCTGTGTCTCTCTCTCTCGGTCCCTGTGTCTCTCTCGGTCCCTGTGTCTCTCTCTCGCTCCCTGTGTTTCTCTCTCGGACGATTGTGTCTCTCTCTCGGTCCCTGTGTCTCGCTCTAGGTCCTTGTGTCTCTCTCGGTCCCTGTGTCTCTCTCTCTCGGTCCCTGTGTCTTTCTCTCTCGGTCCCTGTCACTCTCTCGGTCCCTGTGAATCAATCGGTCCCTCTGTCTCTCACTCGGTCACTGTCTCTCTCTCGGTCCCTGTGTCTCTCTCACTCAGTCCCTGTCTCTCTCTCTCTCAGTTTCAGTGTCTCTCTCAGTCCCTGTGACTCTCTCGGTCCCTGTGTCTCACTCTCTCGGTCCCTGTGTCCCTCTTGGTCCCTGTGTCTCTCTCTCAGTCCCTGTGTCTCTCTCTCGGTGCCTGTGTCTCTCTCTCGGTCCCTGTGAGTCTCTCAGTCCCTGTGTCTCTGTTGGTCCCTGTCTCTCTCTCGGTCCCTGTGTCTCTCACTCGGTCCCTGTCTCTCTCTCGGTCCCTGTGACTCGCTCAGTCCCTGTGTCTCTCTCTCGGTCCCTGTGTCTCTCACTCGGTCCCTGTGTCTCTCTCTCGGACCATGTGTCTCTCTCCCTCGGTCCCTGTCTCTCTCTCGGTCCCTGTGTCTCTCTCGGTCCCTGTGTCTCTCTCGGTCCCTGTGTCTCCCTCTCACCCCTGGGTCTCACTCGGTCCCTGTGTCTCTCTCGGTCCCTGTGTCTCTCTCTCGGTACCTGTCTCTGTCTCGTTCCCTGTGTCTCTCCCGGTCCCTGTCTCTCTGTCGGTCCCTGTGTCTCTCTCTAGGTCCTTGTATCTCTCTCGGTCCCTGTGTCTCTCTCTCTCGGTCCCCGTGTCTCTCACTCGGTCCCTGTGTCTCTCTCTCCCAGTCCCTGTGTCTCTCTCGGTCACTGTCTCTCTCTCGGTCCCTGTGTCTCTCTCTTTCGGTCCCTCTGTCTCTCTTGGTACCTCTGTCTCTCTCTCGCTCCCTGTCTTTCCCTCTCGGACGATTGTGTCTCTCTCTCGGTCCCTGTGTCTCACTCGGTCCCTGTGTCTCTCACTCGGTCACTGTCTCTCTCTCTCTCGGTCCCTGTGACTCGCTCAGTCCCTGTGTCTCTCTCTCGGTCCCTGTGTCTCTCTCACTCGGTCCCTGTCTCTCTCTCTCAGTTTCAGTGTCTCTGTCAGTCCCTGTCTCTCTCTCTCAGTCCCTGTGACTCTCTCGGTCCCTGTGTCTCTCTCTAGGTCCTTGTGTCTCTCTCGGTCCCTGTGTCTCTCTCTCTCTCGGTCCCTGTGTCTCTCTCGGTCCCTGTCACTCTCTCTCGGTCCCTGTGTCTCTCTCTCGGTCCCTGTGACCCTCTCGATCCCTGTGTCTCTCTCTCGGTCCCTGTGTCTCTCACTCATTCCCTGTGTCTCTCTCTCCCAGTCCCTGTGTCTCTCTCGGTCCCTGTGTCTCTCTCTCGGTCCCTGTGTCTCTCTCTCGGTCCCTGTGTCTCTCTCGGTCCCTGTGTCTCTCTCTCGGTCCCTGTGTCTCACTCTCGGTCCCTGTCTCTCTCTCTCGGTCCCTGTGTCTCTCTCTCGGTCCCTGTCTCCCTCTCGGTCCCTGTGTCTCTCTCACTCGGTCCCTTACTCTCGCTCTCAGTTTCAGTGTCTCTGTCGGTCCCTGTGACTCTCTCTAGGTCCTTGTGTCTCTCTCGGTCCCTGTGTCTCTCTCTCTCGGTCCCTGTGTCTCACTCGGTCCCTGTCACTCTCTCGGTCCCTGTGTCTCAATCGGTCCCTGTCTCTCTCTCGGTCCCTGTGTCTCTCTCTCGATCCCTGTCTCTCTCTCTCGGTCCCTGTCTCTCTCTCTCGGTCACTCTGTTTCTCTCGGTCCCTGTGTCTCTCTCTCGGTCCCTGTGTCCCTCTCGATCCCTGTGTCTCTCTCTCGGTCCCTGTGTCTCTCACTCGGTCCCTGTGTCTCTCTCGGTCCTTGTGTCTCTCTCTCGGTCATTGTCTCTGTCTCAGTCCCTGAGTCTCTCTTGGTCCCTGTGTCAGCTCGGTCCCTGTGTCTCCATCTCGGTCCCTGTGTATCTCTCGGTCCTTGTGTCTCTTTCTCGGTCACTGGCTCTCTCTCGGTCCCTGTGTCTCTCTCGGTCCCTGTGACTCGCTCAATCCCTCTCTCTCTCTCTTGTTCCCTGTGTCCCTCTCTCGGTCCCTGTGTCTCTCTCTCGGTCTCTGTGTCTCTCTCTCGGTCCCTGTGTCCGCTCGGTCCCTATGTATCCCTCTCAGTCCCTGTGTCTCTCTCGGTCCTTGTGTCTCTCTCTCGGTCGCTGTGTCTCTCTCTCCCTCAGTCCCTGTGTCTCTCTCGGTCACTGTCTCTCTCGGTCCCTGTGTCTCTCTCGGTCCCTGTGTCTCTCTCTCTCGGTCCCTGTGTCTTTCTCTCTCGGTCCCTGTCACTCTCTCGGTCCCTGTGAATCAATCGGTCCCTCTGTCTCTCACTCGGTCACTGTCTCTCTCTCGGTCCCTGTGTCTCTCTCACTCAGTCCCTGTCTCTCTCTCTCTCAGTTTCAGTGTCTCTCTCAGTCCCTGTGACTCTCTCGGTCCCTGTGTCTCACTCTCTCGGTCCCTGTGTCCCTCTTGGTCCCTGTGTCTCTCTCTCAGTCCCTGTGTCTCTCTCTCGGTGCCTGTGTCTCTCTCTCGGTCCCTGTGAGTCTCTCAGTCCCTGTGTCTCTGTTGGTCCCTGTCTCTCTCTCGGTCCCTGTGTCTCTCACTCGGTCCCTGTCTCTCTCTCGGTCCCTGTGACTCGCTCAGTCCCTGTGTCTCTCTCTCGGTCCCTGTGTCTCTCACTCGGTCCCTGTGTCTCTCTCTCGGACCATGTGTCTCTCTCCCTCGGTCCCTGTCTCTCTCTCGGTCCCTGTGTCTCTCTCGGTCCCTGTGTCTCTCTCGGTCCCTGTGTCTCCCTCTCACCCCTGGGTCTCACTCGGTCCCTGTGTCTCTCTCGGTCCCTGTGTCTCTCTCTCGGTACCTGTCTCTGTCTCGTTCCCTGTGTCTCTCCCGGTCCCTGTCTCTCTGTCGGTCCCTGTGTCTCTCTCTAGGTCCTTGTATCTCTCTCGGTCCCTGTGTCTCTCTCTCTCGGTCCCCGTGTCTCTCACTCGGTCCCTGTGTCTCTCTCTCCCAGTCCCTGTGTCTCTCTCGGTCACTGTCTCTCTCTCGGTCCCTGTGTCTCTCTCTTTCGGTCCCTCTGTCTCTCTTGGTACCTCTGTCTCTCTCTCGCTCCCTGTCTTTCCCTCTCGGACGATTGTGTCTCTCTCTCGGTCCCTGTGTCTCACTCGGTCCCTGTGTCTCTCACTCGGTCACTGTCTCTCTCTCTCTCGGTCCCTGTGACTCGCTCAGTCCCTGTGTCTCTCTCTCGGTCCCTGTGTCTCTCTCACTCGGTCCCTGTCTCTCTCTCTCAGTTTCAGTGTCTCTGTCAGTCCCTGTCTCTCTCTCTCAGTCCCTGTGACTCTCTCGGTCCCTGTGTCTCTCTCTAGGTCCTTGTGTCTCTCTCGGTCCCTGTGTCTCTCTCTCTCTCGGTCCCTGTGTCTCTCTCGGTCCCTGTCACTCTCTCTCGGTCCCTGTGTCTCTCTCTCGGTCCCTGTGACCCTCTCGATCCCTGTGTCTCTCTCTCGGTCCCTGTGTCTCTCACTCATTCCCTGTGTCTCTCTCTCCCAGTCCCTGTGTCTCTCTCGGTCCCTGTGTCTCTCTCTCGGTCCCTGTGTCTCTCTCTCGGTCCCTGTGTCTCTCTCGGTCCCTGTGTCTCTCTCTCGGTCCCTGTGTCTCACTCTCGGTCCCTGTCTCTCTCTCTCGGTCCCTGTGTCTCTCTCTCGGTCCCTGTCTCCCTCTCGGTCCCTGTGTCTCTCTCACTCGGTCCCTTACTCTCGCTCTCAGTTTCAGTGTCTCTGTCGGTCCCTGTGACTCTCTCTAGGTCCTTGTGTCTCTCTCGGTCCCTGTGTCTCTCTCTCTCGGTCCCTGTGTCTCACTCGGTCCCTGTCACTCTCTCGGTCCCTGTGTCTCAATCGGTCCCTGTCTCTCTCTCGGTCCCTGTGTCTCTCTCTCGATCCCTGTCTCTCTCTCTCGGTCCCTGTCTCTCTCTCTCGGTCACTCTGTTTCTCTCGGTCCCTGTGTCTCTCTCTCGGTCCCTGTGTCCCTCTCGATCCCTGTGTCTCTCTCTCGGTCCCTGTGTCTCTCACTCGGTCCCTGTGTCTCTCTCGGTCCTTGTGTCTCTCTCTCGGTCACTGTCTCTGTCTCAGTCCCTGAGTCTCTCTTGGTCCCTGTGTCAGCTCGGTCCCTGTGTCTCCATCTCGGTCCCTGTGTATCTCTCGGTCCTTGTGTCTCTTTCTCGGTCACTGGCTCTCTCTCGGTCCCTGTGTCTCTCTCGGTCCCTGTGACTCGCTCAATCCCTCTCTCTCTCTCTTGTTCCCTGTGTCCCTCTCTCGGTCCCTGTGTCTCTCTCTCGGTCTCTGTGTCTCTCTCTCGGTCCCTGTGTCCGCTCGGTCCCTATGTATCCCTCTCAGTCCCTGTGTCTCTCTCGGTCCTTGTGTCTCTCTCTCGGTCGCTGTGTCTCTCTCTCCCTCAGTCCCTGTGTCTCTCTCGGTCACTGTCTCTCTCGGTCCCTGTGTCTCTCTCGGTCCCTGTGTCTCTCTCAGTCCCTGTGTCTCACTCGGTGCCTGTGTCTCTCTCGTTCCTTGTGTCTCTCTCTCGGTCCCTGTGTCTCACTCGGTCCCTCTGTCTCTCACTCGGTCACTGTCTCACTCTCGGTCCCTGTGTCTCTCTGTCTCGGTCCCTGTGTCTCTCTCGGTCCCTGTGTCTCTCTCGGTCGCTGTGTCTCTCTCGGTCCCTGTGTCTCTCTCGGTCCCTCTGTCTCTCTCGGTCCCTGTCACTCACTCGGTCCCTGTGTCCCTCTTGGTCCCTGTCTCTCTCTCTCGGTCCCTGTGCCTCTCTCTCAGTCCCTGTGTCTCTCTCGGTCCCTGTCTCTCTCGCTCGGTCCCTGTGACTCTCTCGGTACCTGTGTCTCTCTCTAGGTCCTTGTGTCTCTCTCGGTCCCTGTGTCTCTCTCTGGGTCCCTGTGTCTCTCTCTCGGTCGCTGTGTCTCACTCGGTCCCTGTCACTCTCTGGGTCCCTGTGTCTCTCTCGGTCCCTGTGTCTCTCTCGGACACTGTCTCTCTCCCTCGGTCCCTGTGTCTCTCTCTCGGTCCCTGTGTCTCTCTCCCTCGGTTCCTGTGTCTCTCTCGGTCCTGGTGTCTCTCTTGGTCCCTGTGTCTCTCTCTCGGTCCCTGTGACTCTCTCTCGGTCCCTGTCTCTCACTCGGTCCCTGTGACTCGCTCAGTCCTTCTGTCTCTCACTCAGTCCTTGTGTCTCTCACTCGGTCCCTGTGTCTCTCTCGGTCCCTGTGTCTCTCTCGGTCCCTGTGTCTCTCTCGGTCCCTGTGTCTCTCTCTCGGTCCCTGTTTCTCTCTGTCTCGGTCCCTGTGTCTCTCTCGGTCGCTGTGTCTCAATCGGTCCCTGTGTCTCTCTCGGTCCCTGTGTCTCTCTCTCGGTCCCTGTGTCTCTCTGTCTCGGTCCCTGTGTCTCTCTCGGTCGCTGTGTCTCAATCGATCCCTGTGTCTCTCTCTCAGTCCCTGTGTCTCTCTCTGTCACTGTGTCTCTCTCTAGGTCCTTGTGTCTCTCTCTCGGTCCCTGTCTCTCTCTCTCGTTCCCTGTGTCTCTCTCTAGGTCCTTGTGTCTCTCTCGGTCCCTGTGTCTCTCTCTCTCGGTCCCTGTGTCTCACTCAGTCCCTGTGTCTCTCTCTCGGTCTCTGTCTCTCTCTCTCGGTCCCTGTCTCTCTCTCTCGGTCACTCTGTTTCTCTCGGTCCCTGTGTCTCTCTCTCGGTCCCTGTGTCCCTCTCAGTCCCTGTGTCTCTCTCTCAGTCCCTGTGTCTCTCATTCGGTCCCTGTGTCTCTCTCTCTCCCAGTCCCTGTGTCTCTCTCAGTCACTGTCTCTCTCTCGGTCCCTGTGTCTCTCTCTCTCGGTCCCTCTGTCTCTCTCGGTCCCTCTGTCTCTCTCTCGCTCCCTGTCTTTCCCTCTCGGACGATTGTGTCTCTCTCTCGGTCCCTGTGTCTCACTCGGTCCCTCTGTCTCTCACTCGGTCACTGTCTATCTCTCTCGGTCCCTGTGACTCGCTCAGTCCCTGTGTCTCTCTCTCAGTCCCTGTGACTCTCTCGGTCCCTGTGTCTCTCTCTAGGTCCTTGTGTCTCTCTCGGTCCCTGTGTCTCTCTCTCTCTCGGTCCCTGTGTCTCACTCGGTCCCTGTCACTCTCTCGGTCCCTGTGTCTCTCTCTCGGTCCCTGTCTCTCTCTCTCGGTCCCTGTGTCTCTCTCTCGGTCCCTGTGTCCCTCTTGGTCCCTGTGTCTCTCTCTCGGTCCCTGTGTCTCTCACTCGTTCCCTGTGTCTCTCTCTCCCAGTCCCTGTGTCTCTCTCGGTCACTGTCTCTCTCTCGGTCCCTGTGTCTCTCTCGGTCCCTGTGTCTCTCTCTCGGTCCCTGTGTCTCTCTCGGTCCCTGTGTCTCTCTCGGTCCCTGTCTCTCTCTCGGTCCCTGTGTCTCTCTGTCGGTCCCTGCCTCTCTCTCTCGGTCCCTGTGTCTCTCTCTCGGTCCCTGTGTCCCTCTCGGTCCCTGTGTCTCTCTCTCGGTCCCTGTGTCTCTCACTCGGTCCCTGTGTCTCTCTCTCCCAGTCCCTGTGTCTCTCTTGGTCACTGTCTCTCTCTCGGTCCCTGTGTCTCTCTCTCGGTCCCTGTGTCTCTCTCGGTCCCTGTGTCTCTCTCTCGCTCCCTGTCTTTCTCTCTCGGACGATTGTGTCTCTCTCTCTGTCCCTGTGTCTCACTCAGTCCCTCTGTCTCTCACTCGGTCCCTGTCTCTCTCTTGTTCCCTGTGTCTCACTCGATCCCTGTCTCTCTCTCTCTCTCAGATTCAGTGTCTCTGTCGGTCCCTGTGTCTCTCTCTCGGTCCCTGTGACTCTCTAGGTCCCTGTGTCTCACTCTAGATCCTTGTGTCTCTCTCGGTCCCTGTGTCTCTCTCTCTCGGTCCCTGTGTCTCTCTCGGTCCCTGTGTCTCTCTCTCGCTCCCTGTGTTTCTCTCTCGGACGATTGTGTCTCTCTCTCGGTCCCTGTGTCTCGCTCTAGGTCCTTGTGTCTCTCTCGGTCCCTGTGTCTCTCTCTCTCGGTCCCTGTGTCTTTCTCTCTCGGTCCCTGTCACTCTCTCGGTCCCTGTGAATCAATCGGTCCCTCTGTCTCTCACTCGGTCACTGTCTCTCTCTCGGTCCCTGTGTCTCTCTCACTCAGTCCCTGTCTCTCTCTCTCAGTTTCAGTGTCTCTCTCAGTCCCTGTGACTCTCTCGGTCCCTGTGTCTCACTCTCTCGGTCCCTGTGTCCCTCTTGGTCCCTGTGTCTCTCTCTCAGTCCCTGTGTCTCTCTCTCGGTGCCTGTGTCTCTCTCTCGGTCCCTGTGAGTCTCTCAGTCCCTGTGTCTCTGTTGGTCCCTGTCTCTCTCTCGGTCCCTGTGTCTCTCACTCGGTCCCTGTCTCTCTCTCGGTCCCTTTGACTCGCTCAGTCCCTGTGTCTCTCTCTCGGTCCCTGTGTCTCTCACTCGGTCCCTGTGTCTCTCTCTCGGACCATGTGTCTCTCTCCCTCGGTCCCTGTCTCTCTCTCGGTCCCTGTGTCTCTCTCGGTCCCTGTGTCTCTCTCGGTCCCTGTGTCTCCCTCTCACCCCTGGGTCTCACTCGGTCCCTGTGTCTCTCTCGGTCCCTGTGTCTCTCTCTCGGTACCTGTCTCTGTCTCGTTCCCTGTGTCTCTCCCGGTCCCTGTCTCTCTGTCGGTCCCTGTGTCTCTCTCTAGGTCCTTGTATCTCTCTCGGTCCCTGTGTCTCTCTCTCTCGGTCCCCGTGTCTCTCACTCGGTCCCTGTGTCTCTCGCTCCCAGTCCCTGTGTCTCTCTCGGTCACTGTCTCTCTCTCGGTCCCTGTGTCTCTCTCTTTCGGTCCCTCTGTCTCTCTCGGTACCTCTGTCTCTCTCTCGCTCCCTGTCTTTCCCTCTCGGACGATTGTGTCTCTCTCTCGGTCCCTGTGTCTCACTCGGTCCCTCTGTCTCTCACTCGGTCACTGTCTCTCTCTCTCTCGGTCCCTGTGACTCGCTCAGTCCCTGTGTCTCTCTCTCGGTCCCTGTGTCTCTCTCACTCGGTCCCTGTCTCTCTCTCTCAGTTTCAGTGTCTCTGTCAGTCCCTGTCTCTCTCTCTCAGTCCCTGTGACTCTCTCGGTCCCTGTGTCTCTCTCTAGGTCCTTGTGTCTCTCTCGGTCCCTGTGTCTCTCTCTCTCTCGGTCCCTGTGTCTCTCTCGGTCCCTGTCACTCTCTCTCGGTCCCTGTGTCTCTCTCTCGGTCCCTGTGACCCTCTCGATCCCTGTGTCTCTCTCTCGGTCCCTGTGTCTCTCACTCATTCCCTGTGTCTCTCTCTCCCAGTCCCTGTGTCTCTCTCGGTCCCTGTGTCTCTCTCTCGGTCCCTGTGTCTCTCTCTCGGTCCCTGTGTCTCTCTCGGTCCCTGTGTCTCTCTCTCGGTCCCTGTGTCTCACTCTCGGTCCCTGTCTCTCTCTCTCGGTCCCTGTGTCTCTCTCTCGGTCCCTGTCTCCCTCTCGGTCCCTGTGTCTCTCTCACTCGGTCCCTTACTCTCGCTCTCAGTTTCAGTGTCTCTGTCGGTCCCTGTGACTCTCTCTAGGTCCTTGTGTCTCTCTCGGTCCCTGTGTCTCTCTCTCTCGGTACCTGTGTCTCACTCGGTCCCTGTCACTCTCTCGGTCCCTGTGTCTCAATCGGTCCCTGTCTCTCTCTCGGTCCCTGTGTCTCTCTCTCGATCCCTGTCTCTCTCTCTCGGTCCCTGTCTCTCTCTCTCGGTCACTCTGTTTCTCTCGGTCCCTGTGTCTCTCTCTCGGTCCCTGTGTCCCTCTCGATCCCTGTGTCTCTCTCTCGGTCCCTGTGTCTCTCACTCGGTCCCTGTGTCTCTCTCGGTCCTTGTGTCTCTCTCTCGGTCACTGTCTCTGTCTCAGTCCCTGAGTCTCTCTTGGTCCCTGTGTCAGCTCGGTCCCTGTGTCTCCATCTCGGTCCCTGTGTATCTCTCGGTCCTTGTGTCTCTTTCTCGGTCACTGGCTCTCTCTCGGTCCCTGTGTCTCTCTCGGTCCCTGTGACTCGCTCAATCCCTCTCTCTCTCTCTTGTTCCCTGTGTCCCTCTCTCGGTCCCTGTGTCTCTCTCTCGGTCTCTGTGTCTCTCTCTCGGTCCCTGTGTCCGCTCGGTCCCTATGTATCCCTCTCAGTCCCTGTGTCTCTCTCGGTCCTTGTGTCTCTCTCTCGGTCGCTGTGTCTCTCTCTCCCTCAGTCCCTGTGTCTCTCTCGGTCACTGTCTCTCTCGGTCCCTGTGTCTCTCTCGGTCCCTGTGTCTCTCTCAGTCCCTGTGTCTCACTCGGTGTCTGTGTCTCTCTCGTTCCTTGTGTCTCTCTCTCGGTCCCTGTGTCTCTCGCGGTCTCTGTGTCTCACTCGGTCACTGTGTCTCTCTCGGTCCCGGTGTCTCTCTCAGTCCCTGTGTCTCTCTCTCGGTCCTTGTGTCTCTCTCTCGGTCCCTGTGTCTCCCTCGGTCCGTGTGTCTCTCTCAGTCCCTGTGTCTCTCTCTCGGTCCTTGTGTCTCTCTCTCGGTCCCTGTGTCTCCCTCGGTCCGTGTGTCTCACTCGTTCCCTGTCACTCTCTCGGTCCCTGTGTCTCAATCAGTCCCTGTGTCTCTCTCTCGGTCCCTGTGTCTCTCTCTCGGTCACTGTGTTTCTCTCGGTCCCAGTGTCTCACTCTCGGTCCCTGTGTCTCTCACTCGGTACCTGTCTCTGTCTCGGTCCCTGTGTCTGTCTCTCGGTCCCTGTGTCTCTCACTCAGTACCTTTGTCTCTCTTGTTCCCTGTGTCTCTCTCTCTCGGTCCCTGTGTCTCTCTCTAGGTCCTTGTGTCTCTCTCGGTCCCTGTGTCTATCTCTGGGTCCCTGTGTCTCACTCGGTCCCTGTCACTCTCTCGGTCCCTGTGTCTCAATCAGTCCCTGTGTCTCTCTCCCGGTCCCTGTCTCTCTCTCTCAGTCCCTGTGTCTCTCTCTCGGTCCCTGTCACTCTCTCGGTCCCTGTGTCTCAATCAGTCCCTGTGTCTCTCTCCCGGTCCCTGTCTCTCTCTCTCAGTCCCTGTGTCTCTCTCTCGGTCCCTGTGACTCTCTCGGTCCCTGTGTCTCTCTATAGGTCCTTGTGTCTCTCACGGTCCCTGTGTCGCTCTCTGGGTCCCTGTGTCTCTCTCTCGGTCCCTGTGACTCTCTCAGTCCCTGTGTTTCTCTCTCGGTCCCTGTGTCTCTCTCCCTCGGTCCCTGTGTCTCTCTCGGTCCCTGTGTCTCCCTCGGTCCCTGTGTCTCTCTCGGTCCTGGTGTCTCTCTTGGTCCCTGTGTCGCTCTCTCAGTCCCTGTGTCTCTCTCTCAGTCCCTGTGTCTCTCTCTCGGTGCCTGTGTCTCTCTCTCGGTCCCTGTGACTCTCTCAGTCTCTGTGTCTCTCTCTCGGTGACTGTGTCTCTCTCTCGGTCCCTGCCTCTCTCTCGGTCCCTGTGACTCGCTCAGTCCCTGTCTCTCACTCGGTCACTGTATCTCTCCCTTGGTCCCTGTGTCTTTCTCGGTCCCTGTCTGTCTCTCGGTCCCTGTGTCTCAATCGGTCCCTGTGTCTCTCTGTCTCGGTACATGTGTCTCTCTCGGTCCCTGTCTCTCTCTCGGTCCCTGTGTCTCAATCGGTCCCTGTGTCTCTCTCGGTCCCTGTGTCTCCCTCTCACCCCTGTGTCTCACTCGGTCCCTGTGTCTCTCTCAGTCATTTGTGTCTCTCTCTCTCAGTCCCTGTGTCTCTCTCGGTCACTGTCTCTCTCTCGGCCCCTGTGTCTCTCTCGGTCCCTGTCTCTCTCTCGGTCCCTGTGACTCGCTCAGTCCCTGTGTCTCTCTTTGTCCCTGTGTCTCTCTCAGTCCCTGTGTCTCTCTCGGTCCCTGTGTCTCTCTCTCGGTCCCTGTGTCTCTCTCTCTCGGTCCCTGTGTCACTCTCCCTCGGTCCCTGTGTCTCCCTCTCACCCCTGTGTCTCACTCGGTCCCTGTGTTTCCCTCGTTCCCTGTGTCTCTCTGTCAGTCCCTGTGTCCCTCTCGGTCCCTGAGTCTCACTCGGTCCCTGTGTCTCACTCGGTCCCTGTGTCACTCTCTCGGTCCCTGTGTTTCTCTCGGTCACTGTGTTTCTCTCGGTCCCTGTGTCTCACTCGGTCACTGTCTCTCTCTCGGTCCCTGTGTCTCTCTCTTGCTCCCTGTGTCTTTCTCGGTCCCTGTGTCTCTCCCGGTCCCTGTGCACTCTCTCGGTCCCTGTCTCTCTCTCTCGGTCCCTGTGTCTCTCTCTCGGTCCCTGTGTCTCTCTCGGTCACTGCGTCTCTCTCTTGCTCCCTGTGTCTTTCTCGGTCCCTGTGTCTCTCCCGGTTCCTGTGTCACTCTCTCGGTCCCTGTCTCTCTCTCTCGGTCCCTGTGTCTCTCTCTCGGTCCCTGTGACTCGCTCAGTCCCTGTGTCTCACTCGGAACCTGTGTCTCTCTCTCGGTCCATGTGTCTCCCTCGGTCCCTGTGTCTCTGTCTCGGTGCCTGTGTCTATCTCGGTCCCTGTGTCTCTGTCTCGGTGCCTGTATCTCTCTCTCGGTCCCTGTGTCTCTCTCGGTCCCTGTCTCTCTCTCGGTCCCTGTCACTATCTCAGTCCCTGTGTCTCTCTCAGTCCCTGTGTCTATCTCGGTCCCTGTGTCTCTGTCTCGGTGCCTGTATCTCTCTCTCGGTCCCTGTGTCTCTCTCGGTCCCTGTCTCTCTCTCGGTCCCTGTCACTATCTCAATCCCTGTGTCTCTCTCGGTCCCTGTGTCTCTCTCTGTCCCTGTCTCTCTCTCTCGGTCCCTCTGCCTCTCTATCGGTCCCTGTGTCTCTCTCTCGGTCCCTGTGTCTATCTCTTGGTCCCTGTCTCTCTCTCGGTCCCTGTGTCTCTCTCTCGGTGCCTGTGTCTCTCTCTCGGTCCCTGTGTCTTTCTCTCGGTCCCTGTGTCTCTCTCGGTCCCTTTGACTCTCTCTCTCTCGGTCCCTGTGTCTCTCTCTCAGTCCCTGTCTCTCTCTCGGTCCCTGTGTCTCTCTCGGTCCCTGTGTCTCTCTCGGTCCCAGTGTCGCTCTCAGTCCCTCTGTCTCTCTCTCGGTCCCTGTCTCTCTCTCGGTCCCTGTCACTCTCTCAGTCGCTGTGTCTCACTCGGTCCCTGTCTCCCTCTCGGTCCCTGTGCCTCTCTCTAAGACCCTGTGTCTCTCTCTTGATCCCTGTGTCTCTCTCTCAGTCCCTGTATCTCTCTCGGTCCCTGTGTCTCTCTCGGTCCCTGTGTCTCTCTCGGTCCCTGTGCCTCTCTCTAAGACCCTGTGTCTCTCTCCCCGCCCTTGTGTCTCTCTCAGTCCCTGTATCTCTCTCGGTCCCTGTGTCTCTCTCGGTCCCTGTATCTCTCTGTCGGTCCCAGTGTCTCTCTCAGTCCCTGTTTCTCTCTCGGTCCCTGTGTGTCTCTCAGTCCCTGTGACTCTCTCTCGGTCCCTGTGTCTCTCTCTCTCGGTCCCTCTGCCTCTCTATCGGTCCCTGTGTCTCTCTCTCGGTCCCTGTGTCTCTCTCTTGGTCCCTGTCTCTCTCTCGGTCCCTGTGTCTCTCTCAGTCCCTGTGTCTCTCTCGGTACCTGTGTCTCTCTCTCGGTCCCTGTGTCTCTCTCAGTCCCTGTGTCTCTCTCGGTACCTGTGTCTCTCTCGGTCCCTGTGTCTCTCTCGGTCCCAGTGTCGCTCTCAGTCCCTCTGTCTCTCTCTCGGTCCCTGTCACTCTCTCAGTCCCTGTGTCTCACTCGGTCCCTGTCTCCCTCTCGGTCCCTGTGCCTCTCTCTAAGACACTGTGTCTCTCTCGGTCACTGTGTCTCTCTCTCGGTCCCTGTGTCTCTCTCAGTCCGTGTCTCTCTCGGTCCCTGTGTCTCTCTCTCGGTCCCGATGTCTCTCTCGGTCACTGTGTCTCTCTCTCGGTCCCTGTGTCTCTCTCGGTCCCTGTCTCTCTCTCGGTCCCTGTATCTCTCTGTCGGTCCCTGTGTCTCTCTCGGTCACTGTGCCTCACTCGGTCCCTGTGACTCTCTCGGTCCCTGTGTCTCTCTCTCACACCCCTGTGTCTCTCTCGGTCCCGGTGTCTCTCTCGGTCCCTGTGTCTCTCTCTCGGTCCCTGTGTCTCTCTCGGTCACTGTGCCTCTCTCAGTCCCTGTGTCTCACTCGGTCCCTGTCTCTCTCTCGGTCCCTGTGCCACTCTCTAAGACCCTGTGTCTCCCTGTTGTCCCTGAGTCTCTCTCTCAGTTCCTGTGTCTCACTCGGTCCCTGTCTCTCTCTCTGTCCCGGTGTCTCTCTCTCGGTGCCTGTGTCTCTCTCTCGGACCTTGTGTCTCTCTCAGTCCCTGTGTCCCCCTTGGTACCTGTGTTTCTCTCTCGGTCCCTGTGTGTCTCTCAGTCCCTGTGACTCTCTGTCGGTCCCTGTGTCTCTCTTGGTCCCTGTGACTCTCTCGGTCCCTGTGTCTCTCTCGGTACCTGTATCTCTCTCTCGGTCCCTGTGTCTCTCTCTCGGTCCCTGTGACTCGCTCAATCCCTGTGTCTCTCTCTCGGTCCCTGTGTCTCTCTCTCGGTCCCTGTGTCTCTCTCGGTACCTGTATCTCTCTCTCGGTCCCTGTGTCTCTCTCTCGGTCCCTGTGACTCGCTCAATCCCTGTGTCTCTCTCTCGGTCCCTGTGTCTCACTCGGTCCCTGTGTCTCTCTCTCGGTCCCTGTGTCTCTCTCTCACCCCTGTGTCTCTCTCGGTCCGTGTGTCTCTCTCGGTCGCTGTGTCTCTCTCGGTCCCTGTGACTCGCTCAATCCCTGTGTCTCTCTCTCGGTCCCTGTGTCTCACTCGGTCCCTGCGTCTCTCTCTCGGTCTCTGTGTCTCTCTCTCACCCCTGTGTCTATCTCTGTCCCGGTGTCTCTCTCGGTCCGTCACTCTCACGGTCCCTGTCACTTTCTCAGTCCCTGTGTCTCACTCGGTCCCTGTCTCCCTCTCGGTCCCTGTGCCTCTCTCTAAGACTCTGTGTCTCTATCTTGGTCCCTGTGTCTCTCTCAGTCCCTGTGTCTCTCTCTCTCGGTCCTGGTGTCTCTCTCGGTCCCTGTGTCTGACTCTCGGTCCCTGTGTCTCTCTCTCTGTCCCTGTTTCACTCACTCGGACCCTGTTTCTCTCTCAGTCCCTGTGTCTCTCTCGGTCCCTGTGTCTCTCTCTCCATCCCTGTGTCTCCCTCTCGGTTCCTGTGTCTCTCTCTCTCGGTCCCTGTGTCTCTCTCGGTCGCTGTGTCTCACTCGGTCCCTGTGTCTCTCTCGGTCCCTGTGTCTCTCTCTCGGTCCCTGTGTCTCTCTCGGTCCCGATATCTCTCTCGGTCCCTGTGTCTCTCTCTCGGTCCCTGTGTCTCTCTCTGGGTCCCTGTGTCTCACTCAGTCCCTGTCTCTCTCTCTGTGTCTCTCTCTTGGTCACTGTGTCTCTCTGTCGGTCCCTGTGTCTCTCTCTCGGTCCCTGTCTCTCACTCTCAGTCCCTGTATGTCTCTCTTGGTCCCTGTGTCTCTCTCTTGGTCCCTGTGTCTCACTCGGTCCCTGTATTTCTCACTCGGTACCTGTCTCTGTCTCGGTCCCTGTGTCTCGCTCAATCCCTGTGACTCTCTCGGTCCCTGTGTCTCTCTCTCGGTCCCTGTGTCTCTCTCTCGGTCCCTGTGACTCGTTCAATCCCTGTGACTCTCTCGGTCCCTGTGTCTCTCTCTCGGTCCCTGTGTCTCTCTCTGTCCCTGTCACTCTCTCAGTCCCTGTGTCTCTCTCTCGGTCCCTGTGTCTCTCTCTCGTTCCCTGTGTCTCTCTCGGTCCCTGTGTCTCTCTCTCAGTCCCTGTGTCTCTCTCTCGGTCCCTGTGTCTCTTTCGGTCCCTGTGTCTCTCTCGGACGCTGTGTCTCTCTCGGTCCCTGTGTCTCTCTCTCGGTCCCTGTGTCTCTCTCGGTCTCTGAATCTCTCTCTCGGTCCCTGTCTCTCTCTCGGTCCCTGTGTCTCCCTCGGTCCCTGTGTCTCTCTCGGTCCCTGTGTCTCTCTCTCGGTCACTGTGTCTCGCTCTCTGTCCCTGTGTCTCTCTCTCGGTCCCTATGTCTCTCTCTCGATCCCTGTGACTCTCTCGGTCCCCCTCTCTCTCTCGGTCCCTGTCTCTCTATCTTACTATCTGTGTCTCTCTCGGTCCCTGTCTCTCTCTCAGTCCCTGTGTCTCTCTCTCACCCCATGTCTCTCTGTGTCCCGGTGTCTCTCTCGGTCCCTGTCTCTCTCACGTTCCCTGTCACTCTCTCAGTCCCTGTGTCTCTCTCAGTCCCTGTGTCTCTCTCGGTCCCTGTGTCTCACTCTCGGTCCCTGTGTCTCTCTCTCGGTCCCTTGTCACTCACTCGGTCCCAGTTTCTCTCTCAGACCCTGTGTCACACTCGGTCCCTGTGTCTCTCTCGGTCCCTGTGTCTCTCCCTCCATCGCTGTGTCTCTCTCTCGGTCCCTGTGTCTCTCGGTCCCTGTGTCTCTCTCTCCATCCCTGTGTCTCTCTCTCGGTCCCTGTGTCTCTCTAAGACCCTGTGTCTCACTCGGTCCCTGTCTCTCTCTCGGTCCCTGTGTCTCTCTGTCGGTCCCTCTGTCTCTCTCTCGGTCCCTGTCTCTCTCTCTCGGTCACTATGTCTCTCTTGGTCCCTGTGTCGCTCTCTTGGTCCCTGTATTTCTCACTCGGTACCTGACTCTGTCTCGGTCCCTGTGTCTCGCTCGGTCCATGTGTCACTCTCGGTCCCTGTGTGTCACTCGGCCCCTGTGTCTTTCTCGGTCCCTGTGTCTCTCTCGGTCCCTGTCTCTCTCTCAGTCCCTGTGTCTCTCTCTCGGTCCCTGTGTCTCTCTCGGTCCCTGTGTCTTACTCGGTCCCTGTGAACCTCTCAGTCCCTGTCTCTCTCTCAGTCTCTGAGTCTCTCTCTCGGTCCCTGTCTCTCTCTCGGTCCCTGTGTCTCTCTCGGTCCCGGTGTCTCTCTCGGTCCCTGTGTCTCTCTCGCGGTCCCTGCGTCTCTCTCGGTTCCGGTGTCTCTCTCGGTCCCTGTCTCTCTCTCTCTTGCTCTCTGCGTATCTCTCCGTCCCCGTGTCTCACTTTGTCCCTGTCTCTCTCTCGGTCACTGTGTCTCTCTCTCGGTCCCTGTCTCTCTCTCGGTCCCTGTGTCTCTTTCAGTCCTGGTGGCTCTCACGGTCCCTGTCTCTCTATCTTACTCTCTGTGTCTCTCTCGGTCCCTGTCTGTTTCTCGGTCCCTGTGTCTCTTTCTCGGTCCCTGTGTGTCTCTCTCGGTCCCTGTGTCTCTCTCTCTTGCTCTCTGCGTATCTCTCCGTCCCCGTGTCTCACTTTGTCCCTGTCTCTCTCTCGGTCACTGTGTCTCTCTCTCGGTCCCTGTCTCTCTCTCGGTCCCTGTGTCTCTTTCAGTCCTGGTGGCTCTCACGGTCCCTGTCTCTCTATCTTACTCTCTGTGTCTCTCTCGGTCCCTGTCTGTTTCTCGGTCCCTGTGTCTCTTTCTCGGTCCCTGTGTGTCTCTCTCGGTCCCTGTGTCTCTCCCTTGCTCCCTGTGTCTCTCTCGGTCCCTGTGTCTCGCTCTCGGTCCCTGTGTCTCTCTCTCGGTCCCTGTGTCTCTCTAGGTCCCAGTGTCTCTCTCGGTCCCTGTGTCTCTCTCGGTCCCTGTGTCTCTCTCTTGGACCCTGTGTCTCTCTCAGTCCCTGTGTCTCTCTCGGTCCCTGTGTCTCACTCTCGGTCCCTGTGTCTCTCTCTCGGTCCCTGTGTCACTCATTCGGTCCCTGTTTCTCTCTCAGTCCCTGTGTCTCTCTCGGTCCCTGTGTCTCTCCCTCCATCGCTGTGTCTCTCTCTCGGTCCCTGTGTCTCTCTCGGTCCTTGTGTCTCTCTCTCCATCCCTGGGTCTCTCTCTCGGTCCCTGTGTCTCTCTAAGACCCTGAGTCTCACTCGGTCCCTGTGTCTCTCTCCGTCCCGATGTCTCTCTCGGTCCCTGTGTCTCTCTCGGTCCCTGTCTCTCTCTCGGTCCCTGTGTCTCTCTCTCACACCCCTGTGTCTCTCTCGGTCCCGGTGTCTCTCTCGGTCACTGTGCCTCTCTCAGTCCCTGTGTCTCACTCGGTCCCTGTCTCTCTCTCGGTCCCTGTGCCACTCTTTAAGACCCTGTGTCTCTCTGTTGTCCCTGAGTCTCTCTCTCAGTTCCTGTGTCTCACTCGGTCCCTGTCTCTCTCTCTGTCCCGGTGTCTCTCTCTCGGTCCCTGTGTCTCTCTCTCGGTTCCTGTGTCTCTCTGTCAGTCCCTGTGTCTCTCTCTCGGTCTGTGTCTCTCTCTCGGTGCCTGTGTCTCTCTCTCGGACCTTGTGTCTCTCTCAGTCCCTGTGTCCCCCTTGGTACCTGTGTTTTTCTCTCGGTCCCTGTGTTTCTCTCGGTCACTGTGTTTCTCTCGGTCCCAGTGTCTCACTCGGTCCCTGTGTCTCACTCGGTCCCTGTGTCACTCTCTCGGTCCCTGTGTTTCTCTCGGTCACTGTGTTTCTCTCGGTCCCTGTGTCTCACTCGGTCACTGTCTCTCTCTCTCGGTCCCTGTGTCTCTCCCGGTCCCTGTGTCACTCTCTAGGTCCCTGTCTCTCCCTCGGTCCCTGTGTCTCTCTCTTGCTCCCTGTGTCTTTCTCGGTCCCTGTGTCTCTCCCGGTCCCTGTGTCACTCTCTCGGTCCCTGTCTCTCTCTCTCGGTCCCTGTGTCTCTCTCTCGGTCCCTGTGTCTCTCTCGGTCACTGCGTCTCTCTCTTGCTCCCTGTGTCTTTCTCGGTCCCTGTGTCTCTCCCGGTTCCTGTGTCACTCTCTCGGTCCCTGTCTCTCTCTCTCGGTCCCTGTGTCTCTCTCTCGGTCCCTGTGACTCGCTCAGTCCCTGTGTCTCACTCGGAACCTGTGTCTCTCTCTCGGTCCATGTGTCTCCCTCGGTCCCTGTGTCTCTGTCTCGGTGCCTGTGTCTATCTCGGTCCCTGTGTCTCTGTCTCGGTGCCTGTATCTCTCTCTCGGTCCCTGTGTCTCTCTCGGTCCCTGTCTCTCTCTCGGTCCCTGTCACTATCTCAGTCCCTGTGTCTCTCTCAGTCCCTGTGTCTATCTCGGTCCCTATGTCTCTGTCTCGGTGCCTGTATCTCTCTCTCGGTCCCGGTGTCTCTCTCGGTCCCTGTCTCTCTCTCGGTCCCTGTCACTATCTCAGTCCCTGTGTCTCTCTCGGTCCCTGTGTCTCTCTCTGTCCCTGTCTCTCTCTCTCAGTCCCTCTGCCTCTCTATCGGTCCCTGTGTCTCTCTCTCGGTCCCTGTGTCTCTCTCTTGGTCCCTGTCTCTCTCTCGGTCCCTGTGTCTCTCTCTCGGTCCCTGTGTCTCTCTCTCGGTCACTGGGTCTCTCTCTCTGTACCTGTGTCTCTCTCTCGGTCCCTATGTCTCTCTCAGTCCCTGTGTCTCTCTCGGTATCTGTGTCTCTCTCTCGGTCCCTGTGTCTTTCTCTCGGTCCCAGTGTCTCTCTCGGTCCCTTTGACTCTCTCTCTCTCGGTCCCTGTGTCTCTCTCTCAGTCCCTGTCTCTCTCTCGGTCCCTGTGTCTCTCTCGGTCCGTGTGTCTCTCTCGGTCCCTGTGTCTCTCTCGGTCCCAGTGTCGCTCTCAGTCCCTCTGTCTCTCTCTCGGTCCCTGTCTCTCTCTCGGTCCCTGTCACTCTCTCAGTCCCTGTGTCTCACTCGGTCCCTGTCTCCCTCTCGGTCCCTGTGCCTCTCTCTAAGACCCTGTGTCTCTCTCTCTCGGTCCCTGTGTCTCTCTCTCAGTCCCTGTATCTCTCTCGGTCCTTGTGTCTCTCTCGGTCCCTGTGTCTCTCTCCCCGCCCTTGTGTCTCTCTCAGTCCCTGTATCTCTCTCGGTCCCTGTGTCTCTCTCGGTCCCTGTATCTCTCTGTCGGTCCCAGTGTCTCTCTCAGTCCCTGTTTCTCTCTCGGTCCCTGTGTGTCTCTCAGTCCCTGTGACTCTCTCTCGGTCCCTGTGTCTCTCTCTCTCGGTCCCTCTGCCTCTCTATCGGTCCCTGTGTCTCTCTCTCGGTCCCTGTGTCTCTCTCTTGGTCCCTGTCTCTCTCTCGGTCCCTGTGTCTCTCTCAGTCCCTGTGTCTCTCTCGGTACCTGTGTCTCTCTCTCGGTCCCTGTGTCTCTCTCAGTCCCTGTGTCTCTCTCGGTACCTGTGTCTCTCTCGGTCCCTGTGTCTCTCTCGGTCCCAGTGTCGCTCTCAGTCCCTCTGTCTCTCTCTCGGTCCCTGTCACTCTCTCAGTCCCTGTGTCTCACTCGGTCCCTGTCACCCTCTCGGTCCCTGTGCCTCTCTTTAAGACACTGTGTCTCTCACTCGGTCCCTGTGTCTCTCTCGGTCCATGTGACTCACTCTCGGTCCCTGTATCTCTCTCGGTCACTGTGTCTCTCTCTCGGTCCCTGTGTCTCTCTCAGTCCGTGTCTCTCTCGGTCCCTGTGTCTCTCTCTCGGTCCCTATGTCTCTCTCGGTCACTGTGTCTCTCTCTCGGTCCCTGTGTCTCTCTCGGTCCCTGTCTCTCTCTCGGTCCCTGTATCTCTCTGTCGGTCCCTGTGTCTCTCTCGGTCACTGTGCCTCACTCGGTCCCTGTGACTCTCTCGGTCCCTGTGTCTCTCTCTCACACCCCTGTGTCTCTCTCGGTCCCGGTGTCTCTCTCGGTCCCTGTGTCTCTCTCTCGGTCCCTGTGTCTCTCTCGGTCACTGTGCCTCTCTCAGTCCCTGTGTCTCACTCGGTCCCTGTCTCTCTCTCGGTCCCTGTGCCACTCTCTAAGACCCTGTGTCTCTCTGTTGTCCCTGAGTCTCTCTCTCAGTTCCTGTGTCTCCCTCGGTCCCTGTCTCTCTCTCTGTCCCGGTGTCTCTCTCTCGGTCCCTGTGTCTCTCTCTCGGTTCCTGTGTCTCTCTTGGTCCCTGTGTCTCTCTGTCAGTCCCTGTGTCTCTCTCTCGGTCTGTGTCTCTCTCTCGGTGCTTGTGTCTCTCTCTCGGACCTTTTGTCTCTCTCAGTCCCTGTGTCCCCCTTGGTACCTGTGTTTCTCTCTCGGTCCCTGTGTGTCTCTCAGTCCCTGTGACTCTCTCTCGGTCCCTGTGTCTCTCTTGGTCCCTGTGACTCTCTCGGTCCCTGTGTCTCTCTCGGTACCTGTGTCTCTCTCTCGGTCCCTGTGTCTCTCTCTCGGTCCCTGTGACTCGCTCAATCCCTGTGTCTCTCTCTCGGTCCCTGTGTCTCTCTCTCGGTCCCTGTGTCTCTCTCTCGGTCCCTGTGTCTCTCTCGGTCCCTGTGACTCGCTCAATCCCTGTGTCTCTCTCTCGGTCCCTGTGTCTCACTCGGTCCCTGTGTCTCTCTCTCGGTCCCTGTGTCTCTCTCTCTCACCCCTGTGTCTCTCTCGGTCCGTGTGTCTCTCTCGGTCGCTGTGTCTCTCTCGGTCCCTGTGACTCGCTCAATCCCTGTGTCTCTCTCTCGGTCCCTGTGTCTCACTCGATCCCTGAGTCTCTCTCTCGGTCCCTGTGTCTCTCTCGGTCCCTGTGTCTCTCTCTCGGTCTCTGTGTCTCTCTCTCACCCCTGTGTCTGTCTCTGTCCCGGTGTGTCTCTCGATCCGTCACTCTCACGGTCCCTGTCACTTTCTCAGTCCCTGTGTCTCACTCGGTCCCTGTCTCCCTCTCGGTCCCTGTGCCTCTCTCTAAGACTCTGTGTCTCTATCTTGGTCCCTGTGTCTCTCTCAGTCCCTGTGTCTCTCTCTCTCGGTGCCTGTGTCACTCTCTCGGTCCCTGTGTCTCTCTCTCGGTCCCTGTGTCTCTCTCGGTCCCTGTGTCTCTCTCTCGGTCCCTGAGTCTCTCTCTCGGTCCCTGTGTCTTTCTCGGTCCCTGTGACTCGCTCAGTCCCAGTGTCTCTCACTCGGTCCCTGTGCCTCTCTCTCAGTCCCTTTGTCTCTCTCTCTGTCCCTGTGTCTCTCTCGGTCCCTGTGACTCTCTCTGGGTCCCTGTGTATCTCTCGATCGCTGTGTCTCACTCGGTCCCTGTGTCTCTCTCTCGGTTCCTGTGTCTCTCTCTTTCCCGGTATCTCTCTCGTTCCCTGTGTCTCTCCCTCTCGGTCCCTGTGTCTCTCTTGGTCCCTGTGTTTTTCTCAGTCCCTGTCTCTCTCTCAGTCCCTGTGTCTCTCTCTCAGTCTCTGTGTCTCTCACTCGGTCCCTGTGTCTCTCTCGGTCCCTGTGTCTCTCTCGGTCTCGGTGTCTCTCTCGGTCCCTGTGACTCTCTCTTGGTCCCTGTGTATCTCTCGATCGCTGTGTCTCACTCGGTCCCTGTGTCTCTCTCTCGGTCCCTGTGTCTCTCTCGGTCCCGGTGTCTCTCTCGGTCCCTGTGTCTCTCTCTCTCGGTCCCTATGTCTCTCTTGGCCCCTGTGTTTCTCTCAGTCCCTGTCTCTCTCTCAGTCCCTGTGTCTCTCTCTCAGTCCCTGTGTCTCTCACTCGGACCCTGTCTCTCTCTCGGTCCCTGTGTCTCTCTCTCGGTCCCTGTGGGTCTCTCAGTCCCTGTGTCTCTCTCTTGGAACCTGTGTCTCACTCTCGGTCCCTGTGTCTCTCTCTCAGTCCCTGTGTCTCTCACTCGGTCCCTGTCTCTCTCTCGGTCCCTGTGTCTCTCTCTCGGTCCCTGTGGGTCTCTCAGTCCCTGTGTCTCTCTCTTGGAACCTGTCTCTCACTCGGTCCCTATGTCCCTCTCAGTCCCTGTGTCTCTCTCTCGGTGCCTGTATCTCTCTCTCGGTCCCTGTGTCTCTCTCGGTCCCTGTGTCTCTCTCTCGGTGCCTGTATCTCTCTCTCGGTCCCTGTGTCTCTCTCGGTCCCTGTGTCTGTCTCGGTCCCTGTGTCTCTCTCGGTCCCTGTGTCTCTCTCGGTCCCTGTGTCTCTCTCTGGGTCCCTGTCACTCTCTTGGTCCCTGTGCCTCACTCGGTCCCTGACTCTCTCTCGGTCCCTGTGCCTCAGTGTCTCAGTTTATCAGTGTCTCAGAGACTCAGTGTCTCAGTGTCTCTGTGTCACAGTGTCTCTGTGACTCAGTTTATCAGTGTCTCAGAGACTCAGTGTCTCAGTGTCTCTCTGTCTGAGTGTCTCTGTGCCTCAGTGTCTCAGAGTTTCAGTGTCTCTATGTCTCTGTGTCTCAGTGCTTCAGTGTCTCAGAGTCTCTGTGACTCTGTGTATCAGTGTGTCAGAGATTCACTATCACTTTTTCTCTGTGTCTGAGTGTCTCTGTGCCTCAGTGTCACAATGAATCAGAGTCTCAGAGTCTCAGCGTCTCAGAGTCTCTGTGTCTCTCTGTCTCAGTGTCTCTGTGTCCCGGTGACTCTGTGTCTCTGTGTCTCTGTGCCTCTGTGCCTCAGTGTCTCTGTATCTCTGTGCCTCATTGCCTCTGTGTCTCTGTGTTACTGTGTCTCAGTGTCTCTGAGTTTCAATCTCTCAGAGTCTCTGTGTCTTGGTCCCTCAGTGTCTCAGTTTCTCTGTGTCTGAGTGTCTCTGTGCCTCAATGTCACAGTGTCTCAGTGTCTCAGATTATCAGTGTCTCTCTGTCTCAGTGTCTCTGTGTCCCAGTGTCTCAGTGTCTCAGAGTTTCAGTGAGTCTGTGTCTCTATGTTCCTGTGTCTCATAGTCGCTGTGTCTCAGTGTCTCAGAGTTTCAGTGTCTCTATGTCTCTGTGTCTCAGTATGTCTCTGTCTCTGTGCCTCAGTGTCTCAGAGTCTCAGTGTCTCTGTGCCTCAGTGTCTTAATATCTCAAAGTCTCAATGTCTCAGTGTCTCAGTGATTCTCTATCTCTGTGCCTCAGTGTTTCATAGTCTCAATGTATCAGTGTCTCAGCGACTCAGTGTGTCTGTGTCTCAGTATCTCTGTGTCTCACTGTCTATGTGCCTCAGTGTCTCAGAATCTCAGTGTCTCTGTGTCTCAGTGTCTCTGTGCCTCAGTGTCTCTGAGTCTCAGTGTCTCAGTGTCTCAGTGTCCCTGTGTCTCAGTATCTCAGTGTCTCAGTATGTCTGTGTCTCAGAGTCTCAGTGTTTCTGTGTCTCAGTGTCTCAAAATTTTGTGTCTCAGTGTCTCCGTGTCTAAGTGTCTCTGAGTCACAGTGTCTCAGTGTCTCTGTGCCTCAGTGTCTCTGTGTCTCTGTGTCTCAGTGTCTCAGTGTCTCTGAGACTCAGTGTATCTGTGCCTCAGTGTCTCTGTGCCTCAGTGTCTAATATCTCAAAGTCTCAGTGTCTCAGTGTCTCAGTTTCTCTGTGTCTCAGTGTCTCAGTGTCTCTGTGTCTCAGTGTCTCAGTGACTCTGTGCCTCAGTGTCTCAATGTCTCAGAGTCTCAGTGTCTCAGTGTATCAATGTCTCAGACACTCAGTGTCACTTTGTCTCTGTGTTGAGTGTCTCTGTGCCTCAGTGTCACAGTGTCTCAGTGTCTCTGTGCCTCAGTGTCTTTGTGTCTCAGTGTCTCAGAGTGTCAGTGTCTCTGTGTCCCAGTGTCTCTGTGTCTCAGTGTCTCAGGTCTCAGAGTCTCAGTGTCTCTGTCTCTGTGTCTCAGTTTATCAGTGTCTCAGAGACTCAGTGTCTCTCTGTCTGGATGTCTCTGTGCCTCAGTGTCACAGTGTCTCAGTGTCTCAAATTTTCAGTGTCTCAGTGTCTTAGAGTCTCAGTGAATCTGTGTCTCAGGATCACTGTGCCTCAGTGTCTCAGTTTCTCAGAGTCTCAATGTCACAGTGTCTCTGTGTCGCAGTGTCGCTGTGTCTCAGTGTCTCTGTGTCCCAGTGTCGCTGTGTCCCAGTGTCCCAGCATCTCAGTGTCTCTGAGTCGCAGTGTCTCAGTGTCTCTTTGCCTCATTGTCTCTGTGTCTCTGTGTCTCAGTTTATCAGTGTCTCAGAGACTCAGTTTCTCAGTGTCTCTCTGTCTGAGTGTCTCTGTGCCTCAGTGTCTCAGAGTCTCAGTGTCTCTGTGTCTCAAAGTTTTGTGTCTCAGTGTCTCAGAGTTTCAGTGTCCCTGTGTCTCAGTGCTTCAGTGTCTCAGTGCCTCTGTGTCTCTGTGCCTCAGTGTCTCAGCGTCTCAGAGTCTCTGTGTCTCTGTGTATCAGTGTGTCAGAGATTCAGTATCTCTTTTTCTCTGTGTCTGAGTGTCTCTGTGCCTCAGTGTCACAATGTATCAGAGTCTCAGAGTCTCAGTGTCTCAGAGTCTCTGTGTCTCAGTGTCTCAGACTCTCTGTGCCTCAGTGTCTCAGCGTCTCAGAGTCTCTGTGTCTCAGTGTATCAGTGTGTCAGAGATTCAGTATCTCTTTTTCTCTGTGTCTGAGTGTCTCTGTGACTCAGTGTCACAATGAATCAGAGTCTCAGAGTCTCAGTGTCTCAGAGTCTCTGTGTCTCTGTGTCTCAGTGTCTCAGTGTCTCTGTGTCTCAGTGTATCAGACTCTCTGTGTCTCAGAGTCTCAGTGTTTCAGAGTCTCAGTGTCTCTGTGTCTCAGTGTCTCTGTGCCTCTGTGCCTCATTGTCTCTGTGTCTCTGTGTTACTTTGTCTCAGTGTCTCAGAGTCTCAATCTCTCAGAGTCTCTGTGTTTTGGTGCCTCAGTGTCTCAGTTTCTCTGTGTCTGAGTGTCTCTGTGCCTCAATATCACAGTGTCTCAGTCTCTCAGAGTTTCAGTGAGTCTATGTCTCTATGTTTCAGTGTCTCAGAGTCTCCAAATTTTGTGTCTCAGTGTCTCAGTATCTCAGAGTCTCAGTGTCTCCGTGTCCCATTGTCTCAGTGTCTCAGAGTCTCAGTGTCTGAGTCTCTCTGTGTTTAAGTGTCTCAGTGTCTCTGTGTCTAAGTGTCTCTGAGTCACAGTGTCTCAGTGTCTCTGTGTCTCAGTGTCTCTGTGCCTCAGTGTCTCTGTGTCTCTGTGTCTCAGTGTCTCAGAGTCTCTGTGTCTCTGTATCTCAGTGCCTCTGTGCCTCAGTGCCTCAGTGTCTCAGAGTCTCTTTGTCTTGGTGCCTCAGTGACTCAGTGTCTCTGTGCCTCAGTCTATCAGACTCTCAGTGTCTCTGTGTCTCTGTGTCTCAGTCTATCAGACTCTCAGTGTCTCTGTGTCGCAGTGTCTCTGTGTCCCAGTATCTCAGTGTCTCTGAGTCGCTGTGTCTCAGTGTCTCTGTGCCTCATTGTCTCAGTGTCTCTCTGTCTGAGTGTCTCTGTGCCTCAGAGTCTCAGTGTCTCTGTGTCTCAAAGTTTTGTGTCTCACTGTCTCAGAGTTTCAGTGTCTCTATGTCTCTGTGTCTCAGTGCTTCAGTGTCTCAGTGTCTCTGTGTCTCTGTGCCTCAGTGTCTCTGTGCCTCAGTGTCTCAGAGTCTCAGCGTCTCTATGTCTCTGTGTCTCTGTGTATCAGAGTCTCAGCGTCTCAGAGTCTCTGTGTCTCTGTGTATCAGTGTGTCAGAGATTCAGTATCTCTTTTTCTCTGTGTCTGAGTGTCTCTGTGCCTCAGTGTCACAATGTATCAGAGTCTCAGAGTCTCAGTGTCTCAGAGTCTCTGTGTCTCAGTGTCTCAGAATCTCTGTGTCTCAGAGTCTCAGCGTCACAGAGTCTCAGTGCCTCTGTGTCTCAGTGTCTCAGTGTCTCTGTGTCTTAGTGTCTCAGTGTCTCTGTGTCTCAGTGTCTCAGACTCTCTGTGTCTCAGAGTCACAGCGTCACAGAGTCTCAGTGTCTCTGTGTCTCAGTGTCTCTGTGCCTCTGTGCCTCAGTGTCTCTGTATCTCCGTGCCTCATTGTCTCTGTGTCTCTGTGTTACTGTGTCTCAGTGTCTCAGAGTCTCAGAGTCTCAATCTCTCAGAGTCTCTGTGCCTTGGTGTCTCAGTGTCTCAGTTTCTCTGTGTCTGAGTGTCTCTGTGCCTCAATGTCACAGTGTCTCAGATTATCAGTGTCTCTCTGTCTCAGTGTATCAGTGTCTCAGAGATTCAGTGTCTCTGTGTCTCTCTGTCTCAGTGTCTCTGTGTCCCAGTGACTCTGTGTCTCAGTGTCTCAGTGTCTCTGTGTCTCAGTGTCTCTGTGCCTCTGTGCCTCAGTGTCTCTGTATCTCTGTGCCTCATTGTCTCTGTGTTACTGTGTCTCAGTGTCTCAGAGTCTCAATCTCTCAGAGTCTCTGTGTCTTGGTGTCTCAGTGTCTCAGTTTCTCTGTGTCTAAGTGTCTCTGTGCCTCAATGTCACAGTGTCTCAGTGTCTCAGAGTTTCAGTGAGTCTATGTCTCTATGTTTCTGTGTCTCATAGTCTCTGTGTCTCAGTGTCTCAGAGTTTCAGTGTCTCTATGTCTCAGTGTTTCAGTATCTCTGTGTCTCTGTGCCTCAGTGTCTCAGAGTCTCAGTGTCTCTGTGCCTCAGTGTCTTAATATCTCAAAGTCTCAATGTCTCTGTGTCACAGTGTCTCTCTGTCTCAGTGTCTCAGTGATTCTCTATCTCTGTGCCTCAGTGTCTCATAGTCTCAATGTATCAGTGTCTCAGAGTCTCAGTGTCTCTGTGTCTCAGTGTCTCTGTGCCTCTGTGCCTCAGTGTCTCTGTATCTCTGTGGCTCATTGCCTCTGTGTCTCTGTGTTAATGTGTCTCAGTGTCTCAGAGTCTCAGAGTCTCAATCTCTCAGAGTCTCTGTGTCTTGGTGCCTCAGTGTCTCAGTTTCTCTGTGTCTGAGTGTCTCTGTGCCTCAATGTCACAGTGTCTCAGATTATCTGTGTCCCAGTGTCTCAGTATCTCAGAGTTTCCGTGAGTCTGTGTCTCTATGTTTCTGTGACTCATAGTCTCTGTGTCTCAGCGTCTCAGAGTTTCATTGTCTCTATGTCTCTGTGTCTCAGTATCTCTGTGTCTCTGTTCCTCAGTGTCTCAGAAGCTCAGTGTCTCAGTGTCTCTGTGCCTCAGTGTCTTAATATCTCAAAGTCTCAATTTCTCAGTGTCTCTGTGTCACAGTGTCTCTCTGTCTCAGTGTCTCAGTGATTCTCTATCTCTGTGCCTCAGTGTCTCATAGTCTCAATGTATCAGTGTCTCAGAGACTCAGTGTCTCTGTGTCTCAGTATCTCTGTGTCTCAGTGTCTCTGTGCCTCAGTGTCTCAGAATCTCAGTGTCTCAGTGTCTCAGTGTCTCTGTGCCTCAGTGTCTCAGATTCTCAATGTATCAGTGTCTCAGAGACTCAGTGTCTCTGTGTCTCAGTATCTCTGTGTCTCAATGTCTCTGTGTCTCAGTATCTCAGAGTCTCAGTGTCTCCGTGTCACATTGTCTCAGTGTCTCAGAGTCTCAGTGTCTCAGTGTTTCTGTGTCTAAGTGTCTCTGAGTCACAGTGTCTCAATGTCTCTGTGTCTCAGTGTCTCTGTGCCTCAGTGTCTCTGTGTCTCTGTGTCTCAGTGTCTCAGAGTCTCTGTGTCTCTATATCTCAGTGCCTCTGTGTCTCAGTTTATCAGTGTCTCAGAGACTCAGTTTCTCAGTGTCCCTCTGTCTGAGTGTCTCTGTGCCTCAGAGTCTCAGTGTCTCTGTGTCTCAAAGTTTTGCGTCTCAGAGTCTCAGAGTTTCAGTGTCCCAGTGTCTCTGTGTCTCAGTGTCTCAGGTCTCAGAGTCTCAGTGTCTCTGTCTCTGTGTCTCAGTTTATCAGTGTCTCAGAGACTCAGTGTCTCTCTGTCTGAGTGTTTCTGTGCCTCAGTGTCACAGTGTCTCAAATTTTCAGTGTCTCAGTGTCTTAGAGTCTCAGTGAATCTGTGTCTCAGTATCACTGTGCCTCAGTGTCTCAGTTTCTCAGAGTCTCAATGTCACAGTGTCTCTGTGTCGCAGTGTCTCTGTGCCTCATTGTCTCTGAGTCTCAGTGTCTCTGTGTCCCAGTGTCTCTGTGTCTCAGTTTATCAGTGTCTCAGAGAATCAGTTTTTCAGTGTCTCTCTGTCTGAGTGTCTCTGTGCCTCAGAGTCTCAGTGTCTCTGTGTCTCAAAGTTTTGTGTCTCAGTGTCTCAGAGTTTCAGTGTCTCTATGTCTCTGTGTCTCAGTGCTTCAGTGTCTCAGTGTCTCTGTGTCTCTGTGCCTCAATGTCTCTGTGCCTCAGTGTCTCAGAGTCTCAGTGTCTCAGAGTCTCTATGTCTCTGTGTATCAGTGTGTCAGAGATTCAGTATCTCTTTTTCTCTGTGTCTGAGTGTTTCTGTGCCTCAGTGTCACAATGTATCAGAGTCTCAGAGTCTCAGTGTCTCAGAGTCTCTGTGTCTCTGTGTCTCAGTGTTTCAGTGTCTCAGTGTCTCTGTGCCTCAGTATCTCAAAGTCTCAGTGTCTGAGTGTCTCTGTGTCACAGTGTCTCTGAGTCTCAGTGTCTCTGTGTCACAGTGTCTCTGTGACTCAGTGTCACAGTGTCTCTGTGCCTCAGTCTATCAGACTCTCAGTGTCTCTGTGTCTCAGTGTCTCTGTGTCTCAGTGTCTCAATTCTCTGAGTCTCAGTGTCTCTGTTTTTCTGTGTCTCAGTGTCTCTGTGTCTCAGTGTCTCTGTGACTCAGTGTCACAGTGTCTCTGTGCCTCAGTCTATCAGACTCTCAGTGTCTCAGTGTCTCTGTGTCTCAGTGTCTCAGTGTCTCAGTGTCTTAGAGTCTCAGTGCCTCAGTGTCTCTGTGTCTCAGATTCTCAGTTTCTCAGTGTCTCAGTGTCTCTGTGTGTCAGTGTATCAGTGTGTCAGAGACTCAGTGTCCCTTTGTCTTGTGTCTGAGTGTCTCTGTGCCTCAATATCACAGTGTCTCAGTCTCTCAGAGTTTCAGTGAGTCTATGTCTCTATGTTTCAGTGTCTCAGAGTCTCCAAATTTTGTGTCTCAGTGTCTCAGTATCTCAGAGTCTCAGTGTCTCCGTGTCCCATTGTCTCAGTGTCTCAGAGAATCAGTGTCTGAGTCTCTCTGTGTTTAAGTGTCTCAGTGTCTCTGTGTCTAAGTGTCTCTGAGTCACAGTGTCTCAGTGTCTCTGTGTCTCAGTGTCTCTGTGCCTCAGTGTCTCTGTGTCTCTGTGTCTCAGTGTCTCAGAGTCTCTGTGTCTCTGTATCTCAGTGCCTCTGTGCCTCAGTGCCTCAGTGTCTCAGAGTCTCTTTGTCTTGGTGCCTCAGTGACTCAGTGTCTCTGTGCCTCAGTCTATCAGACTCTCAGTGTCTCTGTGTCTCTGTGTCTCAGTCTATCAGACTCTCAGTGTCTCTGTGTCGCAGTGTCTCTGTGTCCCAGTATCTCAGTGTCTCTGAGTCGCTGTGTCTCAGTGTCTCTGTGCCTCATTGTCTCAGTGTCTCTCTGTCTGAGTGTCTCTGTGCCTCAGAGTCTCAGTGTCTCTGTGTCTCAAAGTTTTGTGTCTCACTGTCTCAGAGTTTCAGTGTCTCTATGTCTCTGTGTCTCAGTGCTTCAGTGTCTCAGTGTCTCTGTGTCTCTGTGCCTCAGTGTCTATGTGCCTCAGTGTCTCAGAGTCTCAGCGTCTCTATGTCTCTGTGTCTCTGTGTATCAGAGTCTCAGCGTCTCAGAGTCTCTGTGTCTCTGTGTATCAGTGTGTCAGAGATTCTGTATCTCTTTTTCTCTGTGTCTGAGTGTCTCTGTGCCTCAGTGTCACAATGTATCAGAGTCTCAGAGTCTCAGTGTCTCAGAGTCTCTGTGTCTCAGTGTCTCAGAATCTCTGTGTCTCAGAGTCTCAGCGTCAGAGTCTCAGTGCCTCTGTGTCTCAGTGTCTCAGTGTCTCTGTGTCTTAGTGTCTCAGTGTCTCTGTGTCTCAGTGTCTCAGACTCTCTGTGTCTCAGAGTCACAGCGTCACAGAGTCTCAGTGTCTCTGTGTCTCAGTGTCTCTGTGCCTCTGTGCCTCAGTGTCTCTGTATCTCCGTGCCTCATTGTCTCTGTGTCTCTGTGTTACTGTGTCTCAGTGTCTCAGAGTCTCAGAGTCTCAATCTCTCAGAGTCTCTGTGCCTTGGTGTCTCAGTGTCTCAGTTTCTCTGTGTCTGAGTGTCTCTGTGCCTCAATGTCACAGTGTCTCAGATTATCAGTGTCTCTCTGTCTCAGTGTATCAGTGTCTCAGAGATTCAGTGTCTCTGTGTCTCTCTGTCTCAGTGTCTCTGTGTCCCAGTGACTCTGTGTCTCAGTGTCTCAGTGTCTCAGTGTCTCAGTGTCTCTGTGCCTCTGTGCCTCAGTGTCTCTGTATCTCTGTGCCTCATTGTCTCTGTGTTACTGTGTCTCAGTGTCTCAGAGTCTCAATCTCTCAGAGTCTCTGTGTCTTGGTGTCTCAGTGTCTCAGTTTCTCTGTGTCTAAGTGTCTCTGTGCCTCAATGTCACAGTGTCTCAGTGTCTCAGAGTTTCAGTGAGTCTATGTCTCTATGTTTCTGTGTCTCATAGTCTCTGTGTCTCAGTGTCTCAGAGTTTCAGTGTCTCTATGTCTCAGTGTTTCAGTATCTCTGTGTCTCTGTGCCTCAGTGTCTCAGAGTCTCAGTGTCTCTGTGCCTCAGTGTCTTAATATCTCAAAGTCTCAATGTCTCTGTGTCACAGTGTCTCTCTGTCTCAGTGTCTCAGTGATTCTCTATCTCTGTGCCTCAGTGTCTCATAGTCTCAATGTATCAGTGTCTCAGAGTCTCAGTGTCTCTGTGTCTCAGTGTCTCTGTGCCTCTGTGCCTCAGTGTCTCTGTATCTCTGTGGCTCATTGCCTCTGTGTCTCTGTGTTAATGTGTCTCAGTGTCTCAGAGTCTCAGAGTCTCAATCTCTCAGAGTCTCTGTGTCTTGGTGCCTCAGTGTCTCAGTTTCTCTGTGTCTGAGTGTCTCTGTGCCTCAATGTCACAGTGTCTCAGATTATCTGTGTCCCAGTGTCTCAGTATCTCAGAGTTTCCGTGAGTCTGTGTCTCTATGTTTCTGTGACTCATAGTCTCTGTGTCTCAGCGTCTCAGAGTTTCATTGTCTCTATGTCTCTGTGTCTCAGTATCTCTGTGTCTCTGTTCCTCAGTGTCTCAGAAGCTCAGTGTCTCAGTGTCTCTGTGCCTCAGTGTCTTAATATCTCAAAGTCTCAATTTCTCAGTGTCTCTGTGTCACAGTGTCTCTCTGTCTCAGTGTCTCAGTGATTCTCTATCTCTGTGCCTCAGTGTCTCATAGTCTCAATGTATCAGTGTCTCAGAGACTCAGTGTCTCTGTGTCTCAGTATCTCTGTGTCTCAGTGTCTCTGTGCCTCAGTGTCTCAGAATCTCAGTGTCTCAGTGTCTCAGTGTCTCTGTGCCTCAGTGTCTCAGATTCTCAATGTATCAGTGTCTCAGAGACTCAGTGTCTCTGTGTCTCAGTATCTCTGTGTCTCAATGTCTCTGTGTCTCAGTATCTCAGAGTCTCAGTGTCTCCGTGTCACATTGTCTCAGTGTCTCAGAGTCTCAGTGTCTCAGTGTTTCTGTGTCTAAGTGTCTCTGAGTCACAGTGTCTCAATGTCTCTGTGTCTCAGTGTCTCTGTGCCTCAGTGTCTCTGTGTCTCTGTGTCTCAGTGTCTCAGAGTCTCTGTGTCTCTATATCTCAGTGCCTCTGTGTCTCAGTTTATCAGTGTCTCAGAGACTCAGTTTCTCAGTGTCCCTCTGTCTGAGTGTCTCTGTGCCTCAGAGTCTCAGTGTCTCTGTGTCTCAAAGTTTTGCGTCTCAGAGTCTCAGAGTTTCAGTGTCCCAGTGTCTCTGTGTCTCAGTGTCTCAGGTCTCAGAGTCTCAGTGTCTCTGTCTCTGTGTCTCAGTTTATCAGTGTCTCAGAGACTCAGTGTCTCTCTGTCTGAGTGTTTCTGTGCCTCAGTGTCACAGTGTCTCAAATTTTCAGTGTCTCAGTGTCTTAGAGTCTCAGTGAATCTGTGTCTCAGTATCACTGTGCCTCAGTGTCTCAGTTTCTCAGAGTCTCAATGTCACAGTGTCTCTGTGTCGCAGTGTCTCTGTGCCTCATTGTCTCTGAGTCTCAGTGTCTCTGTGTCCCAGTGTCTCTGTGTCTCAGTTTATCAGTGTCTCAGAGAATCAGTTTTTCAGTGTCTCTCTGTCTGAGTGTCTCTGTGCCTCAGAGTCTCAGTGTCTCTGTGTCTCAAAGTTTTGTGTCTCAGTGTCTCAGAGTTTCAGTGTCTCTATGTCTCTGTGTCTCAGTGCTTCAGTGTCTCAGTGTCTCTGTGTCTCTGTGCCTCAATGTCTCTGTGCCTCAGTGTCTCAGAGTCTCAGTGTCTCAGAGTCTCTATGTCTCTGTGTATCAGTGTGTCAGAGATTCAGTATCTCTTTTTCTCTGTGTCTGAGTGTTTCTGTGCCTCAGTGTCACAATGTATCAGAGTCTCAGAGTCTCAGTGTCTCAGAGTCTCTGTGTCTCTGTGTCTCAGTGTTTCAGTGTCTCAGTGTCTCTGTGCCTCAGTATCTCAAAGTCTCAGTGTCTGAGTGTCTCTGTGTCACAGTGTCTCTGAGTCTCAGTGTCTCTGTGTCACAGTGTCTCTGTGACTCAGTGTCACAGTGTCTCTGTGCCTCAGTCTATCAGACTCTCAGTGTCTCTGTGTCTCAGTGTCTCTGTGTCTCAGTGTCTCAATTCTCTGAGTCTCAGTGTCTCTGTTTTTCTGTGTCTCAGTGTCTCTGTGTCTCAGTGTCTCTGTGACTCAGTGTCACAGTGTCTCTGTGCCTCAGTCTATCAGACTCTCAGTGTCTCAGTGTCTCTGTGTCTCAGTGTCTCAGTGTCTCAGTGTCTTAGAGTCTCAGTGCCTCAGTGTCTCTGTGTCTCAGATTCTCAGTTTCTCAGTGTCTCAGTGTCTCTGTGTGTCAGTGTATCAGTGTGTCAGAGACTCAGTGTCCCTTTGTCTTGTGTCTGAGTGTCTCTGTGTCTCAGTGTCTCAAAGTCTTTGTGTCTCATTGTCTCAGTGTTTCAGACTCTGTGACTCTGTGTCCAAGTGTCTCTGTGTCTCACAATCTCTGTGTCTCAATGTCTCAGAGTCTCCGTGTCTCTGTGTCTCTGTGTCTCAATGTCTTAGTGTCTCAGTGTCTCAGAGACTCTGTGCCTCAGTGTCTCAGAGTCTCTTTGTCTCTGTGTCTCTGTGTCTCAGTGTCTCAGTGTCTCTGTGTCTCAGAGTCTCAGTGTCTCAGTGTCTCAGAGTCTCAGTGTCTCTGTGTCTCCATGTCTCTGTGCCTCAGTGTCTCATTGCCTCAGTGTCTCTGTGTCTCAGTGTCTCTGTGTCTCAGTGTCTCAGCGTCTCAGTGTCTCTGTGTCTCAGTGTCTCAGTGTCTCAGTGTCTCAGAGTCTCAGTGTCTCTGCGTCTCAGCGTCTCTGTGACTCAGTGTCTTAGCGTCTCTGTCTCAAAGTCTTTGTATTCAGTGCCTCAGCGTCTCAGAGTCTCAGTGTCTCAGTGCTGTGTCTCAGTGTCACAGTATCTCAGTGTCTCAGTGTCCCTGTGTCTCAGTGTCTCCGAGTCTCAGTGTCTCAGTGTATCAGTGTCTCAGAGACTCAGTGTCTCTGTGTCTCAGTGTCTCTGTGTCTCAAAGTTTTGTATTCAGTGCCTCAGCGTCTCAGAGTCTCAGTGTTATGTCTCAGTGTCACAGTGTCTCAGTGTCACAGTGTCTCAGTGTCTCAGTGTCTCTGTGTCTCAGTGTCTCAGTGTCTCAGTGTATCAGTGTTTCAGAGACTCAGTGTCTCTGTGCCTGAGTTTCTCTGTGCCTCAGTGTCTCAGAGTCTCACTGTCTCTGTGCCTCAGGGTCTCAGTGTCTCTGTGGCTCAGTGTCTCTGTGTCTCACTGTCTCTGTGGCTCAGTGTCTCCGTGTCTCTGTGCCCCAGTGTCTTAGTATCTCAAAGTCTCAATGACTCTGTCTCGCACTGTTTTCAGAGTTTAAGTGTCTCTGTGTCACAGTTTATCTGTGATACAGTATCTCAGAGTCTCAGTGTGTCTGTGTCTCTGTGTCTGAGTTTCACTGTGCCTCAGTGTCTCTGTGTCTCAGTGCCTCAGTGTCTCTGTGTCTCTGTGTCTCAGTGTTTCGGTGTCTCTGTGTCTCAGTGTCTCAGTGTTCCTCTATCTCTGCGTCTCAGTGTCTCAGTGTCTCTATGTCTCAGGGTCTCTGTGCCTCATTGTCACAGTATCTCAGTGTCTCAGATTATCAGTGTCTCTGTGTCTCAGTGTCTAAGTGTTTTTCTATCTCTGTGTCTCAGTGTCTCAGAAAATCAGTGTCTCTTTGTCTCGGTGTCTGAGTTTCTCTGTGCCTCAGTGTCATAGTGTCACAGTGTCTCTGCGTCTCACTGTCTCTGTGTCTCAGTGTCTCAGTGTATCAGTGTCTCAGAGACTCAGTGTCTCCTTTTCTGAGTTTCTCTGTGCCTCAGTGTCTCAGAGTCTCACTGTCTCTGTGCCTCAGGGTCTCAGTGTCTCTGTGGCTCAGTGTCTCTGTGTCTCACTGTCTCTGTGGCTCAGTGTCTCCATGTCTCTGTGCCTAAGTGTCTTAGTATCTCAAAGTCTCAGTGACTCTGTGTCACACTGTTTTCAGAGTTTCAGTGTCTCTGTGTCTCAGTTTATCTGTGACACAGTATCTCAGAATCTCTGTGTCTCTGTGTCTCAGTGCCTCAGTGTCTCAGAGTCTCAGTGTGTCTCTGTCTCTGTGTCTGAGTTTCTCTGTGCCTCAGTGTCTCTGTGCCTCAGTGTCTCTGTGTCTCAGAGTCTCTGTGTCTCTGTGTCTCAGTGTCTCAGTATCTCTGTGCCTCTGTGCCTCAGTGTCTCTGTATCTCTGTGCCTCATTGTCTCTGTGTCTCTGTGTTACTGTGTCTCAGTGTCTCAGAGTCTCAGGGTCTCAATCTCTCAGAGTCTCTGTGTCTTGGTGTCTCAGTGTCTCAGTTTCTCTGTGTCTGAGTGTCTCTGTGCCTCAATGTCACAGTGTCTCAGTGTCTCAGAGTTTCAGTGAGTCTATGTCTCTATGTTTCTGTGTCTCATAGTCTCTGTGTCTCAGTGTCTCAGAGTTTCAGTGTCTCTATGTCTCAGTGTCTCAGTATCTCTGTGTCTCTGTGCCTCAGTGTCTCAGAGTCTCAGTGTCTCTGTGCCTCAGTGTCTTAATATCTCAAAGTCTCAATGTCTCTGTGTCACAGTGTCTCTCTGTCTCAGTGTCTCAGTCATTCTCTATCTCTGTGCCTCAGTGTCTCATAGTCTCAATGTATCAGTGTCTCAGAGTCTCAGTGTCTCTGTGTCTCAGTGTCTCTGTGCCTCTGTGCCTCAGTGTCTCTGTATCTCTGTGGCTCATTGCCTCTGTGTCTCTGTGTTAATGTGTCTCAGTGTCTCAGAGTCTCAGAGTCTCAATCTCTCAGAGTCTCTGTGTCTTGGTGCCTCAGTGTCTCAGTTTCTCTGTGTCTGAGTGTCTCTGTGCCTCAATGTCACAGTGTCTCAGATTATCTGTGTCCCAGTGTCTCAGTATCTCAGAGTTTCCGTGAGTCTGTGTCTCTATGTTTCTGTGACTCATAGTCTCTGTGTCTCAGCGTCTCAGAGTTTCATTGTCTCTATGTCTCTGTGTCTCAGTATCTCTGTGTCTCTGTTCCTCAGTGTCTCAGAGTCTCAGTGTCTCAGTGTCTCTGTGCCTCAGTGTCTTAATATCTCAAAGTCTCAATTTCTCAGTGTCTCTGTGTCACAGTGTCTCTCTGTCTCAGTGTCTCAGTGATTCTCTATCTCTGTGCCTCAGTGTCTCATAGTCTCAATGTATCAGTGTCTCAGAGACTCAGTGTCTCTGTGTCTCAGTATCTCTGTGTCTCAGTGTCTCTGTGCCTCAGTGTCTCAGAATCTCAGTGTCTCTGTGTCTCAGTGTCTCTGTGCCTCAGTGTCTCAGATTCTCAATGTATCAGTGTCTCAGAGACTCAGTGTCTCTGTGTCTCAGTATCTCTGTGTCTCAATGTCTCTGTGTCTCAGTATCTCAGAGTCTCAGTGTCTCCGTGTCACATTGTCTCAGTGTCTCAGAGTCTCAGTGTCTCAGTGTTTCTGTGTCTAAGTGTCTCTGAGTCAATGTGTCTCAGTGTCTCTGTGTCTCAGTGTCTCTGTGCCTCAGTGTCTCTGTGTCTCTGTGTCTCAGTGTCTCAGAGTCTCTGTGTCTCTATATCTCAGTGCCTCTGTGTCTCAGTTTATCAGTGTCTCAGAGACTCAGTTTCTCAGTGTCCCTCTGTCTGAGTGTCTCTGTGCCTCAGAGTCTCAGTGTCTCTGTGTCTCAAAGTTTTGCGTCTCAGAGTCTCAGAGTTTCAGTGTCCCAGTGTCTCTGTGTCTCAGTGTCTCAGGTCTCAGAGTCTCAGTGTCTCTGTCTCTGTGTCTCAGTTTATCAGTGTCTCAGAGACTCAGTGTCTCTCTGTCTGAGTGTTTCTGTGCCTCAGTGTCACAGTGTCTCAAATTTTCAGTGTCTCAGTGTCTTAGAGTCTCAGTGAATCTGTGTCTCAGTATCACTGTGCCTCAGTGTCTCAGTTTCTCAGAGTCTCAATGTCACAGTGTCTCTGTGTGGCAGTGTCTCTGTGCCTCATTGTCTCTGAGTCTCAGTGTCTCTGTGTCCCAGTGTCTCTGTGTCTCAGTTTATCAGTGTCTCAGAGAATCAGTTTTTCAGTGTCTCTCTGTCTGAGTGTCTCTGTGCCTCAGAGTCTCAGTGTCTCTGTGTCTCAAAGTTTTGTGTCTCAGTGTCTCAGAGTTTCAGTGTCTCTATGTCTCTGTGTCTCAGTGCTTCAGTGTCTCAGTGTCTCTGTGTCTCTGTGCCTCAATGTCTCTGTGCCTCAGTGTCTCAGAGTCTCAGTGTCTCAGAGTCTCTATGTCTCTGTGTATCAGTGTGTCAGAGATTCAGTATCTCTTTTTCTCTGTGTCTGAGTGTCTCTGTGCCTCAGTGTCACAATGTATCAGAGTCTCAGAGTCTCAGTGTCTCAGAGTCTCTGTGTCTCTGTGTCTCAGTGTTTCAGTGTCTCAGTGTCTCTGTGCCTCAGTATCTCAAAGTCTCAGTGTCTGAGTGTCTCTGTGTCACAGTGTCTCTGAGTCTCAGTGTCTCTGTGTCACAGTGTCTCAATTCTCTGAGTCTCAGTGTCTCTGTTTTTCTGTGTCTCAGTGTCTCTGTGTCTCAGTGTCTCTGTGACTCAGTGTCACAGTGTCTCTGTGCCTCAGTCTATCAGACTCTCAGTGTCTCTGTGTCTCAGTGTCTCTGTGTCTCTGTGTCTCAGTGTCTCAATTCTCTGAGTCTCAGTGTCTCTGTTTTTCTGTGTCTCAGTGTCTCTGTGTCTCAGTGTCTCTGTGATTCAGTGTCACAGTGTCTCTGTGCCTCAGTCTATCAGACTCTCAGTGTCTCAGTGTCTCTGTGTCTCAGTGTCTCAGTGTCTCAGTGTCTTAGAGTCTCAGTGCCTCAGTGTCTCTGTGTCTCAGATTCTCAGTTTCTCAGTGTCTCAGTGTCTCTGTGTGTCAGTGTATCAGTGTGTCAGAGACTCAGTGTCCCTTTGTCTTGTGTCTGAGTGTCTCTGTGTCTCAGTGTCTCAAAGTCTTTGTGTCTCATTGTCTCAGTGTTTCAGACTCTGTGACTCTGTGTCCAAGTGTCTCTGTGTCTCAGAATCTCTGTGTCTCAATGTCTCAGAGTCTCCGTGTCTCTGTGTCTCTGTGTCTCAATGTCTTAGTGTCTCAGTGTCTCAGAGACTCTGTGCCTCAGTGTCTCAGAGTCTCTTTGTCTCTGTGTCTCTGTGTCTCTGTGTCTCAGTGTCTTAGTGTCTCTGTGTCTCAGAGTCTCAGTGTCTCAGTGTCTCAGTGTCTCAGAGTCTCAGTGTCTCTGTGTCTCCATGTCTCTGTGCCTCAGTGTCTCATTGCCTCAGTGTCTCAGAGTCTCAGTGTCTCTGTGTCTCAGTGTCTCTGTGTCTCAGTGTCTCAGCGTCTCAGTGTCTCTGTGTCTCAGTGTCTCAGTGTCTCAGTGTCTCAGAGTCTCAGTGTCTCTGCGTCTCAGCGTCTCTGTGACTCAGTGTCTTAGCGTCTCTGTCTCAAAGTCTTTGTATTCAGTGCCTCAGCGTCTCAGAGTCTCAGTGTCTCAGTGCTGTGTCTCAGTGTCACAGTATCTCAGTGTCTCAGTGTCCCTGTGTCTCAGTGTCTCCGAGTCTCAGTGTCTCAGTGTATCAGTGTCTCAGAGACTCAGCGTCTCTGTGTCTCAGTGTCTCTGTGTCTCAAAGTTTTGTATTCAGTGCCTCAGCGTCTCAGAGTCTCAGTGTTATGTCTCAGTGTCACAGTGTCTCAGTGTCACAGTGTCTCAGTGTCTCAGTGTCTCTGTGTCTCAGTGTCTCAGTGTCTCAGTGTATCAGTGTTTCAGAGACTCAGTGTCTCTGTGCCTGAGTTTCTCTGTGCCTCAGTGTCTCAGAGTCTCACTGTCTCTGTGCCTCAGGGTCTCAGTGTCTCTGTGGCTCAGTGTCTCTGTGTCTCACTGTCTCTGTGGCTCAGTGTCTCCGTGTCTCTGTGCCTCAGTGTCTTAGTATCTCAAAGTCTCAATGACTCTGTCTCGCACTGTTTTCAGAGTTTCAGTGTCTCTGTGTCACAGTTTATCTGTGATACAGTATCTCAGAGTCTCAGTGTGTCTGTGTCTCTGTGTCTGAGTTTCACTGTGCCTCAGTGTCTCTGTGTCTCAGTGCCTCAGTGTCTCTGTGTCTCAGTGTCTCAGAGTCTCAGTGTCTCTGTGTCTCTGTGTCTCAGTGTTTCGGTGTCTCTGTGTCTCAGTGTCTCAGTGTCTCTATGTCTCAGGGTCTCTGTGCCTCATTGTCACAGTATCTCAGTGTCTCAGATTATCAGTGTCTCTGTGTCTCAGTGTCTAAGTGTTTTTCTATCTCTGTGTCTAAGTGTCTCAGAAAATCAGTGTCTCTTTGTCTCGGTGTCTGAGTTTCTCTGTGCCTCAGTGTCATAGTGTCACAGTGTCTCTGCGTCTCACTGTCTCTGTGTCTCAGTGTCTCAGTGTATCAGTGTCTCAGAGACTCAGTGTCTCTTTTTCTGAGTTTCTCTGTGCCTCAGTGTCTCAGAGTCTCACTGTCTCTGTGCCTCAGGGTCTCAGTGTCTCTGTGGCTCAGTGTCTCTGTGTCTCACTGTCTCTGTGGCTCAGTGTCTCCATGTCTCTGTGCCTAAGTGTCTTAGTATCTCAAAGTCTCAGTGACTCTGTGTCACACTGTTTTCAGAGTTTCAGTGTCTCTGTGTCTCAGTTTATCTGTGACACAGTATCTCAGAATCTCTGTGTCTCTGTGTCTCAGTGCCTCAGTGTCTCAGAGTCTCAGTGTGTCTCTGTCTCTGTGTCTGAGTTTCTCTGTGCCTCAGTGTCTCTGTGCCTCAGTGTCTCTGTGTCTCAGAGTCTCTGTGTCTCTGTGTCTCAGTGTCTTAGTGTCTCTGTGTCTCAGTGTCTCGGTGTCTCTGTATCTCTGTGCCTCATTGTCTCTGTGTCTCTGTGTTACTGTGTCTCAGTGTCTCAGAGTCTCAGGGTCTCAATCTCTCAGAGTCTCTGTGTCTTGGTGTCTCAGTGTTTCAGTTTCTCTGTGTCTGAGTGTCTCTGTGCCTCAATGTCACAGTGTCTCAGTGTCTCAGAGTTTCTGTGAGTCTATGTCTCTATGTTTCAGTGTCTCTATGTCTCAGTGTCTCAGTATCTCTGTGTCTCTGTGCCTCAGTGTCTCAGAGTCTCAGTGTCTCTGTGCCTCAGTGTCTTAATATCTCAAAGTCTCAATGTCTCTGTGTCACAGTGTCTCTCTGTCTCAGTGTCTCAGTGATTCTCTATCTCTGTGCCTCAGTGTCTCATAGACTCAATGCATCAGTGTCTCAGAGTCTCAGTGTCTCTGTGTCTCAGTGTCTCTGTGCCTCTGTGCCTCAGTGTCTCTGTATCTCTGTGGCTCATTGCCTCTGTGTCTCTGTGTTAATGTGTCTCAGTGTCTCAGAGTCTCAATCTCTCAGAGTCTCTGTGTCTTGGTGCCTCAGTGTCTCAGTTTCTCTGTGTCTGAGTGTCTCTGTGCCTCAATGTCACAGTGTCTCAGATTATCTGTGTCCCAGTGTCTCAGTGTCTCAGAGTTTCCGTGAGTCTGTGTCTCTATGTTTCTGTGACTCATAGTCTCTGTGTCTCAGCGTCTCAGAGTTTCATTGTCTCTATGTCTCTGTGTCTCAGTATCTCTGTGTCTCTGTTCCTCAGTGTCTCAGAGTCTCAGTGTCTCAGTGTTTCTGTGCCTCAGTGTCTTAATATCTCAAAGTCTCAATGTCTCAGTGTCTCTGTGTCACAGTGTCTCTCTGTCTCAGTGTCTCAGTGATTCTCTATCTCTGTGCCTCAGTGTCTCATAGTCTCAATGTATCAGTGTCTCAGAGACTCAGTGTCTCTGTGTCTCAGTATCTCTGTGTCTCAGTGTCTCTGTGCCTCAGTGTCTTAGAATCTCAGTGTCTCTGTGTCTCAGTGTCTCTGTGCCTCAGTGTCTCAGATTCTCAATGAATCAGTGTCTCAGAGACTCAGTGTCTCTGTGTCTCAGTATCTCTGTGTCTCAGTGCTTCTGTGTCTCAGTATCTCAGAGTCTCAGTGTCTCCGTGTCCCATTGTCTCAGTGTCTCAGAGTCTGAGTGTCTGAGTCTCTCTGTGTTTACATGTCTCAGTGTTTCTGTGTCTAAGTGTCTCTGAGTCACAGTGTCTCAGTGTCTCTGTGTCTCAGTGTCTCTGTGCCTCAGTGTCTCTGTGTCTCTGTGTCTCTGTGTCTCAGTGTCTCAGAGTCTCTGTGTCTCTATATCTCAGTGCCTCTGTGTCTCAGTTTATCAGTGTCTCAGAGACTCAGTTTCTCAGTGTCCCTCTGTCTGAGTGTCTCTGTGTCTCAAAGTTTTGCGTCTCAGAGTCTCAGAGTTTCAGTGTCCCAGTGTCTCTGTGTCTCAGTGTCTCAGGTCTCAGAGTCTCAGTGTCTCTGTCTCTGTGTCTCAGTTTATCAGTGTCTCAGAGACTCAGTGTCTCTCTGTCTGAGTGTCTCTGTGCCTCAGTGTCACAGTGTCTCAAATTTTCAGTGTCTCAGTGTCGTAGAGTCTCAGTGAATCTGTGTCTCAGTATCACTGTGCCTCAGTGTCTCAGTTTCTCAGAGTCTCAATGTCACAGTGTCTCTGTGTCGCAGTGTCTCTGTGCCTCATTGTCTCTGTGTCTCTGTGTCCCAGTGTCTCTGTGTCTCAGTTTATCAGTGTCTCAGAGAATCAGTTTTTCAGTGTCTCTCTGTCTGAGTGTCTCTGTGCCTCAGAGTCTCAGTGTCTCTGTGTCTCAAAGTTTTGTGTCTCAGTGTCTCAGAGTTTCAGTGTCTCTATGTCTCTGTGTCTCAGTGCTTCAGTGTCTCAGTGTCTCTGTGTCTCTGTGCCTCAATGTCTCTGTGCCTCAGTGTCTCAGAGTCTCAGCGTCTCAGAGTCTCTGTGTCTCTGTGTATCAGTGTGTCAGAGATTCAGTATCTCTTTTTCTCTGTGTCTGAGAGTCTCTGTGCCTCAGTGTCACAATGTATCAGAGTCTCAGAGTCTCAGTGTCTCAGAGTCTCTGTGTCTCTGTGTCACATTGTCTCTGAGTCTCAGTGTCTCTGTGTCTCAGTGTCTCAATTCTCTGAGTCTCAGTGTCTCTGTTTTTCTGTGTCTCAGTGTCTCTGTGTCTCAGTGTCTCTGTGACTCAGTGTCACAGTGTCTCTGTGCCTCAGTCTATCAGACTCTCAATGTCTCTGTGTCTCAGTGTCTCTGTGTCTCAGTGTCTCTGTGTCTCTGTGTCTCAGTGTCTCTGTGTCTCAGTGTCTCAATTCTCTGAGTCTCAGTGTCTCTGTTGTTCTGTGTCTCAGTGTCTCTGTGTCTCAGTGTCTCTGCGACTCAGTGTCACAGTGTCTCTGTGCCTCAGTCTATCAGACTCTCAGTGTCTAAGTGTCTCTGTGTCTCAGTGTCTCAGTGTCTTAGAGTCTCAGTGCCTCAGTGTCTCTGTGTCTCAGAGTCTCAGTGTCTCAGTGTCTCAGAGTCTCAGTGTCTCTGTGTCTCCGTGTCTCTGTGCCTCAGTGTCTCATTGCCTCAGTGTCTCAGAGTCTCAGTGTCTCTGTGTCTCAGTGTCTCTGTGTCTCAGTGTCTCAGCGTCTCAGTGTCTCTGTGTCTCAGTGTCTCAGTGTCTCAGTGTCTCAGAGTCTCAGTGTCTCTGCGTCTCAGCGTCTCTGTGACTCAGTGTCTTAGCGTCTCTGTCTCAAAGTCTTTGTATTCAGTGCCTCAGCGTCTCAGAGTCTCAGTGTCTCAATGCTGTGTCTCAGTGTCACAGTATCTCAGTGTCTCAGTGTCCCTGTGTCTCAGTGTCTCCGAGTCTCAGTGTCTCAGTGTATCAGTGTCTCTGTGTGTCAGTGTATCAGTGTGTCAGAGACTCAGTGTCCCTTTGTCTTGTGTCTGACTGTCTCTGTGTCTCAGTGTCTCAAAGTCTTTGTGTCTCATTGTCTCAGTGTTTCAGACTCTGTGACTCTGTGTCCAAGTGTCTCTGTGTCTCAGAATCTCTGTGTCTCTGTGTCTCAGTGTCTCAGTGTCTCAGAGTCTCAGTGTCTCTGTGTCTCCGTGTCTCTGTGCCTCAGTGTCTCATTGCCTCAGTGTCTCAGAGTCTCAGTGTCTCTGTGTCTCAGTGTCTCTGTGTCTCAGTGTCTCAGCGTCTCAGTGTCTCTGTGTCTCAGTGTCTCAGTGTCTCAGTGTCTCAGAGTCTCAGTGTCTCTGCGTCTCAGCGTCTCTGTGACTCAGTGTCTTAGCGTCTCTGTCTCAAAGTCTTTGTATTCAGTGCCTCAGCGTCTCAGAGTCTCAGTGTCTCAGTGCTGTGTCTCAGTGTCACAGTGTTTCAGTGTCTCAGTGTCCCTGTGTCTCAGTGTCTCCGAGTCTCAGTGTCTCAGTGTATCAGTGTCTCAGAGACTCAGTGTCTCTGTGTCTCAGTGTCTCTGTGTCTCAAAGTTTTGTATTCAGTGCCTCAGCGTCTCAGAGTCTCAGTGTTATGTCTCAGTGTCACAGTGTCTCAGTGTCACAGTGTCTCAGTGTCTCAGTGTCTCTGTGTCTCAGTGTCTCAGTGTATCAGTGTTTCAGAGACTCAGTGTCTCTGTGCCCGAGTTTCTCTGTGCCTCAGTGTCTCAGAGTCTCACTGTCTCTGTGCCTCAGGGTCTCAGTGTCTCTGTGGCTCAGTGTCTCTGTGTCTCACTGTCTCTGTGGCTCAGTGTCTCCGTGTCTCTGTGCCTCAGTGTCTTAGTATCTCAAAGTCTCAGTGACTCTGTGTCACACTGTTTTCAGAGTTTCAGTGTCTCTGTGTCACAGTTTATCTGTGACACAGTCTCAGTGTGTCTGTGTCTCTGTGTCTGAGTTTCTCTGTGCCTCAGTGTCTCTGTGTCTCAGTGTCTCAGAGTATCAGTGTCTCTGTGTCTCAGTGTTTCGGTGTCTCTGTGTGTCAGTGTCTCAGTGTCTCTATGTCTCAGTGTCTCTGTGCCTCATTGTCACAGTATCTCAGTGTCTCAGATTATCAGTGTCTCTGTGTCTCAGTGTCTCAGAAAATCAGTGTCTCTTTGTCTCGGTGTCTGAGTTTCTCTGTGCCTCAGTGTCATAGTGTCACAGTGTCTCTGTGTCTCACTGTCTCTGTGTCTCAGTGTCTCAGTGTATCAGTGTCTCAGAGACTCAGTGTCTCTTTTTCTGAGTTTCTCTGTGCCTCAGTGTCTCAGAGTCTCACTGTCTCTGTGCCTCAGGGTCTCAGTGTCTCTGTGCCTCACTGTCTCTGTGGCTCAGTGTCTCCGTGTCTCTGTGCCTCAGTGTCTCTGTCTCTGTGTCTCACTGACTCTGTGGCTCAGTGTCTCCGTGTCTCTGTTTTTAAGTGTCTTAGTATCTCAAAGTCTCAGTGACTCTGTGTCACACTGTTTTCAGAGTTTCAGTGTCTCTGTGTCTCAGTTTATCTGTGACACAGTATCTCAGAATCTCTGTGCCTCAGTGTCTCTGTGTCTCAGAGTCTCAGTGTCTCTGTGTCTCTGTGTCTCAGTGTCTCGGTGTCTCTGTGTCTCAGAGTCTCAGTGTCTCAGTGTCTCAGTGTCTCAGTGTTCCTCTATCTCTGCGCCTCAGTGTCTCTATGTCTCAGTGTCTCTGTGCCTCATTGTCACAGTGTCTCAGTGTCTCAGATTATCACTGTCTCAGTGTCTAAGTATTTTTCTATCTCTGTGACTCAGTGTCTCAGAAAATCAGTGTCACTTTGTCTCGGTGTCTGAGTTTCTCTGTGCCTCAGTGTCATAGTGTCACAGTGTCTCTGTGTCTCACTGTCTCAGTGTCTCAGTGTCTCAGAGTCTCAGTGTCTCAGTGTCTCAGTGTCTCAGAGTTTCAGAGTCTCTGTGTCTCAGTGTATCAGCATCTCAGAGAATCAGTGTCTCTGTGTCTGAGTGCCTCAATGGCATAGTGTCCCAGTGTCTCTGTGTCTCAGTGTTTCAGTGTCTCAGTGTTTCTTTATCTCTGTGCCTTAGTATCTCAGTGTCTAGAGTCTCAATGTATCAATGTCTCAGAGACTCGGTGTCTCTGTGTCTCAGTATCTCTGTGTCTCAGTGTCTCAGAGTCTCAGTGTCTCAGAGTCTCAGTGTCTCAGAGTCTCAGTGTCTCAGTGTCTCTGTGTCTCAGTGTCTCAGAGTCTCAGTGTCTCAGAGTCTCAGTGTCTCAGTGTCTCAGTGTTTCTGTGTCTCAGAGTCTCAGTGTTTCTGTGTCTCAGTGTCTCAGTGTATCAAAATTTTGTGTCTCAGTGTCTCTGTGTCTCAGTATCTCTGTGTCTCAGTGTCTCCGTGTCCCATTGTCTCAGTGTCTCGGAGTCTCAGTGTCTGAGTCTCTCTGTGTTTAAGTGTCTCAGTGTTTCTGTGTCTAAGTGTCTCTGAGTCACAGTGTCTCAGTGTCTCTGTGTCTCAGTGTCTCTGTGCCTCAGTGTCTCTGTGTCTCTGTGTCTCAGTGTCTCAGAGTCTCCGTGTCTCTATATCTCAGTGCCTCTGTGTCTCAGTTTATCAATGTCTCAGAGATTCAGTTTCTCAGTGTCTCTCTGTCTGAGTGTCTGTGCCTCAGAGTCTCAGTGTCTCTGTGTCTCAAAGTTTTGCGTCTCAGTGTCTCAGAGTTTCAGTGTCCCAGTGTCTCTGTGTCTCAGTGTTTCAGTGTCTCAGTGTTTCTTTATCTCTGTGCCTCAGTGTCTCAGTGTCTAGAGTCTCAATGTATCAATGTCTCAGAGACTCGGTGTCTCTGTGTCTCAGTATCTCTGTGTCTCAGTGTCCCAGAGTCTCAGTGTCTCAGAGTCTCAGTGTCTCAGAGTCTCAGTGTCTCAGTGTCTCTGTGTCTCAGTGTCTCAGAGTCTCAGTGTCTCAGAGTCTCAGTGTCTCAGTGTCTCAGTGTTTCTGTGTCTCAGAGTCTCAGTGTTTCTGTGTCTCAGTGTCTCAGTGTATCAAAATTTTGTGTCTCAGTGTCTCTGTGTCTCAGTATCTCTGTGTCTCAGTGTCTCCGTGTCCCATTGTCTCAGTGTCTCGGAGTCTCAGTGTCTGAGTCTCTCTGTGTTTAAGTGTCTCAGTGTTTCTGTGTCTAAGTGTCTCTGAGTCACAGTGTCTCAGTGTCTCTGTGTCTCAGTGTCTCTGTGCCTCAGTGTCTCTGTGTCTCTGTGTCTCAGTGTCTCAGAGTCTCCGTGTCTCTATATCTCAGTGCCTCTGTGTCTCAGTTTATCAATGTCTCAGAGATTCAGTTTCTCAGTGTCTCTCTGTCTGAGTGTCTGTGCCTCAGAGTCTCAGTGTCTCTGTGTCTCAAAGTTTTGCGTCTCAGTGTCTCAGAGTTTCAGTGTCCCAGTGTCTCTGTGTCTCAGTGTTTCAGTGTCTCAGTGTTTCTTTATCTCTGTGCCTCAGTGTCTCAGTGTCTAGAGTCTCAATGTATCAATGTCTCAGAGACTCGGTGTCTCTGTGTCTCAGTATCTCTGTGTCTCAGTGTCTCTGTGCCTCAGTGTCTCAGAGTCTCAGTGTCTCAGTGTCTCAGTGTCTCTGTGTCTCAGTGTCTCAGTGTTTCTGTGTCTCAGAGTCTCAGTGTTTCTGTGTCTCAGTGTATCAAAATTTTGTGTCTCAGTGTCTCTGTGTCTCAGTATCTCTGTGTCTCAGTGTCTCCGTGTCCCATTGTCTCAGTGTCTCGGAGTCTCAGTGTCTGAGTCTCTCTGTGTTTAAGTGTCTCAGTGTTTCTGTGTCTAAGTGTCTCTGAGTCACAGTGTCTCAGTGTCTCTGTGTCTCAGTGTCTCTGTGCCTCAGTGTCTCTGTGTCTCTGTGTCTCAGTGTCTCAGAGTCTCCGTGTCTCTATATCTCAGTGCCTCTGTGTCTCAGTTTATCAATGTCTCAGAGATTCAGTTTCTCAGTGTCTCTCTGTCTGTGTGTCTGTGCCTCAGAGTCTCAGTGTCTCTGTGTCTCAAAGTTTTGCGTCTCATTGTCTCAGAGTTTCAGTGTCCCAGTGTCTCTGTGTCTCAGTGTCTCAGGTCTCAGAGTCTCAGTGTCTCTGTCTCTGTGTCTCAGTTTATCAGTGTCTCAGAGACTCAGTGTCCTCTGTCTGAGTGTCTCTGTGCCTCAGTGTCACAGTGTCTCAGTGTCTCATATTTTCAGTGTCTCAGTGTCTTAGAGTCTCAGTGAATCTGTGTCTCAGTATCACTGTGCCTCAGTGTCTCAGTTTCTCAGAGTCTCAATGTCACAGTGTCTCTGTGTCGCAGTGTCTCTGTGCCTCATTGTCTCTGTGTCTCAGTGTCTCTGTGTCCCAGTGTCTCTGTGTCTCAGTTTATCAGTGTCTCAGAGAATCAGTTTTTCAGTGTCTCTCTGTCTGAGTGTCTCTGTGCCTCAGAGTCTCAGTGTCTCTGTGTCTCAAAGTTTTGTGTCTCAGTGTCTCAGAGTTTCAGTGTCTCTATGTCTCTGTGTCTCAGTGCTTCAGTGTCTCAGTGTCTCTGTGTCTCTGTGCCTCAATGTCTCTGTGCCTCAGTGTCTCAGAGTCTCAGCGTCTCAGAGTCTCTGTGTCTCTGTGTATCAGTGTGTCAGAGATTCAGTATCTCTTTTTCTCTGTGTCTGAGTGTCTCTGTGCCTCAGTGTCACAATGTATCAGAGTCTCAGTGTCTCAGAGTCTCTGTGTCTCTGTGTCTCAGTGTTTCAGTGTCTCAGTGTCTCTGTGCCTCAGTATCTCAAAGTCTCAGTGTCTGAGTGTCTCTGTGTCACAGTGTCTCTGAGTCTCAGTGTCTCTGTGTCTCAGTGTCTCAATTCTCTGAGTCTCAGTGTCTCTGTTTTTCTGTGTCTCAGTGTCTCTGTGTCTCAGTGTCTCTGTGACTCAGTGTCACAGTGTCTCTGTGCCTCAGTCTATCAGACTCTCAGTGTCTCTGTGTCTCAGTGTCTCTGTGTCTCAGTGTCTCTGTGTCTCAGTGTCTCAATTCTCTGAGTCTCAGTGTCTCTGTTTTTCTGTGTCTCAGTGTCTCTGTGTCTCAGTGTCTCTGTGACTCAGTGTCACAGTGTCTCTGTGCCTCAGTCTATCAGACTCTCAGTGTCTCAGTGTCTCTGTGTCTCAGTGTCTCAGTGTCTTAGAGTCTCAGTGCCTCAGTGTCTCTGTGTCTCAGAGTCTCAGTTTCTCAGTGTCTCAGTGTCTCTGTGTGTCAGTGTATCAGTGTGTCAGAGACTCAGTGTCCCTTTGTCTTGTGTCTGAGTGTCTCTGTGTCTCAGTGTCTCAAAGTCTTTGTGTCTCATTGTCTCAGTGTTTCAGACTTTGTGACTCTGTGTCCAAGTGTCTCTGTGTCTCAGAATCTCTGTGTCTCTGTGTCTCTGTGTCTCAGTGTCTCAGTGTCTCAGAGTCTCCGTGTCTCTGTGTCTCTGTGTCTCTGTGTTTCAATGTCTTCGTGTCTCTGTGTCTCAATGTCTTAGTGTCTCAGTGTCTCAGAGACTCTGTGCCTCAGTGTCTCAGAGTCTCTTTGTCTCTGTGTCTCTGTGTCTCAGTGTCTCTGTGTCTCAGAGTCTCAGTGTCTCAGTGTCTCAGAGTCTCAGTGTCTCTGTGTCTCCGTCTCTCTGTGCCTCAGTGTCTCATTGCCTCAGTGTCTCAGAGTCTCAGTGTCTCTGTGTCTCAGTGTCTCTGTGTCTCAGTGTCTCAGTGTCTCAGAGTCTCAGTGTCTCTGCGTCTCAGCGTCTCTGTGACTCAGTGTCTTAGCGTCTCTGTCTCAAAGTCTTTGTATTCAGTGCCTCAGCGTCTCAGAGTCTCAGTGTCTCAGTGCTGTGTCTCAGTGTCACAGTGTCTCAGTGTCCCTGTGTCTCAGTGTCTCCGAGTCTCAGTGTCTCAGTGTATCAGTGTCTCAGAGACTCAGTGTCTCTGTGTCTCAGTGTCTCTGTGTCTCAAAGTTTTGTATTCAGTGCCTCAGCGTCTCAGAGTCTCAGTGTTATGTCTCAGTGTCACAGTGTCTCAGTGTCACAGTGTCTCAGTGTCTCTGTGTCTCAGTGTCTCAGTGTCTCAGTGTATCAGTGTTTCAGAGACTCAGTGTCTCTGTGCCTGAGTTTCTCTGTGCCTCAGTGTCTCAGAGTCTCACTGTCTCTGTGCCTCAGGGTCTCAGTGTCTCTGTGGCTCAGTGTCTCTGTGTCTCACTGTCTCTGTGGCTCAGTGTCTCCGTGTCTCTGTGCCTCAGTGTCTTAGTATCTCAAAGTCTCAATGACTCTGTCTCGCACTGTTTTCAGAGTTTCAGTGTCTCTGTGTCACAGTTTATCTGTGACACAGTATCTCAGAGTCTCAGTGTGTCTGTGTCTCTGTGTCTGAGTTTCACTGTGCCTCAGTGTCTCTGTGTCTCAGTGTCTCAGAGTCTCAGTGTCTCTGTGTCTCTGTGTCTCAGTGTCTTAGTGTTCCTCTATCTCTGCGTCTCAGTGTCTCAGTGTCTCTATGTCTCAGTGTTTCTGTGCCTCATTGTCACAGTATCTCAGTGTCTCAGATTATCAGTGTCTCTGTGTCTCAATGTCTAAGTGTCTCAGAAAATCAGTGTCTCTTTGTCTCGGTGTCTGAGTTTCTCTGTGCCTCAGTGTCATAGTGTCACAGTGTCTCTGTGTCTCACTGTCTCTGTGTCTCAGTGTCTCAGTGTATCAGTGTCTCAGAGACTCAGTGTCTCTTTTTCTGAGTTTCTCTGTGCCTCAGTGTCTCAGAGTCTCACTGTCTTTGTGCCTCAGGGTCTCAGTGTCTCTGTGGCTCAGTGTCTCTGTGTCTCACTGTCTCTGTGGCTCAGTGTCTCCATGTCTCTGTGCCTAAGTGTCTTAGTATCTCAAAGTCTCAGTGACTCTGTTCACACTGTTTTCAGAGTTTCAGTGTCTCTGTGTCTCAGTTTATCTGTGACACAGTATCTCAGAATCTCAGTGTCTCTGTGCCTCAGTGTCTCTGTGTCTCAGAGTCTCAGTGTCTCTGTGTCTCTGTGTCTCAGTGTCTCGGTGTCTCTGTGTCTCAGTGTCTCAGTGTTCCTCTATCTCTGCGCCTCAGTGTCTCTATGTCTCAGTGTCTCTGTGCCTCATTGTCACAGTGTCTCAGTGTCTCAGATTATCACTGTCTCAGTGTCTAAGTGTTTTTCTATCTCTGTGACTCAGTGTCTCAGAAAATCAGTGTCACTTTGTCTCGGTGTCTGAGTTTCTCTGTGCCTCAGTGTCATAGTGTCACAGTGTCTCTGTGTCTCACTGTCTCAGTGTCTCAGAGTCTCAGGGTCTCAGTGTTTCAAAGTCTTTGTGTACAGTGTCTCAGAGTCTCAGTGTGTCTGTGTCTCAGTATCTCAGAGTTTCAGTGCCTCTGTGTCTCAGTGTATCAGCATCTCAGAGAATCAGTGTCTCTGTGTCTGAGTGTCTCTGTGCCTCAATGGCATAGTGTCTCAGTGTCTCAGTGTTTCTCTATCTCTGTGCCTCAGTGTCTCAGTGTCTAGAGTCTCAATGTATCAATGTCTCAGAGACTCAGTGTCTCTGTGTCTCAGTATCTCTGTGTCTCAGCGTCTCTGTGCCTCAGTGTCTCAGAGTCTCAGTGTCTCAGTGTCTCAGTGTCTCTGTGTCTCAGAGTCTCAGTGTTTCTGTGTCTCAGTGTCTCAAAATTTTGTGTCTCAGTGTCTCTGTGTCTCAGTATCTCTGTGTCTTAGTGTCTCCGTGTCCCATTGTCTCAGTGTCTCGGAGTCTCAGTGTCTGAGTCTCTCTGTGTTTAAGTGTCTCAGTGTTTCTGTGTCTAAGTGTCTCTGAGTCACAGTGTCTCAGTGTCTCTGTGTCTCTGTGTCTCTGTGCCTCAGTGTCTCTGTGTCTCTGTGTCTCAGTGTCTCAGAGTCACCGTGTCTCTATATCTCAGTGCCTCTGTGTCTCAGTTTATCAGTGTCTCAGAGATTCAGTTTCTCAGTATCTCTCTGTCTGAGTGTCTCTGTGCCTCAGAGTCTCAGTGTCTCTGTGTCTCAAAGTTTTGCGTCTCAGTGTCTCAGAGTTTCAGTGTCCCAGTGTCTCTATGTCTCTGTGTCTCAGTGCTTCAGTGTCTCAGTGTCTCTGTGTCTCTGTGCCTCAGTGTCTCTGTACCTCAGTGTCTCAGAGTCTTAGCGTCTCAGAGTCTCTGTGTCTCTGTGTATCAGAGTCTCGGAGTCTCAGAGTCTCTGTGTATCAGTGTGTCAGAGATTCAGTATCACTTTTTCTCTGTGTCTGAGTGTCTCTGTGCCTCAGTGTCACAATGAATCAGAGTCTCAGAGTCTCAGCGTCTCAGAGTCTCTGTGTCCCAGTGACTCTGTGTCTCTGTGTCTCTGTGCATCAGTGTGTCAGAGATTCAGTATCACTTTTTCTCTGTGTCTGAGAGTCTCTGTGCCTCAGTGTCATAATGTATCAGGGTCTCAGAGTCTCAGTGTCTCAGAGTCTCTGTGTCTCTGTGTCTCAGTGTCTCTGTGCCTCAGTATCTCAAAGTCTCAGAGTCTCAGTGTCTCTGTGTCACAGTGTCTCTGAGTCTCAGTGTCGCAGTTTTTCTGTGTATCTGTGCCTCAGTGTCACAGTGTCTCTGTGCCTCAGTGTTACAGTGTCTCTGTGCCTCAGTCTATCAGACTCTCAGTGTCTCTGTGTCTCAGCGTCTCTGTGTCTCAGTGTCTCTGTGTCTCAGTGTCTCAATTCTCTGAGTCTCAGTGTCTCTGTTTTTCTGTGTCTCAGTGTCTCTGTGTCTCAGTGTCTCTGTGCCTCAGTGTCACAGTGTCTCTGTGCCTCAGTCTATCAGACTCTCAGTGTCTCTGTGTCTCAGTGTCTCTGTGTCTCAGTGTCTCTGTGTCTCATTGTCTCAGTGTCTCTGTGTCTCAGTGTCTCAATGTCTCTGAGTCTCAGTGTCTCTGTTTTTCTGTGTCTCAGTGTCTCTGTTATTCTGTGTCTCAGAGTCTCAGTGTCTCAGTGTCTTAGAGTCTCAGTTTCTCAGTGTCTCAGTGTCTCTGTGTGTCAGTGTATCAGTGTGTCAGAGACTCAGTGTGCCTTTGTCTTGTGTCTGAGTGTCTCTGTGTCTCAGTGTCTCAAAGTCTTTGTGTCTCATTGTCTCAGTGTTTCAGACTCTGTGACTCTGTGTCCAAGTGTCTCTGTGTCTCAGAATCTCTGTGTCTCTGTGTCTCAGTGTCTCAGACTCTCAGTGTCTCAGATTCTCAGTGTCTCAGAGTCTCAGTGTCTCTGTGTCTCGGTGTCTCAGTGTCTCAGAGTCTCCGAGTCTCTCTGTCTCTGTGTCTCAATGTCTTAGTGTCTCAGTGTCTCAGAGACACAATGGCCCTTAGTCTCTGTGTCTCAGTGTCTCAAAGTCTTTACGTCTCAGTGTCTCAGACTCTCAGTGTCTCAGTGTCTCGGATCCTCAGTGACTCTGTGTCTCTGTGCTTCGTTGTCTCAGAGTCTCTTTGTCTCTGTGTCTCTGTGTCTCAGTGTCTCTGTGTCTCTGTGTCTCAGTGTCTCTGTGTCTCAGTGTCTCAGAGTCTCTGTGTCTCTGTGTCTCAGAGTCTCAGTGTCTCAGTGTCTCAGAGTCTCAATGTCTCTGTGTCTCAGCGTCTCTGTGACTCAGTGTCTTAGCGTCTCTGTCTCAAAGTCTTTGTATTCAGTGCCTCAGCGTCTCAGAGTCTCAGTGTCTCAGTGCTGTGTCTCAGTGTCACAGTGTCTCAGTATCTCAGTGTCTCAGTGTCCCTGTGTCTCAGTGTCTCCGAGTCTCAGTGTCTCAGTGTATCAGTGTCTCAGAGACTCAGTGTCTCTGTGTCTCAGTGTCTCTGTGTCTCAAAGTTTTGTATTCAGTGTCTCAGCGTCTCAGAGTCTCAGTGTCTCAGTGCTGTGTCTCAGTGTCACTGTGTCTCAGTGTCTCAGTGTCTCAGTGTATCAGTGTTTCAGAGACTCAGTGTCTCTGTGCCTGAGTTTCTCTGTGCCTCAGTGTCTCAGAGTCTCACTGTCTCTGTGCCTCAGGGTCTCAGTGTCTCTGTGGCTCAGTGTCTCTGTGCCTCACTGTCTCTGTGGCTCAGTGTCTCCATGTCTCTGTGCCTCAGTGTCTTAGTATCTCAAAGTCTCAGTGACTCTGTGCCACACTGTTTTCAGAGTTTCAGTGTCTCTGTGTCTCAGTTTATCTGTGACACAGTATCTCAGAGTCTCTGTGTCTCTGTGTCTCTGTGCCTCAGTGTCTCAGTGTCTCAGTGCCTCAGTGTCTCTGTGTCTCAGAGTCTCAGTGTGTCTGTGTCTCTGTGTCTGAGTTTCTCTGTGCCTCAGTGTCTCTGTGTCTCAGTGCCTCAGTGTCTCTGTGTCTCAGAGTCTCAGTGTCTCTGTGTCTCAGTGTCTCAGTGTCTCGGTGTCTCTGTGTCTCAGTGTCTCAGTGTTCCTCTATCTCTGCGCCTTAGTGTCTCAGTGTCTCTATGTCTCAGTGTCTCTGTGCCTCATTGTCACAGTGTCTCAGTGTCTCAGATTATCAGTGTCTCTGTGTCTCAGTGTCTCAGTGTATCAGTGTTTCAGAGACTCAGTGTCTCTGTGCCTGAGTTTCTCTGTGCCTCAGTGCCTCAGATTGTCACTGTCTCTGTGCCTCAGGCTCTTAGTGTCTCTGTGGCTCAGTGTCTCTGTGTCTCACTGTCTCTGTGGCTCAGTGTCTCCGTGTCTCTGTGCCTAAGTGTCTTAGTATCTCAAAGTCTCAGTGACTCTGTGTCTCAGTTTCTCTGTGACACAGTATCTCAGAGTCTCTGTGTCTCTGTGTCTCAGTGTCTCAGTGTCTCAGTGCCTCAGTGTCTCAGAGTCTCAGTGTGTCTGTATCTCTGTGTCTGAGTTTCTCTGTGCCTCAGTGTCTCTGTGTCTCAATGCCTCAGTGTCTCTGTGTCTCAGAGTCTCCGAGTCTCTCTGTCTCTGTGTCTCAATGTCTTAGTGTCTCAGTGTCTCAGAGACTCAATGGCCCTTAGTCTCTGTGTCTCAGTGTCTCAAAGTCTTTACGTCTCAGTGTCTCAGACTCTCAGTGTCTCAGTGTCTCAGTGTCTCGGAGCCTCAGTAACTCTGTGTCTCTGTGTCTCTGTGCCTCGTTGTCTCAGAGTCTCTTTGTCTCTGTGTCTCTGTGTCTCTGTGTCTCATTGTCTCTGTGTCTCTGTGTTACTGTGTCTCAGTGGCTCAGAGTCTCAGAGACTCAATCTCTCAGAGTCTCTGTGTCTTGGTGCCTCAGTGTCTCAGAGTTTCAGTTAGTCTGTGTCTCTGTGTCATTGTGTCTCAGAGTCTCAGTGTCTCAGTGTCTCAGAGTTTTAGTGTCTCCATGTCTCTGTGTCTCAGTGTCACTGTGCCTCAGTGTCTCTGTGTCTCCAAGTCTCAGTGTCTCTGTGTCTCAGTGTCTCAGTGTCTCTGTGTCTCAGTGTCTCAGTGTCTCAGAGTCTCAGTGTCTCTGTGTCTCAGTGTCTCAGAGTCTCAGTGTCTCTGTGTCTCACTGTCTCAGTATATCTGTGTCTCAGTGTCTCTGTGTCTCAGTGTCTCAGTGTCTCAGTCTCTCTGTGTTTAAGTGTCTCAGTGTCTCTGTGTCTCAGTATCTCTTTGTCTCAGTGTCTCTGTGCCTCAGTATCTCCGAGTCTCAGTGTCTCTGTGCCTCAGTATCTCCGAGTCTCAGTGTCTCTGTGCCTCAGTGTCTCTGTGTCTCAGTGTCTCTTTGTCTCAGTGTCTCTGTGCCCCAGTGTCACAGTGTCTCAGTGTCTCCGTGTCTCAGTGTCTCCGTGTCTCAGTGTCTCAGTGTCTCAGAGTCACAGTGTCTCTGTGTCTCAGTGCATCTGTGTCTCAGAGATTCAGTGTATCTGTGCCTCTCTGTCTCAGTATCTCTGTGTCCCAGTGTCTCAGTGTCTCAGAGTTTCAGTGAGTCTGTGTCTCTGTGTCATTGTGTCTCAGAGTCTCAGTGTCTCAGTGTCTCAGAGTTTTAGTGTCTCCATGTCTCTGTGTCTCAGTGTCACTGTGCCTCAGTGTCTCTGTGTCTCCAAGTCTCAGTGTCTCTGTGTCTCAGTGTATCAGTGTCTCTGTGTCTCAGTGTCTCAGTGTCTCAGAGTCTCAGTGTCTCTGTGTCTCAGTGTCTCAGAGTCTCAGTGTCTCTGTGTCTCAGTGTCTCAGTATCTCTGTGTCTCAGTGTCTCTGTGTCTCAGTGTCTCAAGGTTTTGTGTCTCTGTGTCTCAGTATCTCAGAGTCTCAGTCTCTCCGTGTCCCATTGTCTCAGTGTCTCTGTGTCTCAGTCTCTCTGTGTTTAAGTGTCTCAGTGTCTCTGTGCCTCAGTGTCTCAGTGTCTCTGTGTCTCTGTGTCTCTGTGTCTCAGTGTCTCAGAGTCTCTGTATCTCTGTATGTCAGTGCCTCTGTGCCTCAGTGCCTCAGTGTCTCAGTGCTTCTGTGTCTTTGTGTCTCTGTGTATCAATGTATCACAGTCTCAGCGTCTCAGTGTCTCAGAGTTTCTGTGTCTTGGTGCCTCAGTGTCTCTGTGCCTCAGTCTATCAGACTCTCAGCGTCTCTGTGCATCTGTGTCTCAGTGTCTCTGTGTCTCACTGTCTTAATATCTCAAAGTTTCAGTGTCTCAGTGTCTCAGTGTCTCTGCGTCTCAGTGTCTCAGTGTCTCTGTGCCTCAGTCTATCAGACTCTCAGCGTCTCTGTGCATCTGTGTCTCAGTGTCTCTGTGTCTCACTGTCTTAATATCTCAAAGTTTCAGTGTCTCAGTGTCTCAGTGTCTCAGTATCTCTGTGTCTCAGTGTCTCAGCGTTTCAGAGTCTCAATGTCACAGTGTCTCTGTGTCACAGTGTCTCTGTACCTCAGTGTCTCTGTGTCTCAGTGTTTCTGTGTCCCAGTGTCTCTGTGTCCCAGTATCTCAGTGTTTCAGAGTCTCAGTTTCTCAGTGTCTCTCTGTCTGAGTGTCTCTGTGCCCAGTGTCTCAGAGTCTCAGTGTCTCTGTGTCTCAAAGTTTTGTGTCTCAGTGTCTCAGAGTATCAGTATCTCTATGTCTCTGTGTCTCAGTGCTTCAGTCTCTCAGTGTCTCTGTGTCTCTGTGCCTCAGTGTCTCTGTGCCTCAGTGTCTCAGAGTCTCAGAGTCTCAGCGTCTCAGAGTCTCTGTGTCTCTGTGTATCAGAGTCTCAGCATCTCAGAGTCTCTGTGTCTCAGTGTCTCTGCGCCTCAGTGTCTCAGTGTTTCAGTGAGTCTGTGTCTCTGTGTCTCTGTGTCTCAGTGTCTCTGTGTCTCAGTGTCTCAGTGCCTCTGTGTCTCAGTGCCTCAGTGTCTCAGTGTTTCTGTGTCTCTGTATCTCAGTGTCTCAGAGACTCAGAGTCTCAGCGTCTCAGAGTCTCTGTGTCTTGGTGCCTCAGTGTCTCAGTGTCTCTGTGCCTCAGTCCATCAGACTCTCAGTGGCTCAGTGTCTCTGTGTCTCAGAGACTCAGTGTATCTGTGCCTCAGTGTCTTAATATCTCAAAGTCTCAGTGTCTCAGTGTCTCAGTGTCTCAGTGTCTCAGTGTCTCAGTGTCTCAGTGTCTCTGTGTCTCAGTTTCTCTGTGCCTCAGTGTCTCAATGTCTCAGAGTCTCAGTGTCTCAGTGTATCAATGTCTCAGACACTCAGTGTCACTTTGCCTCTGTGTTGAGTGTCTCTGTGCCTCAGTGTCACAGTGTCTCAGTATCTCTGTGCCTCAGTGTCTTTGTGTCTCAGTGTCTCACAGTCTCAGTGTCTCTGTGTCCCAGTGTCTCTGTGTCTCAGTGTCTCAGGTCTCAGAGTCTCAGTGTCTCTGTCTCTGTGTCGCAGTTTATCAGTGTCGCTGAGACTCAGTGTCTAACTGTCTGTGTGTCTCTGTGCCTCAGTGTCACAGTGTCTCAGTGTCTCAGATTTTCAGTTTCTCAGTGTCTTAGAGTCTCAGTGAATCTGTGTCTCAGTATCACTGTGCCTCAGTGTCTCAGAGTCTCAATGTCACAGTGTCTCTGTGTCGCAGGATCTCTGTGCCTCAGTGTATCTGTGTCTCAGTGTCTGTGTGTCTCAGTGTCTCTGTGCCTCAGTGTCACAGTGTCTCAGTGTCTCCGTGTCTCAGTGTCTCCGTGTCTCAGTGTCTCAGTGTCGCAGTGTCTCAGAGTCACAGTGTCTCTGTGTCTCAGTGCATCAGTGTCTCAGAGATTCAGTGTATCTGTGCCTGTCTGTCTCAGTGTCTCTGTGTCCCAGTGTCTCAGTGTCTCAGAGTTTCAGTGAGTCTGTGTCGCTCTGTCTCTGTGTCTCAGAGTCTCTGTGTCTCAGTGTCTCAGAGGTTCAGTGTCTACATGTCTCTGTATCTCAGTGTCACTGTGCCTCAGTGTCTTTGTGTCTCTGTGTATCAGTGTCTCTGAGCCTCAGTGTCTCTTTGTCTCTGTGTCTGAGTGTCTCTGTGCCTCAGTGTCACAGGGTCTCAGTGTCTCTGTGTCTCAGTGTCTCAGAGTCACAGTGTCTCTGTGTCTCAGAGTATCAGTGTCTCAGAGATTCAGTGTCTCTGTGTCTCTCTGTCTCAGTGTCTCTGTGTCCCAGTGTCTCAGTGTCTCAGAGTTTCAGTGAGTCTGTGTCTCAGTGTCTCTGTGTCTCAGTGTCTCAGAGTCACAGTGTCTCTGTGTCTCAGTGTATCAGTGTCTCAGAGATTCAGTATCACATTGTCTCTGTGTCTCTGTGTCTCTGTGTCTCAGTGTCTCAGAGTCTCAATGTCTCAATGTCTCTGTGTCCCAGTGTCTCAGTGTCTCAGAGTTTCAGTGTCTCTATGTCTCTGTATCTCAGTGTCTCTGTGCCTCAGTGTCACAGGATCTCTGTGTCTCAGTGTCTCTGTGTCTCAGTGTCTCAGAGTCACAGTGTCTCTGTGTCTCAGTGTATCAGTGTCTCAGTGTCTCAGAGTCACAGTGTCTCTGTGTCTCAGTGTATCAGTGTCTCAGTGTCTCAGTGTCTCAGATTCTCAATGTCTCAGTGTCTTTGTGTCCCAGTGTCTCAGTGTCTCAGAGTTTCAGTGAGTCTGTGTCTCTGTGTCTCAGAGTCTCTGTGTCACAGTGTCTCAGTGTCTAAGAGTTTCAGTGTCTCTATGTCTCTGTATCTCAGTGTCTCTGTGCCTCAGTGTCTCAGAGTCTCAGTGTCTATGTGTATCTGTGTCTCAGTGCCTCAGTGTCTCAGTGTTTCAGTGCCTCTGTGCCTCAGTCTCTCAGTGTCTTACTGTCTCTGTGTCTCTGTGTCACAGTGTCTCTGTGTCTCAGCGTCTCTGTGCCTCAGTGTCTCTGTATCTCTGTGCCTCATTGTCTCTGTGTCTCTGTGTTACTGTGTCTCAGTGTCTCAGAGTCTCAGAGACTCAATCTCTCAGAGTCTCTGTGTCTTGGTGCCTCAGTGTCTCAGTTTCTCTGTGTCTGAGTTTCTCTGTGCCTCAATGTCACAGTGTCTCAGTGTCTCAGATTATCAGTGTCTCTCTGTCTCAGTGATTCTCTATCTCTGGGCCTCAGTGTCTCAGAGTCTCAATGTATCAGTGTCTCAGAGACTCAGTGACTGTGTGTCTCTGTATCTCTGTGTCTCAGTGTCTCAAAGTTTTGTGTCTCTGTATCTCAGTATCTCAGAGTCTCAGTCTCTCCGTGTCCCATTGTCTCAGTGTCTCAGAGTCTCAGTATCTCAGTCTCTCTGTGTTTAAGTGTCTCAGTGTCTCTGTGTGTAAGTGTCTCTGAATCACAGTGTCTCAGAGTCTCTGTGTCTCTGTATCTCAGTGCCTCTGTGCCTCAGTACCTCAGTGTCTCAGTGCTTCTGTGTCTTTGTGTCTCTGTGTATCAATGTATCAGAGTCTCAGCGTCTCAGTGTCTCAGAGTTTCTGTATCTTGGTGCCTCAGTGTCTCAGTGTCTCTGTGCCTTAGTCTATCAGACTCTCAGCGTCTCTGTGTCTCTGTATCTCAGTGTCTCAGTGTCTCTGTGTCTCACTGTCTTAATATCTCAAAGTCTCAGTGTCTCAGTGTCTCAGTGTCTCAGAGTCTCTATTCCTCAGTGTCTCAACGTCTCAGAGTCTCAGTGTCTCCGTGTCTCAGTGTCTCTGTGTCTCAGTGTCTCAGTGTCTCACTGTCTCTGTGGCTCAGTGTCTCCGTGTCTCTGTGCCTAAGTGTCTTAGTATCTCAAAGTCTCAGTGACTCTGTGTCACGCTTTTTCAGAGTTTCAGTGTCTCTGTGTCTCAGTTTATCTGTGACACAGTATCTCAGAGTCTCTGTGTCTCTGTGTCTCAGTGTCTCAGTGTCTCAGTGCCTCAGTGCCTCAGTGTCTCAGAGTCTCAGTGTGTCTGTGTCTCTGTGTCTGAGTTTCTCTGTGCCTCAGTGTCTCTGTGTCTCAATGCCTCAGTGTCTCTGTGTCTCAGAGTCTCCGAGTCTCTCTGTCTCTGTGTCTCAATGTCTTAGTGTCTCAGTGTCTCAGAGACTCAATGGCCCTTAGTCTCAGTGTCTCAGTGTCTCAAAGTCTTTACGTCTCAGTGTCTCAGACTCTCAGTGTCTCAGTGTCTCGGTAACTCTGTGTCTCTGTGTCTCTGTGCCTCGTTGTCTCAGAGTCTCTTTGTCTCTGTGTCTCAGTGCCTCTGTGTCTCTGTGTCTCAGTGCTCAGTGTCTCAGTGTCTCAGTGTCTCAGAGTCTCAGTGTCTCTGTGTCTCAGCGTCTCTGTGACTCAGTGTCTTAGCGTCTCTGTCTCAAAGTCTTTGTATTCAGTGCCTCAGCGTCTCAGAGTCTCAGTGTCTCAGTGCTGTGTCTCAGTGTCTGAGTGTCTCAGTGTCCCTGTGTCTCAGTGTCTCAGAGTCTCAGTGTCTCTGTGTCTCAGCGTCTCTGTGACTCAGTGTCTTAGCGTCTCTGTCTCAAAGTCTTTGTATTCAGTGCCTCAGTGTCTCAGAGTCTCAGTGTCTCAGTGCTGTGTCTCAGTGTCTCAGTGTCCCTGTGTCTCAGTGTCTCCGAGTCTCAGTGTCTCAGTGTATCAGTGTCTCAGAGACTCAGTGTCTCTGTGTCTCAGTGTCTCTGTGTCTCAAAGTTTTGTACTCAGTGTCTCAGTGTCTCAGAGTCTCAGTGTCTCAGTGCTGTGTCTCAGTGTCACTGTGTCTCAGTGTCTCAGTGTCTCAGTGTCTCAGTGTATCAGTGTTTCAGAGACTCAGTGTCTCTGTGCCTGAGTTTCTCTGTGCCTCAGAGTCTCAGAGTCTCACTGTCTCTGTGCCTCAGGGTCTCAGTGTCTCTGTGGCTCAGTGTCTCTGTGTCTCACTGTCTCTGTGGCTCAGTGTCTCCATGTCTCTGTGCCTCAGTGTCTTAGTATCTCAAAGTCTCAGTGACTCTGTGTCACACAGTTTTCAGAGCTTCAGTGTCTCTGTGTCTCAGTTTATCTGTGACACAGTATCTCAGAGTCTCTGTGTCTCTGTGTCTCAGTGTCTCAGAGTCTCAGTGTGTCTGTGTCTGAGTTTCTCTGTGCCTCAGTGTCTCTGTGTCTCAGTGCCTCAGTGTCTCTGTGTCTCAGTGTCTCAGTGTCTCAGAGTCTCAGTGTCTCTGTGTCTCAGTGTCTCAGTGTCTCGGTGTCTCTGTGTCTCAGTGTCTCAGTGTCTCTATGTCTCAGTGTCTCTGTGCCTCATTGTCACAGTGTCTCAGTGTCTCAGATTATCAATGTCTCTGTGTCTCAGTGTCTCAGTGTATCAGTGTTTCAGAGACTCAGTGTCTCTGTCTCTGTGTCTCTGTGTCTCAGTGTCTCAGTGTTCCTCTTCTCTGCGCCTCAGTGTCTCAGAATCTCACTGTCTCTGTGCCTCAGGGTCTCAGTGTCTCTGTGTCTCACTGTCTCTGTGGCTCAGTGTCTCCGTGTCTCTGTGCCTCAGTGTCTTAGTATCTCAAAGTCTCAGTGACTCTGTGTCACAGTGTTTTCACAGTTTCAGTGTCTCAGTGTTTCTTTATCTCTGTGCCTCAGTGTCTCAGTGTCTAGAGTCTCAATGTATCAATGTCTCAGAGACTCGGTGTCTCTGTGTCTCAGTATCTCTGTGTCTCAGTGTCTCTGTGCCTCAGTGTCTCAGAGTCTCAGTGTCTCAGTGTCTCAGAGTCTCAGTGTCTCAGTGTCTCAGTGTTTCTGTGTCTCAGAGTCTCAGTGTTTCTGTGTCTCAGTGTCTCAGTGTATCAAAATTTTGTGTCTCAGTGTCTCTGTGTCTCAGTATCTCTGTGTCTCAGTGTCTCCGTGTCCCATTGTCTCAGTGTCTCGGAGTCTCAGTGTCTGAGTCTCTCTGTGTTTAAGTGTCTCAGTGTTTCTGTGTCTAAGTGTCTCTGAGTCACAGTGTCTCAGTGTCTCTGTGTCTCAGTGTCTCTGTGCCTCAGTGTCTCTGTGTCTCTGTGTCTCAGTGTCTCAGAGTCTCCGTGTCTCTGTATCTCAGTGCCTCTGTGTCTCAGTTTATCAATGTCTCAGAGATTCAGTTTCTCAGTGTCTCTCTGTCTGAGTGTCTGTGCCTCAGAGTCTCAGTGTCTCTGTGTCTCAAAGTTTTGCGTCTCAGTGTCTCAGAGTTTCAGTGTCCCAGTGTCTCTGTGTCTCAGTGTTTCAGTGTCTCAGTGTTTCTTTATCTCTGTGCCTCAGTGTCTCAGTGTCTAGAGTCTCAATGTATCAATGTCTCAGAGACTCGGTGTCTCTGTGTCTCAGTATCTCTGTGTCTCAGTGTCTCTGTGCCTCAGTGTCTCAGAGTCTCAGTGTCTCAGTGTCTCTGTGTCTCAGTGTCTCAGTGTTTCTGTGTCTCAGAGTCTCAGTGTTTCTGTGTCTCAGTGTATCAAAATTTTGTGTCTCAGTGTCTCTGTGTCTCAGTATCTCTGTGTCTCAGTGTCTCCGTGTCCCATTGTCTCAGTGTCTCGGAGTCTCAGTGTCTGAGTCTCTCTGTGTTTAAGTGTCTCAGTGTTTCTGTGTCTAAGTGTCTCTGAGTCACAGTGTCTCAGTGTCTCTGTGTCTCAGTGTCTCTGTGCCTCAGTGTCTCTGTGTCTCTGTGTCTCAGTGTCTCAGAGTCTCCGTGTCTCTATATCTCAGTGCCTCTGTGTCTCAGTTTATCAATGTCTCAGAGATTCAGTTTCTCAGTGTCTCTCTGTCTGAGTGTCTGTGCCTCAGAGTCTCAGTGTCTCAAAGTTTTGCGTCTCAGTGTCTCAGAGTTTCAGTGTCCCAGTGTCTCTGTGTCTCAGTGTCTCAGGTCTCAGAGTCTCAGTGTCTCTGTCTCTGTGTCTCAGTTTATCAGTGTCTCAGAGACTCAGTGTCCTCTGTCTGAGTGTCTCTGTGCCTCAGTGTCACAGTGTCTCAGTGTCTCATATTTTCAGTGTCTCAGTGTCTTAGAGTCTCAGTGAATCTGTGTCTCAGTATCACTGTGCCTCAGTGTCTCAGTTTCTCAGAGTCTCAATGTCACAGTGTCTCTGTGTCGCAGTGTCTCTGTGCCTCATTGTCTCTGTGTCTCAGTGTCTCTGTGTCCCAGTGTCTCTGTGTCTCAGTTTATCAGTGTCTCAGAGAATCAGTTTTTCAGTGTCTCTCTGTCTGAGTGTCTCTGTGCCTCAGAGTCTCAGTGTCTCTGTGTCTCAAAGTTTTGTGTCTCAGTGTCTCAGAGTTTCAGTGTCTCTATGTCTCTGTGTCTCAGTGCTTCAGTGTCTCAGTGTCTCTGTGTCTCTGTGCCTCAATGTCTCTGTGCCTCAGTGTCTCAGAGTCTCAGCGTCTCAGAGTCTCTGTGTCTCTGTGTATCAGTGTGTCAGAGATTCAGTATCTCTTTTTCTCTGTGTCTGAGTGTCTCTGTGCCTCAGTGTCACAATGTATCAGAGTCTCAGTGTCTCAGAGTCTCTGTGTCTCTGTGTCTCAGTGTTTCAGTGTCTCAGTGTCTCTGTGCCTCAGTATCTCAAAGTCTCAGTGTCTGAGTGTCTCTGTGTCACAGTGTCTCTGAGTCTCAGTGTCTCTGTGTCTCAGTGTCTCAATTCTCTGAGTCTCAGTGTCTCTGTTTTTCTGTGTCTCAGTGTCTCTGTGTCTCAGTGTCTCTGTGACTCAGTGTCACAGTGTCTCTGTGCCTCAGTCTATCAGACTCTCAGTGTCTCTGTGTCTCAGTGTCTCTGTGTCTCAGTGTCTCTGTGTCTCAGTGTCTCAATTCTCTGAGTCTCAGTGTCTCTGTTTTTCTGTGTCTCAGTGTCTCTGTGTCTCAGTGTCTCTGTGACTCAGTGTCACAGTGTCTCTGTGCCTCAGTCTATCAGACTCTCAGTGTCTCAGTGTCTCTGTGTCTCAGTGTCTTAGAGTCTCAGTGCCTCAGTGTCTCTGTGTCTCAGAGTCTCAGTTTCTCAGTGTCTCAGTGTCTCTGTGTGTCAGTGTATCAGTGTGTCAGAGACTCAGTATCCCTTTGTCTTGTGTCTGAGTGTCTCTGTGTCTCAGTGTCTCAAAGTCTTTGTGTCTCATTGTCTCAGTGTTTCAGACTCTGTGACTCTGTGTCCAAGTGTCTCTGTGTCTCAGAATCTCTGTGTCTCTGTGTCTCTGTGTCTCAGTGTCTCAGTGTCTCAGAGTCTCCGTGTCTCTGTGTCTCTGTGTCTCTGTGTTTCAATGTCTTCGTGTCTCTGTGTCTCAATGTCTTAGTGTCTCAGTGTCTCAGAGACTCTGTGCCTCAGTGTCTCAGAGTCTCTTTGTCTCTGTGTCTCTGTGTCTCAGTGTCTCAGTGTCTCAGAGTCTCAGTGTCTCAGTGTCTCAGAGTCTCAGTGTCTCTGTGTCTCCGTCTCTCTGTGCCTCAGTGTCTCATTGCCTCAGTGTCTCAGAGTCTCAGTGTCTCTGTGTCTCAGTGTCTCTGTGTCTCAGTGTCTCAGTGTCTCAGAGTCTCAGTGTCTCTGCGTCTCAGCGTCTCTGTGACTCAGTGTCTTAGCGTCTCTGTCTCAAAGTCTTTGTATTCAGTGCCTCAGCGTCTCAGAGTCTCAGTGTCTCAGTGCTGTGTCTCAGTGTCACAGTGTCTCAGTGTCTCAGTGTCCCTGTGTCTCAGTGTCTCCGAGTCTCAGTGTCTCAGTGTATCAGTGTCTCAGAGACTCAGTGTCTCTGTGTCTCAGTGTCTCTGTGTCTCAAAGTTTTGTATTCAGTGCCTCAGCGTCTCAGAGTCTCAGTGTTATGTCTCAGTGTCACAGTGTCTCAGTGTCACAGTGTCTCAGTGTCTCAGTGTCACTGTGTCTCAGTGTCTCAGTGTTTCAGTGTATCAGTGTTTCAGAGACTCAGTGTCTCTGTGCCTGAGTTTCTCTGTGCCTCAGTGTCTCAGAGTGTCCCTGTCTCTGTGCCTCAGGGTCTCAGTGTCTCTGTGGCTCAGTGTCTCTGTGTCTCACTGTCTCTGTGGCTCAGTGTCTCCGTGTCTCTGTGCCTCAGTGTCTTAGTATCTCAAAGTCTCAATGACTCTGTCTCGCACTGTTTTCAGAGTTTCAGTGTCTCTGTGTCACAGTTTATCTGTGACACAGTATCTCAGAGTCTCAGTGTGTCTGTGTCTCTGTGTCTGAGTTTCACTGTGCCTCAGTGTCTCTGTGTCTCAGTGTCTCAGAGTCTCAGTGTCTCTGTGTCTCAGTGTTTCGGTGTCTCTGTGTCTCAGTGTCTTAGTGTTTCTGTGCCTCATTGTCACAGTGTCTCAGATTATCAGTGTCTCTGTGTCTCAGTGTCTAAGTGTCTCAGAAAATCAGTGTCTCTTTGTCTCGGTGTCTGAGTTTCTCTGTGCCTCAGTGTCATAGTGTCACAGTGTCTCTGTGTCTCACTGTCTCTGTTTCTCAGTGTCTCAGTGTATCAGTGTCTCAGAGACTCAGTGTCTCTTTTTCTGAGTTTCTCTGTGCCTCAGTGTCTCAGAGTCTCACTGTCTCTGTGGCTCAGTGTCTCTGTGTCTCACTGTCTCTGTGGCTCAGTGTCTCCATGTCTCTGTGCCTAAGTGTCTTAGTATCTCAAAGTCTCAGTGACTCTGTTCACACTGTTTTCAGAGTTTCAGTGTCTCTGTGTCTCAGTTTATCTGTGACACAGTATCTCAGAATCTCTGTGTCTCTGTGTCTCAGTGTCTCAGTGTGTCTCTGTCTCTGTGTCTGAGTTTCTCTGTGCCTCAGTGTCTCTGTGCCTCAGTGTCTCTGTGTCTCAGAGTCTCAGTGTCTCTGTGTCTCTGTGTCTCAGTGTCTCGGTGTCTCTGTGTCTCAGTGTCTCAGTGTTCCTCTATCTCTGCGCCTCAGTGTCTCTATGTCTCAGTGTCTCTGTGCCTCATTGTCACAGTGTCTCAGTGTCTCAGATTATCACTGTCTCAGTGTCTAAGTGTTTTTCTATCTCTGTGACTCAGTGTCTCAGAAAATCAGTGTCACTTTGTCTCGGTGTCTGAGTTTCTCTGTGCCTCAGTGTCATAGTGTCACAGTGTCTCTGTGTCTCACTGTCTCAGTGTCTCAGAGTCTCAGGGTCTCTGTGTCTCAGTGTTTCAAAGTCTTTGTGTACAGTGTCTCAGAGTCTCAGTGTGTCTGTGTCTCAGTATCTCAGAGTTTCAGTGCCTCTGTGTCTCAGTGTATCAGCATCTCAGAGAATCAGTGTCTCTGTGTCTGAGTGTCTCTGTGCCTCAATGGCATAGTGTCTCAGTGTCTCAGTGTTTCTCTATCTCTGTGCCTCAGTGTCTCAGTGTCTAGAGTCTCAATGTATCAATGTCTCAGAGACTCAGTGTCTCTGTGTCTCAGTATCTCTGTGTCTCAGTGTCTCTGTGCCTCAGTGTCTCAGAGTCTCAGTGTCTCAGTGTCTCAGTGTCTCTGTGTCTCAGTGTCTCAGTGTTTCTGTGTCTCAGAGTCTCAGTGTTTCTGTGTCTCAGTGTCTCAAAATTTTGTATCTCAGTGTCTCTGTGTCTCAGTATCTCTGTGTCTTAGTGTCTCCGTGTCCCATTGTCTCAGTGTCTCGGAGTCTCAGTGTCTGAGTCTCTCTGTGTTTAAGTGTCTCAGTGTTTCTGTGTCTAAGTGTCTCTGAGTCACAGTGTCTCAGTGTCTCTGTGTCTCTGTGTCTCTGTGCCTCAGTGTCTCTGTGTCTCTGTGTCTCAGTGTCTCAGAGTCACCGTGTCTCTATATCTCAGTGCCTCTGTGTCTCAGTTTATCAGTGTCTCAGAGATTCAGTTTCTCAGTATCTCTCTGTCTGAGTGTCTCTGTGCCTCAGAGTCTCAGTGTCTCTGTGTCTCAAAGTTTTGCGTCTCAGTGTCTCAGAGTTTCAGTGTCCCAGTGTCTCTATGTCTCTGTGTCTCAGTGCTTCAGTGTCTCAGTGTCTCTGTGTCTCTGTGCCTCAGTGTCTCTGTACCTCAGTGTCTCAGAGTCTTAGCGTCTCAGAGTCTCTGTGTATCAGAGTCTCGGAGTCTCAGAGTCTCTGTGTATCAGTGTGTCAGAGATTCAGTATCACTTTTTCTCTGTGTCTGAGTGTCTCTGTGCCTCAGTGTCACAATGAATCAGAGTCTCAGAGTCTCAGCGTCTCAGAGTCTCTGTGTCCCAGTGACTCTGTGTCTCTGTGTCTCTGTGCATCAGTGTGTCAGAGATTCAGTATCACTTTTTCTCTGTGTCTGAGAGTCTCTGTGCCTCAGTGTCATAATGTATCAGGGTCTCAGAGTCTCAGTGTCTCAGAGTCTCTGTGTCTCTGTGTCTCAGTGTCTCTGTGCCTCAGTATCTCAAAGTCTCAGAGTCTCAGTGTCTCTGAGTCTCAGTGTCGCAGTTTTTCTGTGTATCTGTGCCTCAGTGTCACAGTGTCTCTGTGCCTCAGTGTTACAGTGTCTCTGTGCCTCAGTCTATCAGACTCTCAGTGTCTCTGTGTCTCAGCGTCTCTGTGTCTCAGTGTCTCTGTGTCTCAGTGTCTCAATTCTCTGAGTCTCAGTGTCTCTGTTTTTCTGTGTCTCAGTGTCTCTGTGTCTCAGTGTCTCTGTGCCTCAGTGTCACAGTGTCTCTGTGCCTCAGTCTATCAGACTCTCAGTGTCTCTGTGTCTCAGTGTCTCTGTGTCTCAGTGTCTCTGTGTCTCATTGTCTCAGTGTCTCTGTGTCTCAGTGTCTCAATGTCTCTGAGTCTCAGTGTCTCTGTTTTTCTGTGTCTCAGTGTCTCTGTTATTCTGTGTCTCAGAGTCTCAGTGTCTCAGTGTCTTAGAGTCTCAGTTTCTCAGTGTCTCAGTGTCTCTGTGTGTCAGTGTATCAGTGTGTCAGAGACTCAGTGTGCCTTTGTCTTGTGTCTGAGTGTCTCTGTGTCTCAGTGTCTCAAAGTCTTTGTGTCTCATTGTCTCAGTGTTTCAGACTCTGTGACTCTGTGTCCAAGTGTCTCTGTGTCTCAGAATCTCTGTGTCTCTGTGTCTCAGTGTCTCAGACTCTCAGTGTCTCAGATTCTCAGTGTCTCAGAGTCTCAGTGTCTCTGTGTCTCGGTGTCTCAGTGTCTCAGAGTCTCCGAGTCTCTCTGTCTCTGTGTCTCAATGTCTTAGTGTCTCAGTGTCTCAGAGACACAATGGCCCTTAGTCTCTGTGTCTCAGTGACTCAAAGTCTTTACGTCTCAGTGTCTCAGACTCTCAGTGTCTCAGTGTCTCGGATCCTCAGTGACTCTGTGTCTCTGTGCTTCGTTGTCTCAGAGTCTCAGTGTCTCTGTGTCTCTGTGTCTCAGTGTCTCTGTGTCTCTGTGTCTCAGTGTCTCTGTGTCTCTGTGTCTCAGTGTCTCAGAGTCTCTGTGTCTCTGTGTCTCAGAGTCTCAGTGTCTCAGTGTCTCAGAGTCTCAATGTCTCTGTGTCTCAGCGTCTCTGTGACTCAGTGTCTTAGCGTCTCTGTCTCAAAGTCTTTGTATTCAGTGCCTCAGCGTCTCAGAGTCTCAGTGTCTCAGTGCTGTGTCTCAGTGTCACAGTGTCTCAGTATCTCAGTGTCTCAGTGTCCCTGTGTCTCAGTGTCTCCGAGTCTCAGTGTCTCAGTGTATCAGTGTCTCAGAGACTCAGTGTCTCTGTGTCTCAGTGTCTCTGTGTCTCAAAGTTTTGTATTCAGTGTCTCAGCGTCTCAGAGTCTCAGTGTCTCAGTGCTGTGTCTCAGTGTCACTGTGTCTCAGTGTCTCAGTGTCTCAGTGTATCAGTGTTTCAGAGACTCAGTGTCTCTGTGCCTGAGTTTCTCTGTGCCTCAGTGCCTCAGATTGTCACTGTCTCTGTGCCTCAGGCTCTTAGTGTCTCTGTGGCTCAGTGTCTCTGTGTCTCACTGTCTCTGTGGCTCAGTGTCTCCGTGTCTCTGTGCCTAAGTGTCTTAGTATCTCAAAGTCTCAGTGACTCTGTGTCTCAGTTTCTCTGTGACACAGTATCTCAGAGTCTCTGTGTCTCTGTGTCTCAGTGTCTCAGTGTCTCAGTGCCTCAGTGTCTCAGAGTCTCAGTGTGTCTGTATCTCTGTGTCTGAGTTTCTCTGTGCCTCAGTGTCTCTGTGTCTCAGTATCTCTGTGTCTTAGTGTCTCCGTGTCCCATTGTCTCAGTGTCTCGGAGTCTCAGTGTCTGAGTCTCTCTGTGTTTAAGTGTCTCAGTGTTTCTGTGTCTAAGTGTCTCTGAGTCACAGTGTCTCAGTGTCTCTGTGTCTCAGTGTCTCTGTGCCTCAGTGTCTCTGTGTCTCTGTGTCTCAGTGTCTCAGAGTCACCGTGTCTCTATATCTCAGTGCCTCTGTGTCTCAGTTTATCAGTGTCTCAGAGATTCAGTTTCTCAGTATCTCTCTGTCTGAGTGTCTCTGTGCCTCAGAGTCTCAGTGTCTCTGTGTCTCAAAGTTTTGCGTCTCAGTGTCTCAGAGTTTCAGTGTCCCAGTGTCTCTATGTCTCTGTGTCTCAGTGCTTCAGTGTCTCAGTGTCTCTGTGTCTCTGTGCCTCAGTGTCTCTGTACCTCAGTGTCTCAGAGTCTTAGCGTCTCAGAGTCTCTGTGTCTCTGTGTATCAGAGTCTCGGAGTCTCAGAGTCTCTGTGTATCAGTGTGTCAGAGATTCAGTATCACTTTTTCTCTGTGTCTGAGTGTCTCTGTGCCTCAGTGTCACAATGAATCAGAGTCTCAGAGTCTCAGCGTCTCAGAGTCTCTGTGTCCCAGTGACTCTGTGTCTCTGTGTCTCTGTGCATCAGTGTGTCAGAGATTCAGTATCACTTTTTCTCTGTGTCTGAGAGTCTCTGTGCCTCAGTGTCATAATGTATCAGGGTCTCAGAGTCTCAGTGTCTCAGAGTCTCTGTGTCTCTGTGTCTCAGTGTCTCTGTGCCTCAGTATCTCAAAGTCTCAGAGTCTCAGTGTCTCTGTGTCACAGTGTCTCTGAGTCTCAGTGTCGCAGTTTTTCTGTGTATCTGTGCCTCAGTGTCACAGTGTCTCTGTGCCTCAGTGTTACAGTGTCTCTGTGCCTCAGTCTATCAGACTCTCAGTGTCTCTGTGTCTCAGCGTCTCTGTGTCTCAGTGTCTCTGTGTCTCAGTGTCTCAATTCTCTGAGTCTCAGTGTCTCTGTTTTTCTGTGTCTCAGTGTCTCTGTGTCTCAGTGTCTCTGTGCCTCAGTGTCACAGTGTCTCTGTGCCTCAGTCTATCAGACTCTCAGTGTCTCTGTGTCTCAGTGTCTCTGTGTCTCAGTGTCTCTGTGTCTCATTGTCTCAGTGTCTCTGTGTCTCAGTGTCTCAATGTCTCTGAGTCTCAGTGTCTCTGTTTTTCTGTGTCTCAGTGTCTCTGTTATTCTGTGTCTCAGAGTCTCAGTGTCTCAGTGTCTTAGAGTCTCAGTTTCTCAGTGTCTCAGTGTCTCTGTGTGTCAGTGTATCAGTGTGTCAGAGACTCAGTGTGCCTTTGTCTTGTGTCTGAGTGTCTCTGTGTCTCAGTGTCTCAAAGTCTTTGTGTCTCATTGTCTCAGTGTTTCAGACTCTGTGACTCTGTGTCCAAGTGTCTCTGTGTCTCAGAATCTCTGTGTCTCTGTGTCTCAGTGTCTCAGACTCTCAGTGTCTCAGATTCTCAGTGTCTCAGAGTCTCAGTGTCTCTGTGTCTCGGTGTCTCAGTGTCTCAGAGTCTCCGAGTCTCTCTGTCTCTGTGTCTCAATGTCTTAGTGTCTCAGTGTCTCAGAGACACAATGGCCCTTAGTCTCTGTGTCTCAGTGTCTCAAAGTCTTTACGTCTCAGTGTCTCAGACTCTCAGTGTCTCAGTGTCTCGGATCCTCAGTGACTCTGTGTCTCTGTGCTTCGTTGTCTCAGAGTCTCTTTGTCTCTGTGTCTCTGTGTCTCAGTGTCTCTGTGTCTCTGTGTCTCAGTGTCTCTGTGTCTCAGTGTCTCAGAGTCTCTGTGTCTCTGTGTCTCAGAGTCTCAGTGTCTCAGTGTCTCAGAGTCTCAATGTCTCTGTGTCTCAGCGTCTCTGTGACTCAGTGTCTTAGCGTCTCTGTCTCAAAGTCTTTGTATTCAGTGCCTCAGCGTCTCAGAGTCTCAGTGTCTCAGTGCTGTGTCTCAGTGTCACAGTGTCTCAGTATCTCAGTGTCTCAGTGTCCCTGTGTCTCAGTGTCTCCGAGTCTCAGTGTCTCAGTGTATCAGTGTCTCAGAGACTCAGTGTCTCTGTGTCTCAGTGTCTCTGTGTCTCAAAGTTTTGTATTCAGTGTCTCAGCGTCTCAGAGTCTCAGTGTCTCAGTGCTGTGTCTCAGTGTCACTGTGTCTCAGTGTCTCAGTGTCTCAGTGTATCAGTGTTTCAGAGACTCAGTGTCTCTGTGCCTGAGTTTCTCTGTGCCTCAGTGTCTCAGAGTCTCACTGTCTCTGTGCCTCAGGGTCTCAGTGTCTCTGTGGCTCAGTGTCTCTGTGCCTCACTGTCTCTGTGGCTCAGTGTCTCCATGTCTCTGTGCCTCAGTGTCTTAGTATCTCAAAGTCTCAGTGACTCTGTGCCACACTGTTTTCAGAGTTTCAGTGTCTCTGTGTCTCAGTTTATCTGTGACACAGTATCTCAGAGTCTCTGTGTCTCTGTGTCTCTGTGCCTCAGTGTCTCAGTGTCTCAGTGCCTCAGTGTCTCTGTGTCTCAGAGTCTCAGTGTGTCTGTGTCTCTGTGTCTGAGTTTCTCTGTGCCTCAGTGTCTCTGTGTCTCAGTGCCTCAGTGTCTCTGTGTCTCAGAGTCTCAGTGTCTCTGTGTCTCAGTGTCTCAGTGTCTCTGTGTCTCAGTGTCTCAGTGTATCAGTGTCTCAGAGACTCAGTGTCTCTGTGTCTCAGTGTCTCTGTGTCTCAAAGTTTTGTATTCAGTGTCTCAGCGTCTCAGAGTCTCAGTGTCTCAGTGCTGTGTCTCAGTGTCACTGTGTCTCAGTGTCTCAGTGTCTCAGTGTATCAGTGTTTCAGAGACTCAGTGTCTCTGTGCCTGAGTTTCTCTGTGCCTCAGTGCCTCAGATTGTCACTGTCTCTGTGCCTCAGGCTCTTAGTGTCTCTGTGGCTCAGTGTCTCTGTGTCTCACTGTCTCTGTGGCTCAGTGTCTCCGTGTCTCTGTGCCTAAGTGTCTTAGTATCTCAAAGTCTCAGTGACTCTGTGTCTCAGTTTCTCTGTGACACAGTATCTCAGAGTCTCTGTGTCTCTGTGTCTCAGTGTCTCAGTGTCTCAGTGCCTCAGTGTCTCAGAGTCTCAGTGTGTCTGTATCTCTGTGTCTGAGTTTCTCTGTGCCTCAGTGTCTCTGTGTCTCAATGCCTCAGTGTCTCTGTGTCTCAGAGTCTCCGAGTCTCTCTGTCTCTGTGTCTCAATGTCTTAGTGTCTCAGTGTCTCAGAGACTCAATGGCCCTTAGTCTCTGTGTCTCAGTGTCTCAAAGTCTTTACGTCTCAGTGTCTCAGACTCTCAGTGTCTCAGTGTCTCAGTGTCTCGGAGCCTCAGTAACTCTGTGTCTCTGTGTCTCTGTGCCTCGTTGTCTCAGAGTCTCTTTGTCTCTGTGTCTCTGTGTCTCTGTGTCTCATTGTCTCTGTGTCTCTGTGTTACTGTGTCTCAGTGGCTCAGAGTCTCAGAGACTCAATCTCTCAGAGTCTCTGTGTCTTGGTGCCTCAGTGTCTCAGAGTTTCAGTTAGTCTGTGTCTCTGTGTCATTGTGTCTCAGAGTCTCAGTGTCTCAGTGTCTCAGAGTTTTAGTGTCTCCATGTCTCTGTGTCTCAGTGTCACTGTGCCTCAGTGTCTCTGTGTCTCCAAGTCTCAGTGTCTCTGTGTCTCAGTGTCTCAGTGTCTCTGTGTCTCAGTGTCTCAGTGTCTCAGAGTCTCAGTGCCTCTGTGTCTCAGTGTCTCAGAGTCTCAGTGTCTCTGTGTCTCACTGTCTCAGTATCTCTGTGTCTCAGTGTCTCTGTGTCTCAGTGTCTCAGTGTCTCAGTCTCTCTGTGTTTAAGTGTCTCAGTGTCTCTGTGTCTCAGTATCTCTTTGTCTCAGTGTCTCTGTGCCTCAGTATCTCCGAGTCTCAGTGTCTCTGTGCCTCAGTATCTCCGAGTCTCAGTGTCTCTGTGCCTCAGTGTCTCTGTGTCTCAGTGTCTCTTTGTCTCAGTGTCTCTGTGCCCCAGTGTCACAGTGTCTCAGTGTCTCCGTGTCTCAGTGTCTCCGTGTCTCAGTGTCTCAGTGTCTCAGAGTCACAGTGTCTCTGTGTCTCAGTGCATCTGTGTCTCAGAGATTCAGTGTATCTGTGCCTCTCTGTCTCAGTATCTCTGTGTCCCAGTGTCTCAGTGTCTCAGAGTTTCAGTGAGTCTGTGTCTCTGTGTCATTGTGTCTCAGAGTCTCAGTGTCTCAGTGTCTCAGAGTTTTAGTGTCTCCATGTCTCTGTGTCTCAGTGTCACTGTGCCTCAGTGTCTCTGTGTCTCCAAGTCTCAGTGTCTCTGTGTCTCAGTGTATCAGTGTCTCTGTGTCTCAGTGTCTCAGTGTCTCAGAGTCTCAGTGTCTCTGTGTCTCAGTGTCTCAGAGTCTCAGTGTCTCTGTGTCTCAGTGTCTCAGTATCTCTGTGTCTCAGTGTCTCTGTGTCTCAGTGTCTCAAGGTTTTGTGTCTCTGTGTCTCAGTATCTCAGAGTCTCAGTCTCTCCGTGTCCCATTGTCTCAGTGTCTCAGAGTCTCAGTGTCTCAGTCTCTCTGTGTTTAAGTGTCTCAGTGTCTCTGTGCCTCAGTGTCTCAGTGTCTCTGTGTCTCTGTGTCTCTGTGTCTCAGTGTCTCAGAGTCTCTGTATCTCTGTATGTCAGTGCCTCTGTGCCTCAGTGCCTCAGTGTCTCAGTGCTTCTGTGTCTTTGTGTCTCTGTGTATCAATGTATCACAGTCTCAGCGTCTCAGTGTCTCAGAGTTTCTGTGTCTTGGTGCCTCAGTGTCTCAGTGTCTCTGTGCCTCAGTCTATCAGACTCTCAGCGTCTCTGTGCATCTGTGTCTCAGTGTCTCTGTGTCTCACTGTCTTAATATCTCAAAGTTTCAGTGTCTCAGTGTCTCAGTGTCTCAGTATCTCTGTGTCTCAGTGTCTCAGCGTTTCAGAGTCTCAATGTCACAGTGTCTCTGTGTCACAGTGTCTCTGTACCTCAGTGTCTCTGTGTCTCAGTGTTTCTGTGTCCCAGTGTCTCTGTGTCCCAGTATCTCAGTGTTTCAGAGTCTCAGTTTCTCAGTGTCTCTCTGTCTGAGTGTCTCTGTGCCCAGTGTCTCAGAGTCTCAGTGTCTCTGTGTCTCAAAGTTTTGTGTCTCAGTGTCTCAGAGTATCAGTATCTCTATGTCTCTGTGTCTCAGTGCTTCAGTCTCTCAGTGTCTCTGTGTCTCTGTGTCTCTGTGCCTCAGTGTCTCTGTGCCTCAGTGTCTCAGAGTCTCAGAGTCTCAGCGTCTCAGAGTCTCTGTGTCTCTGTGTATCAGAGTCTCAGCATCTCAGAGTCTCTGTGTCTCAGTGTCTCTGCGCCTCAGTGTCTCAGTGTTTCAGTGAGTCTGTGTCTCTGTGTCTCTGTGTCTCAGTGTCTCTGTGTCTCAGTGTCTCAGTGCCTCTGTGTCTCAGTGCCTCAGTGTCTCAGTGTTTCTGTGTCTCTGTATCTCAGTGTCTCAGAGACTCAGAGTCTCAGCGTCTCAGAGTCTCTGTGTCTTGGTGCCTCAGTGTCTCAGTGTCTCTGTGCCTCAGTCTATCAGACTCTCAGTGGCTCAGTGTCTCTGTGTCTCAGAGACTCAGTGTATCTGTGCCTCAGTGTCTTAATATCTCAAAGTCTCAGTGTCTCAGTGTCTCAGTGTCTCAGTGTCTCAGTGTCTCTGTGTCTCAGTTTCTCTGTGCCTCAGTGTCTCAATGTCTCAGAGTCTCAGTGTCTCAGTGTATCAATGTCTCAGACACTCAGTGTCACTTTGCCTCTGTGTTGAGTGTCTCTGTGCCTCAGTGTCACAGTGTCTCAGTATCTCTGTGCCTCAGTGTCTTTGTGTCTCAGTGTCTCACAGTCTCAGTGTCTCTGTGTCCCAGTGTCTCTGTGTCTCAGTGTCTCAGGTCTCAGAGTCTCAGTGTCTCTGTCTCTGTGTCGCAGTTTATCAGTGTCGCTGAGACTCAGTGTCTAACTGTCTGTGTGTCTCTGTGCCTCAGTGTCACAGTGTCTCAGTGTCTCAGATTTTCAGTTTCTCAGTGTCTTAGAGTCTCAGTGAATCTGTGTCTCAGTATCACTGTGCCTCAGTGTCTCAGAGTCTCAATGTCACAGTGTCTCTGTGTCGCAGGATCTCTGTGCCTCAGTGTATCTGTGTCTCAGTGTCTGTGTGTCTCAGTGTCTCTGTGCCTCAGTGTCACAGTGTCTCAGTGTCTCCGTGTCTCAGTGTCTCCGTGTCTCAGTGTCTCAGTGTCGCAGTGTCTCAGAGTCACAGTGTCTCTGTGTCTCAGTGCATCAGTGTCTCAGAGATTCAGTGTATCTGTGCCTGTCTGTCTCAGTGTCTCTGTGTCCCAGTGTCTCAGTGTCTCAGAGTTTCAGTGAGTCTGTGTCGCTCTGTCTCTGTGTCTCAGAGTCTCTGTGTCTCAGTGTCTCAGAGGTTCAGTGTCTACATGTCTCTGTATCTCAGTGTCACTGTGCCTCAGTGTCTTTGTGTCTCTGTGTATCAGTGTCTCTGAGCCTCAGTGTCTCTTTGTCTCTGTGTCTGAGTGTCTCTGTGCCTCAGTGTCACAGGGTCTCAGTGTCTCTGTGTCTCAGTGTCTCAGAGTCACAGTGTCTCTGTGTCTCAGAGTATCAGTGTCTCAGAGATTCAGTGTCTCTGTGTCTCTCTGTCTCAGTGTCTCTGTGTCCCAGTGTCTCAGTGTCTCAGAGTTTCAGTGAGTCTGTGTCTCAGTGTCTCTGTGTCTCAGTGTCTCAGAGTCACAGTGTCTCTGTGTCTCAGTGTATCAGTGTCTCAGAGATTCAGTATCACATTGTCTCTGTGTCTCTGTGTCTCTGTGTCTCAGTGTCTCAGAGTCTCAATGTCTCAATGTCTCTGTGTCCCAGTGTCTCAGTGTCTCAGAGTTTCAGTGAGTCTGTGTCTCTGTGTCTCAGAGTCGCTGTGTCACAGTGTCTCAGTGTCTCAGAGTTTCAGTGTCTCTATGTCTCTGTATCTCAGTGTCTCTGTGCCTCAGTGTCACAGGATCTCTGTGTCTCAGTGTCTCTGTGTCTCAGTGTCTCAGAGTCACAGTGTCTCTGTGTCTCAGTGTATCAGTGTCTCAGTGTCTCAGAGTCACAGTGTCTCTGTGTCTCAGTGTATCAGTGTCTCAGTGTCTCAGTGTCTCAGATTCTCAATGTCTCAGTGTCTTTGTGTCCCAGTGTCTCAGTGTCTCAGAGTTTCAGTGAGTCTGTGTCTCTGTGTCTCAGAGTCTCTGTGTCACAGTGTCTCAGTGTCTAAGAGTTTCAGTGTCTCTATGTCTCTGTATCTCAGTGTCTCTGTGCCTCAGTGTCTCAGAGTCTCAGTGTCTATGTGTATCTGTGTCTCAGTGCCTCAGTGTCTCAGTGTTTCAGTGCCTCTGTGCCTCAGTCTCTCAGTGTCTTACTGTCTCTGTGTCTCTGTGTCACAGTGTCTCTGTGTCTCAGCGTCTCTGTGCCTCAGTGTCTCTGTATCTCTGTGCCTCATTGTCTCTGTGTCTCTGTGTTACTGTGTCTCAGTGTCTCAGAGTCTCAGAGACTCAATCTCTCAGAGTCTCTGTGTCTTGGTGCCTCAGTGTCTCAGTTTCTCTGTGTCTGAGTTTCTCTGTCCCTCAATGTCACAGTGTCTCAGTGTCTCAGATTATCAGTGTCTCTCTGTCTCAGTGATTCTCTATCTCTGGGCCTCAGTGTCTCAGAGTCTCAATGTATCAGTGTCTCAGAGACTCAGTGACTCTGTGTCTCTGTATCTCTGTGTCTCAGTGTCTCAAAGTTTTGTGTCTCTGTATCTCAGTATCTCAGAGTCTCAGTCTCTCCGTGTCCCATTGTCTCAGTGTCTCAGAGTCTCAGTATCTCAGTCTCTCTGTGTTTAAGTGTCTCAGTGTCTCTGTGTGTAAGTGTCTCTGAATCACAGTGTCTCAGTGTCTCTGTGTCTCAGTGTCTCTGTGCCTCAGTGTCTCAGTGTCTCTGTGTGTCTGTGTCTCAGTGTCTCAGAGTCTCTGTGTCTCTGTATCTCAGTGCCTCTGTGCCTCAGTACCTCAGTGTCTCAGTGCTTCTGTGTCTTTGTGTCTCTGTGTATCAATGTATCAGAGTCTCAGCGTCTCAGTGTCTCAGAGTTTCTGTATCTTGGTGCCTCAGTGTCTCAGTGTCTCTGTGCCTTAGTCTATCAGACTCTCAGCGTCTCTGTGTCTCTGTATCTCAGTGTCTCAGTGTCTCTGTGTCTCACTGTCTTAATATCTCAAAGTCTCAGTGTCTCAGTGTCTCAGTGTCTCAGAGTCTCTATTCCTCAGTGTCTCAACGTCTCAGAGTCTCAGTGTCTCCGTGTCTCAGTGTCTCTGTGTCTCAGTGTCTCAGTGTCTCACTGTCTCTGTGGCTCAGTGTCTCCGTGTCTCTGTGCCTAAGTGTCTTAGTATCTCAAAGTCTCAGTGACTCTGTGTCACGCTTTTTCAGAGTTTCAGTGTCTCTGTGTCTCAGTTTATCTGTGACACAGTATCTCAGAGTCTCTGTGTCTCTGTGTCTCAGTGTCTCAGTGTCTCAGTGCCTCAGTGCCTCAGTGTCTCAGAGTCTCAGTGTGTCTGTGTCTCTGTGTCTGAGTTTCTCTGTGCCTCAGTGTCTCTGTGTCTCAATGCCTCAGTGTCTCTGTGTCTCAGAGTCTCCGAGTCTCTCTGTCTCTGTGTCTCAATGTCTTAGTGTCTCAGTGTCTCAGAGACTCAATGGCCCTTAGTCTCAGTGTCTCAGTGTCTCAAAGTCTTTACGTCTCAGTGTCTCAGACTCTCAGTGTCTCAGTGTCTCGGTAACTCTGTGTCTCTGTGTCTCTGTGCCTCGTTGTCTCAGAGTCTCTTTGTCTCTGTGTCTCAGTGCCTCTGTGTCTCTGTGTCTCAGTGCTCAGTGTCTCAGTGTCTCAGTGTCTCAGAGTCTCAGTGTCTCTGTGTCTCAGCGTCTCTGTGACTCAGTGTCTTAGCGTCTCTGTCTCAAAGTCTTTGTATTCAGTGCCTCAGCGTCTCAGAGTCTCAGTGTCTCAGTGCTGTGTCTCAGTGTCTGAGTGTCTCAGTGTCCCTGTGTCTCAGTGTCTCAGAGTCTCAGTGTCTCTGTGTCTCAGCGTCTCTGTGACTCAGTGTCTTAGCGTCTCTGTCTCAAAGTCTTTGTATTCAGTGCCTCAGCGTCTCAGAGTCTCAGTGTCTCAGTGCTGTGTCTCAGTGTCTCAGTGTCCCTGTGTCTCAGTGTCTCCGAGTCTCAGTGTCTCAGTGTATCAGTGTCTCAGAGACTCAGTGTCTCTGTGTCTCAGTGTCTCTGTGTCTCAAAGTTTTGTACTCAGTGTCTCAGTGTCTCAGAGTCTCAGTGTCTCAGTGCTGTGTCTCAGTGTCACTGTGTCTCAGTGTCTCAGTGTCTCAGTGTCTCAGTGTATCAGTGTTTCAGAGACTCAGTGTCTCTGTGCCTGAGTTTCTCTGTGCCTCAGAGTCTCAGAGTCTCACTGTCTCTGTGCCTCAGGGTCTCAGTGTCTCTGTGGCTCAGTGTCTCTGTGTCTCACTGTCTCTGTGGCTCAGTGTCTCCATGTCTCTGTGCCTCAGTGTCTTAGTATCTCAAAGTCTCAGTGACTCTGTGTCACACTGTTTTCAGAGCTTCAGTGTCTCTGTGTCTCAGTTTATCTGTGACACAGTATCTCAGAGTCTCTGTGTCTCTGTGTCTCAGTGTCTCAGAGTCTCAGTGTCTCAGAGTCTCAGTGTCTCTGTGTCTCAGTGTCTCAGTGTCTCAGTGTCTCAGTGTCTCTGTATCTCAGTGTTCCTCTATCTCTGCGCCTCAGTGTCTCAGTGTCTCTATGTCTCAGTGTCTCTGTGCCTCATTGTCACAGTGTCTCAGTGTCTCAGATTATCAATGTCTCTGTGTCTCAGTGTCTCAGTGTATCAGTGTTTCAGAGACTCAGTGTCTCTGTCTCTGTGTCTCAGTTTATCAGTGTCTCAGTTTCTCAGTGTCTCTCTGTCTGAGTGTCTCTGTGTCTCTGTGTCTCAGTGTCTCAGTGTTCCTCTTCTCTGCGCCTCAGTGTCTCAGAGTCTCACTGTCTCTGTGCCTCAGGGTCTCAGTGTCTCTGTGTCTCACTGTCTCTGTGGCTCAGTGTCTCCGTGTCTCTGTGCCTCAGTGTCTTAGTATCTCAAAGTCTCAGTGACTCTGTGTCACAGTGTTTTCAGAGTTTCAGTGTCTCTGTGTCTCAGTTTATCGGTGACACAGTATCTCAGAGTCTCTGTGTCTCAGTGTCTCAGTGTCTCAGTGTCTCAGTGTCTCAGTGTCTCAGTGCCTCAGTGTCTCAGAGTCTCAGTGTGTCTGTGTCTCTGTGTCTGAGTTTCTCTGTGCCTCAGTGTCTCTGTGTCTCAGTGCCTCAGTGTCACAATGTATCAGAGTATCAGAGTCTCAGTGTCTCAGAGTCTCTGTCTCTCTGTGTCTCAGTGTCTCAGTGCCTCAGTATCTCAATGTCTCAGTGTCTCAGTGTCTCTGTGTCACAGTGTCTCTGAGTCTCAGTGTCTCAGTTTTTCTGTGTCTCTGTGCCTCAGTGTCACAGTGTCTCTCTGCCTCAGTCTATCAGACTCTCAGTGTCTCTGTGTCTCAGTCTCTCTGTGTCTCAAAGTTTTGTATTCAGTGCCTCAGCGTCTCAGAGTCTCTGTGTCTCAGTGCTGTGTCTCAGTGTCACAGTGTCTCAGTGTCTCAGTGTATCAGTGTTTCAGAGACTCAGTGTCTCTGTGCCTGAGTTTCTCTGTGCCTCAGTGTCTCAGATTCTCACTGTCTCTGTGCCTCAGGGTCTCAGTGTCTCTGTGGCTCAGTGTCTCTGTGTCTCACTGTCTCTTTGGCTCAGTGCCTCCGTGTCTCTGAGCCTCAGTGTCTTAGAATCTCAAAGTCTCAGTGTCTCTGTGTCTCAGTTGATCTGTGACACAGTATCTCAGAGTCTCTGTGTCTCTGTGTCTCTGTGTCTGAGTTTCTCTGTGCCTCAGTGTCTCTGTGTCTCAGTGCCTCAGTGTCTCTGTGTCTCAGAGTCTCTGTGTCTCTGTGTATCAGCGTCTCAGAGTTTCTGTGTCTCTGTGTATCAGTATGTCAGAGATTCAGTATCTCTTTTTCTCTGTGTCTGAGTGTCTCTGTGCCTCAGTGTCACAATGTATCAGAGTATCAGAGTCTCAGTGTCTCAGAGTCTCTGTGTCTCTGTGTCTCAGTGTCTCAGTGCCTTAGTCTCTCAAAGTCTCAGTGTCTCAGTGTCTCTGTGTCACAATGTCTCTGAGTCTCAGTGTCTCAGTTTTTCTGTGTCTCTGTGCCTCAGTGTCACAGTGTCTCTGTGCCTCAGTCTATCAGACTCTCAGTGTCTCTGTGTCTCAGTGTCTCTGTGTCTCAAAGTTTTGTATTCAGTGCCTCAGCGTCTCAGAGTCTCTGTGTCTCAGTGCTGTGTCTCAGTGTCACAGTGTCTCTGTGTCTCAGTGTCTCAGTGTTTTTCTATCTCTGTGTCTCAGTGTCTCAGAAAATCAGTGTCTCTTTGTCTCGGTGTCTGAGTTTCTCTGTGCCTCAGTGTCATAGTGTCACAGTGTCTCTGTGTCTCACTGTCTCTGTGTCTCAGTGTCTCAGTGTATCAGTGTCTCAGAGACTCAGTGTCTCTGTGTCTGAGATTCTCTGTGCCCCAGTGTCTCAGAGTCTCACTGTTTCTGTGCCTCAGGGTCTCAGTGTCTCTGTGGCTCAGTGTCTCTGTGTCTCACTGTCTCTGTGGCTCAGTGTCTCCGTGTCTCTGTGCCTAAGTGTCTTAGTATCTCAAAGTCTCAATGACTCTGTGTCACACTGTTTTCAAAGTTTCAGTGTCTCTGTGTCTCAATTGATCTGTGACACAGTATCTCAGAGTCTCTGTGTCTCAGTGTCTCAGTGTCTCAGTGCCTCAGTGTCTCAGTGTCTCAGAGTCTCTGTGTCTCTGTATATCAGTGTCTCAGCGTCTTAGAGTTTCTGTGTCTCTGTGTATCAGTATGTCAGAGATTCAGTATCTCTTTTTCTCTGTGACTGAGTGTCTCTGTGCCTCAGTGTCACAATGTATCAGAGTATCAGAGTCTCAGTGTCTCAGAGTCTCTGTATCTCTGTGTCTCAGTGTCTCAGTGCCTTAGTATCTCAAAGTCTCAGTGTCTCTGTGTCACAGCGTCTCTTTGTCTCTGTGTCTGAGTGTCTCTGTGCCTCAGTGTCACAGGGTCTCAGTGTCTCTCTGTCTCAGTGTCTCAGAGTCACAGTGTCTCTGTGTCTCAGAGTATCAGTGTCTCAGAGATTCAGTGTCTCTGTGTCTCTCTGTCTCAGTGTCTCTGTGTCCCAGTGTCTCAGTGTCTCAGAGTTTCAGTGAGTCTGTGTCTCAGTGTCTCTGTGTCTCAGTGTCTCAGAGTCACAGTGTCTCTGTGTCTCAGTGTATCAGTGTCTCAGAGATTCAGTATCACATTGTCTCTGTGTCTCTGTGTCTCTGTGTCTCAGTGTCTCAGAGTCTCAATGTCTCAATGTCTCTGTGTCCCAGTGTCTCAGTGTCTCAGAGTTTCAGTGAGTCTGTGTCTCTGTGTCTCAGAGTCGCTGTGTCACAGTGTCTCAGTGTCTCAGAGTTTCAGTGTCTCTATGTCTCTGTATCTCAGTGTCTCTGTGCCTCAGTGTCACAGGATCTCTGTGTCTCAGTGTCTCTGTGTCTCAGTGTCTCAGAGTCACAGTGTCTCTGTGTCTCAGTGTATCAGTGTCTCAGTGTCTCAGAGTCACAGTGTCTCTGTGTCTCAGTGTATCAGTGTCTCAGTGTCTCAGTGTCTCAGATTCTCAATGTCTCAGTGTCTTTGTGTCCCAGTGTCTCAGTGTCTCAGAGTTTCAGTGAGTCTGTGTCTCTGTGTCTCAGAGTCTCTGTGTCACAGTGTCTCAGTGTCTAAGAGTTTCAGTGTCTCTATGTCTCTGTATCTCAGTGTCTCTGTGCCTCAGTGTCTCAGAGTCTCAGTGTCTATGTGTATCTGTGTCTCAGTGCCTCAGTGTCTCAGTGTTTCAGTGCCTCTGTGCCTCAGTCTCTCAGTGTCTTACTGTCTCTGTGTCTCTGTGTCACAGTGTCTCTGTGTCTCAGCGTCTCTGTGCCTCAGTGTCTCTGTATCTCTGTGCCTCATTGTCTCTGTGTCTCTGTGTTACTGTGTCTCAGTGTCTCAGAGTCTCAGAGACTCAATCTCTCAGAGTCTCTGTGTCTTGGTGCCTCAGTGTCTCAGTTTCTCTGTGTCTGAGTTTCTCTGTGCCTCAATGTCACAGTGTCTCAGTGTCTCAGATTATCAGTGTCTCTCTGTCTCAGTGATTCTCTATCTCTGGGCCTCAGTGTCTCAGAGTCTCAATGTATCAGTGTCTCAGAGACTCAGTGACTCTGTGTCTCTGTATCTCTGTGTCTCAGTGTCTCAAAGTTTTGTGTCTCTGTATCTCAGTATCTCAGAGTCTCAGTCTCTCCGTGTCCCATTGTCTCAGTGTCTCAGAGTCTCAGTATCTCAGTCTCTCTGTGTTTAAGTGTCTCAGTGTCTCTGTGTGTAAGTGTCTCTGAATCACAGTGTCTCAGTGTCTCTGTGTCTCAGTGTCTCTGTGCCTCAGTGTCTCAGTGTCTCTGTGTGTCTGTGTCTCAGTGTCTCAGAGTCTCTGTGTCTCTGTATCTCAGTGCCTCTGTGCCTCAGTACCTCAGTGTCTCAGTGCTTCTGTGTCTTTGTGTCTCTGTGTATCAATGTATCAGAGTCTCAGCGTCTCAGTGTCTCAGAGTTTCTGTATCTTGGTGCCTCAGTGTCTCAGTGTCTCTGTGCCTTAGTCTATCAGACTCTCAGCGTCTCTGTGTCTCTGTATCTCAGTGTCTCAGTGTCTCTGTGTCTCACTGTCTTAATATCTCAAAGTCTCAGTGTCTCAGTGTCTCAGAGTCTCTATTCCTCAGTGTCTCAACGTCTCAGAGTCTCAGTGTCTCCGTGTCTCAGTGTCTCTGTGTCTCAGTGTCTCAGTGTCTCACTGTCTCTGTGGCTCAGTGTCTCCGTGTCTCTGTGCCTAAGTGTCTTAGTATCTCAAAGTCTCAGTGACTCTGTGTCACGCTTTTTCAGAGTTTCAGTGTCTCTGTGTCTCAGTTTATCTGTGACACAGTATCTCAGAGTCTCTGTGTCTCTGTGTCTCAGTGTCTCAGTGTCTCAGTGCCTCAGTGCCTCAGTGTCTCAGAGTCTCAGTGTGTCTGTGTCTCTGTGTCTGAGTTTCTCTGTGCCTCAGTGTCTCTGTGTCTCAATGCCTCAGTGTCTCTGTGTCTCAGAGTCTCTCTGTCTCTGTGTCTCAATGTCTTAGTGTCTCAGTGTCTCAGAGACTCAATGGCCCTTAGTCTCAGTGTCTCAGTGTCTCAAAGTCTTTACGTCTCAGTGTCTCAGACTCTCAGTGTCTCAGTGTCTCGGTAACTCTGTGTCTCTGTGTCTCTGTGCCTCGTTGTCTCAGAGTCTCTTTGTCTCTGTGTCTCAGTGCCTCTGTGTCTCTGTGTCTCAGTGCTCAGTGTCTCAGTGTCTCAGTGTCTCAGAGTCTCAGTGTCTCTGTGTCTCAGCGTCTCTGTGACTCAGTGTCTTAGCGTCTCTGTCTCAAAGTCTTTGTATTCAGTGCCTCAGCGTCTCAGAGTCTCAGTGTCTCAGTGCTGTGTCTCAGTGTCTGAGTGTCTCAGTGTCCCTGTGTCTCAGTGTCTCAGAGTCTCAGTGTCTCTGTGTCTCAGCGTCTCTGTGACTCAGTGTCTTAGCGTCTCTGTCTCAAAGTCTTTGTATTCAGTGCCTCAGCGTCTCAGAGTCTCAGTGTCTCAGTGCTGTGTCTCAGTGTCTCAGTGTCCCTGTGTCTCAGTGTCTCCGAGTCTCAGTGTCTCAGTGTATCAGTGTCTCAAAGACTCAGTGTCTCTGTGTCTCAGTGTCTCTGTGTCTCAAAGTTTTGTATTCAGTGTCTCAGTGTCTCAGAGTCTCAGTGTCTCAGTGCTGTGTCTCAGTGTCACTGTGTCTCAGTGTCTCAGTGTCTCAGTGTCTCAGTGTATCAGTGTTTCAGAGACTCAGTGTCTCTGTGCCTGAGTTTCTCTGTGCCTCAGAGTCTCAGAGTCTCACTGTCTCTGTGCCTCAGGGTCTCAGTGTCTCTGTGGCTCAGTGTCTCTGTGTCTCACTGTCTCTGTGGCTCAGTGTCTCCATGTCTCTGTGCCTCAGTGTCTTAGTATCTCAAAGTCTCAGTGACTCTGTGTCACACTGTTTTCAGAGCTTCAGTGTCTCTGTGTCTCAGTTTATCTGTGACACAGTATCTCAGAGTCTCTGTGTCTCTGTGTCTCAGTGTCTCAGAGTCTCAGTGTGTCTGTGTCTGAGTTTCTCTGTGCCTCAGTGTCTCAGATTATCAGTGTCTCTCTGTCTCAGTGTCTCAGTGTCTCAGTGTCTCTATGTCTCAGTGTCTCTGTGCCTCATTGTCACAGTGTCTCAGTGTCTCAGATTATCAATGTCTCTGTGTCTCAGTGTCTCAGTGTATCAGTGTTTCAGAGACTCAGTGTCTCTGTCTCTGTGTCTCAGTTTATCAGTGTCTCAGTTTCTCAGTGTCTCTCTGTCTGAGTGTCTCTGTGTCTCTGTGTCTCAGTGTCTCAGTGTCTCGGTGTCTCTGTGTCTCAGTGTCTCAGTGTTCCTCTTCTCTGCGCCTCAGTGTCTCAGAGTCTCACTGTCTCTGTGCCTCAGGGTCTCAGTGTCTCTGTGTCTCACTGTCTCTGTGGCTCAGTGTCTCCGTGTCTCTGTGCCTCAGTGTCTTAGTATCTCAAAGTCTCAGTGACTCTGTGTCACAGTGTTTTCAGAGTTTCAGTGTCTCTGTGTCTCAGTTTATCGGTGACACAGTATCTCAGAGTCTCTGTGTCTCAGTGTCTCAGTGTCTCAGTGTCTCAGTGTCTCAGTGTCTCAGTGCCTCAGTGTCTCAGAGTCTCAGTGTGTCTGTGTCTCTGTGTCTGAGTTTCTCTGTGCCTCAGTGTCTCTGTGTCTCAGTGCCTCAGTGTCACAATGTATCAGAGTATCAGAGTCTCAGTGTCTCAGAGTCTCTGTCTCTCTGTGTCTCAGTGTCTCAGTGCCTCAGTATCTCAAAGTCTCAGTGTCTCAGTGTCTCTGTGTCACAGTGTCTCTGAGTCTCAGTGTCTCAGTTTTTCTGTGTCTCTGTGCCTCAGTGTCACAGTGTCTCTCTGCCTCAGTCTATCAGACTCTCAGTGTCTCTGTGTCTCAGTCTCTCTGTGTCTCAAAGTTTTGTATTCAGTGCCTCAGCGTCTCAGAGTCTCTGTGTCTCAGTGCTGTGTCTCAGTGTCACAGTGTCTCAGTGTCTCAGTGTATCAGTGTTTCAGAGACTCAGTGTCTCTGTGCCTGAGTTTCTCTGTGCCTCAGTGTCTCAGATTCTCACTGTCTCTGTGCCTCAGGGTCTCAGTGTCTCTGTGGCTCAGTGTCTCTGTGTCTCACTGTCTCTTTGGCTCAGTGCCTCCGTGTCTCTGAGCCTCAGTGTCTTAGAATCTCAAAGTCTCAGTGTCTCTGTGTCTCAGTTGATCTGTGACACAGTATCTCAGAGTCTCTGTGTCTCTGTGTCTCTGTGTCTGAGTTTCTCTGTGCCTCAGTGTCTCTGTGTCTCAGTGCCTCAGTGTCTCTGTGTCTCAGAGTCTCTGTGTCTCTGTGTATCAGCGTCTCAGAGTTTCTGTGTCTCTGTGTATCAGTATGTCAGAGATTCAGTATCTCTTTTTCTCTGTGTCTGAGTGTCTCTGTGCCTCAGTGTCACAATGTATCAGAGTATCAGAGTCTCAGTGTCTCAGAGTCTCTGTGTCTCTGTGTCTCAGTGTCTCAGTGCCTTAGTCTCTCAAAGTCTCAGTGTCTCAGTGTCTCTGTGTCACAATGTCTCTGAGTCTCAGTGTCTCAGTTTTTCTGTGTCTCTGTGCCTCAGTGTCACAGTGTCTCTGTGCCTCAGTCTATCAGACTCTCAGTGTCTCTGTGTCTCAGTGTCTCTGTGTCTCAAAGTTTTGTATTCAGTGCCTCAGCGTCTCAGAGTCTCTGTGTCTCAGTGCTGTGTCTCAGTGTCACAGTGTCTCTGTGTCTCAGTGTCTCAGTGTTTTTCTATCTCTGTGTCTCAGTGTCTCAGAAAATCAGTGTCTCTTTGTCTCGGTGTCTGAGTTTCTCTGTGCCTCAGTGTCATAGTGTCACAGTGTCTCTGTGTCTCACTGTCTCTGTGTCTCAGTGTCTCAGTGTATCAGTGTCTCAGAGACTCAGTGTCTCTGTGTCTGAGATTCTCTGTGCCTCAGTGTCTCAGAGTCTCACTGTTTCTGTGCCTCAGGGTCTCAGTGTCTCTGTGGCTCAGTGTCTCTGTGTCTCACTGTCTCTGTGGCTCAGTGTCTCCGTGTCTCTGTGCCTAAGTGTCTTAGTATCTCAAAGTCTCAATGACTCTGTGTCACACTGTTTTCAAAGTTTCAGTGTCTCTGTGTCTCAATTGATCTGTGACACAGTATCTCAGAGTCTCTGTGTCTCAGTGTCTCAGTGTCTCAGTGTCTCAGTGTCTCAGTGTCTCAGTGCCTCAGTGTCTCAGTGTCTCAGAGTCTCTGTGTCTCTGTATATCAGTGTCTCAGCGTCTTAGAGTTTCTGTGTCTCTGTGTATCAGTATGTCAGAGATTCAGTATCTCTTTTTCTCTGTGACTGAGTGTCTCTGTGCCTCAGTGTCACAATGTATCAGAGTATCAGAGTCTCAGTGTCTCAGAGTCTCTGTATCTCTGTGTCTCAGTGTCTCAGTGCCTTAGTATCTCAAAGTCTCAGTGTCTCAGTGTCTCTGTGTCACAGCGTCTCTGAGACTCAGTGTCTCAGTTTTTCTGTGTCTCTGTGCCTCAGTGTCACAGTGTCTCTGTGTCTCAGTCTATCAGACTCTCAGTGTCTCTGTGTCTCAGTGTCTCTGTGTCTCAAAGTTTTGTATTCAGTGACTCAGCGTCTCAGAGTCTCTGTGTCTCAGTGCTGTGTCTCAGTGTCACAGTGTCTCAGTGTCTCAGTGTCTCAGTGTATCAGTGTTTCAGAGACTCAGTGTCTCTGTGCCTGAGTTTCTCTGTGCCTCAGTGTCTCAGATTCTCACTGTCTCTGTGCCTCAGGTTCTCAGTGTCTCTGTGTCCCACTGTCTCTGTGGCTCAGTGTCTCCGTGTCTCTGTGCCTCAGTGTCTTAGTATCTCAAAGTCTCAGAGACTCTGTGTCACACTGTTTTCAGAGTTTCAGTGTCTCTGTGTCTCAGTTTATCTGTGCCTCAGTGTCTCAGAGTCTCAGTGTGTCTGTGTCTCTGTGTCTGAGTTTCTGTGTGCCTCAGTGTCTCTGTGTCTCAGTGCCTCAGTGTCTCAGTATCTCAGTGTCTCTGTGTCTCTGTGTCTCAGTGTTTCAGTGTCTCGGTGTCTCTGTGTCTCTGTGTCTCAGTGTTCCTCTATCTCTGCGCCTCAGTGTCTCAGTGTCTCTATGTCTCAGTGTCTCTGTGCCTCATTGTCACAGTGTCTCAGTGTCTCAGATTATCACTGTCTCAGTGTCTAAGTGTTTTTCTATCTCTGTGTCTGAGTGTCTCAGAAAATCAGTGTCTCTTTGTCTCGATGTCTGAGTTTCTCTGTGCCTCAGTGTCATAGTGTCACAGTGTCTCTGTGTCTCACTGTCTCAGTGTGTCAGTGTCTCAGAGTCTCAGTGTCTCCGTGTCTCAGTGTTTCAAAGTCTTTGTGTACAGTGTCTCAGAGTCTCAGTGTGTCTGTGTCTCAGTGTCGCTGTGTCTCAGTGTATCAGAGTTTCAGTGCCTCTGTTTCTCAGTGTCTCAGTGTCTCTGTGTCTCAGTGTATCAGCATCTCAGAGAATCAGTGTCTCTGTGTCTGAGTGTCTCTGTGCCTCAATGGCATAGTGTCTCAGTGTCTCTGTGTCTCAGTATCTCAGTCTCTCAGTGTCTCAGTGTTTCTCTATCTCTGTGCCTCAGTGTCTCAGTGTCTAGAGTCTCAGTGTCTCTGTGTCTCAGTGTATCAGAGTCTCAGTGTCTCTGTGTCTGAGTTTCTCTGTGCCTCAGTGTCATAGTTTCACAGTGTCTCTGTGTCTCACTGTCTCAGTGTCTCAGTGTCTCTGTGTCTCAGTGTCTCAGTGCCTCAGTGTATCAGAGTCTCAGTGTGTCTGTGTCTCTGTGTCTGAGTTTCTGTGTGCCTCAGTGTCTCTGTGTCTCAGTGCCTCAGTGTCTCTTTGTCTCAGTGTCTCAGAGTCTCAGTGTCTCTGTGTCTCAGTGTCTCAGTGTTTCAGTGTCTCGGTGTCTCTGTGTCTCAGTGTCTCAGTGTCTCAGTGTTCCTCTATCTCTGCGCCTCAGTGTCTCAGTGTCTCTATGTCTCAGTGTCTCTGTGCCTCATTGTCACAGTGTCTCAGATTATCAGTGTCTCAGTGTCTAAGTGTTTTTCTATCTCTGTGTCTGAGTGTCTCAGAAAATCAGTGCCTCTTTGTCTCGGTGTCTGAGTTTCTCAGTGTCTCAGTGTTTCTCTATCTCTGTGCCTCAGTGTCTCAGTGTCTAGAGTCTCAGTGTCTCTGTGTCTCAGTGTATCAGTGTATCAGTGTCTCAGAGACTCAGTGTCTCAGTGTCTCTGTGCCTCAGTGTCTCAGAGTCTCTGTGCCTCAGTGTCTCAGAGTCTCAGTGTCTCTGTGTCTCAGTTTATCTGTGCCTCAGTGTCTCAGTGTCTTTGTGTCTTGGTGCCCCAGTGTCTCAGTTTCTCTGTGCCTCAGTCTATCAGACTCTCAGTGTCTCTGTGTCACAGTGTCTCAGAGTTTCAGTGTGTCTTTTTTCTGTGGCTCAGTGTCTCTGTGTCTTAGAGTCTCAGTGTCTCTGTGTCTCAGTTTCTCTGTGTCTTTGTGACTCAGTTTCTCATGGTATCTGCGTCTCAGAGTATCTTTGTCTCTGGTCTCAGTGTCTCTGCATTTCGGTGTCTCAGAGTCTCAGTGTCTCTGTGTCTCAAAGTCTTTGTATTCAGTGCCTCAGCGTCTCAGAGTCTCAGTGTCTCAGTGCTGTGTCTCAGTGTCACAGTGTCTCAGTGTCTCTGTGTCTCAGAGTCTCAGTGTCCCTGTGTCTCAGTGTCTCCGAGTCTCAGTGTGTCTGTGTCTCAGTGTATCAGTGTCTCAGAGACTCAGTGTCTCTGTGCCTCAGGGTCTCAGTGTCTCTGTGGCTCAGTGTCTATTTGTCTCACTGTCTCTGTGGCTCAGTGTCTCCGTGTCTCTGTGCCTCAGAGTCTTATTATCTCAAAGTCTCAGTGACTCTGTGTCACACTGTTTTCAGAGTTTCAGTGTCTCTGTGTCTCAGTTTATCTGTGACACAGTATCTCAGAGTCTCTGTGTCTCTGTGTCTCAGTGTCTCAGTGCCTCAGTGTCTCAGAGTCTCAGTGTGTCTGTGTCTCTGTGTCTGAGTGTCTCTGTGTCTCAGTTTCTCTGTGCCTCATTGTCACAGTGTCTCAGTGTTTTTCTATATCTGTGTCTCAGTGTCTCAGAAAATCAGTGTCTCTTTGTCTCGGTGTCTGAGTTTCTCTGTGCCTCAGTGTCATAGTGTCACACTGTCTCTTTGTCTCACTGTCTCTGTGTCTCAGTGTCTCAGTGTATCAGTGTCTCAGAGACTCAGTGTCTCTGTGTCTGATTTTCTCTGTGCCTCAGTGTCTCAGAGTTTCAGTGTCTCTGTGCCTCAGGGTCTCAGTGTTTCTGTGGCTCAGTGTCTCTGTGTCTCACTGTCTCTGTGGCTCAGTGTCTCCGTGTCTCTGTGCCTAAGTGTCTTAGTATCTCAAAGTCTCAGTGTTTTCAGAGTTTCAGTGTCTCTGTGTCTCAGTTTATCTGTGACACAGAGTCTCAGTGTGTCTGTGTCTCTATGTCTGAGTTTCTCTGTGCCTCAGTGTCTCTGTGTCTCAGTGCCTCAGTGTCTCTTTGTCTCAGTGTCTCAGAGTCTCAGTGTCTCTGTGTCTCAATGTCTCAGTGTTTCAGTGTCTCGGTGTCTCAGTGTCTCAGTGTCTCAGTATCTCAGTGTCTCTGTGTCTCAGTGTCTCAGTGTTTCAGTGTCTCGGTGTCTCTGTGTCTCAGTGTCTCCGTGTTCCTCTATCTCTGCGCCTCAGTGTCTCAGTGTCTCTATGTCTCAGTGTCTCTGTGCCTCATTGTCACAGTGTCTCAGATTATCAGTGTCTCTGTGTCTCAGTGTCTAAGTGTTTTTCTATCTCTGTGTCTGAGTGTCTCAGAAAATCAGTGTCTCTTTGTCTCGGTGTCTGAGTTTCTCTGTGCCTCAGTGTCATAGTTTCACAGTGTCTCTGTGCCTCAGTGTCTCTGTGTCTCAGTGTCTTTGTGTCTCAGTGTCTCTGTGCCTCAGTGTCTCTGTGTCTCAGTGTCTTTGTGTCTCAGTGTCTCAGTGTTCCTCTATCTCTGCGCCTCAGTGTCTCAGTGTCTCTATGTCTCAGTGTCTCTGTGCCTCATTGTCACAGTGTCTCAGATTATCAGTGTCTCAGTGTCTAAGTGTTTTTCTATCTCTGTGTCTGAGTGTCTCAGAAAATCAGTGCCTCTTTGTCTCGGTGTCTGAGTTTCTCAGTGTCTCAGTGTTTCTCTATCTCTGTGCCTCAGTGTCTCAGTGTCTAGAGTCTCAGTGTCTCTGTGTCTCAGTGTATCAGTGTATCAGTGTCTCAGAGACTCAGTGTCTCAGTGTCTCTGTGCCTCAGTGTCTCAGATTCTCTGTGCCTCAGTGTCTCAGAGTCTCAGTGTCTCTGTGTCTCAGTTTATCTGTGCCTCAGTGTCTCAGTGTCTTTGTGTCTCAGTGTCTCAGAGAATCAGTGCCTCGGTGTCTCTCTGTCTGAGTGTCTCTATGCCTCAGTGTCTCAGAGTCTCACTGTCTCTGTGTCTCAGTGTCTCAGTGCCTCAGTGTCTCAGAGTCTCAGTGTGTCTGTGTCTCTGTGTCTCAGTTTCTCTGTGCCTCAGTGTCTCTGTGTCTCAGTGCCTCAGTGTCTCAGAGTCTCTGTGTCTCTGTGTATCAGTGTGTCAGAGATTCAGTATCTCTTTTTCTCTGTATCTGAGTGTCTCTGTGCCTCAGTGTCACAATGTATCAGAGTATCAGAGTCTCAGTGTCTCAGAGTCTCTGTGTCTCTGTGTCTCACTATCTCAGTGCCTCAGTATCTCAAAGTCTCAGTGTCTCTGTGTCACAGTGTCTCTGAGTCTCAGTGTCTCAGATTTTCTGTGTCTCTGTGCCTCAGTGTCACAGTGTCTCTGTGCCTCAGTCTATCAGACTCTCAGTGCCTCAGCGTCTCAGAGTATCTGTGTCTCAGTGCTGTGTCTCAGTGTCACAGTGTCTGAGTGTCTCAGTGTCTCAGTGTCTCAGTGTATCATTATTTCAGAGACTCAGTGTCTCTGTGCCTGAGTTTCTCTGTGCCTCAGTGTCTCAGATTCTCACTGTCTCTGTGCCTCAGGGTCTCAGTGTCTCTGTGGCTCAGTGTCTCTGTGTCTCACTGTCTCTGTGGCTCAGTGTCTCCGTGTCTCTGTGCCTCAGTGTCTTAGAATCTCAAAGTCTCAGTGACTATGTGTCACACTGTTTTCAGAGTTTCAGTGTCTCTGTGTCTCAGTTTATCTGTGACACAGTATCTCAGAGTCTCTGTGTCTCTGTGTCTCAGTGTCACAGTGCCTCAGTGTCTCAGAGTCTCAGTGTGTCTGTGTCTCTGTGTCTGAGTTTCTCTGTGCCTCAGTGTCTCTGTGTCTCAGTGCCTCAGTGTCTCTGTGTCTCAGAGTCTCTGTGTCTCAGAATTTCTGTGTCTCTGTGTATCAGTATGTCAGAGATTCAGTATCTGTTTTTCTCTGTGTCTGAGTGTCTCTGTGTCTCAGTGTCACAGTGTCTCAGTGTATCAGTGTCTCAGTGTCTCAGTGTCTCATTGCCTCAGTGTCTCAGCGTCTCAGTGTGTCTGTGTCTCTGTGTCTGAGTTTCTCTGTGCCTCAGTGTCTCTGTGTCTCAGTGTATCAGTGTCTCAGTGTCTCAGTGTCTCAGAGCCTCAGTGTCTCAGAGTCTCAGTATGTCTGTTTCTCTGTGTCTGAGTTTCTCTGTGCCTCAGTGTCTCGGTGTCTGAGTGTCTCTGTGTCTCAGTGTTCCTCTATCTCTGCGCCTCAGTGTCTCAGTGTCTCTATGTCTCAGTTTCACTGTGCCTCATTGTCACAGTGTCTCAGATTATCAGTGTCTCAGTGTCTCAGTGTCTCAGAAAATCAGTGTCTCTTTGTCTCGGTGTCTGAGTTTCTCTGTGCCTCAGTGTTATAGTGTCACAGTGTCTCTTTGTCTCACTGTCTCTGTGTCTCAGTGTCTCAGTGTCTCAGTGTATCAGTGTCTCAGAGACTCAGTGTCTCTGTGTCTGAGTTTCTCTGTGCCTCAGTGTCTCAGTGTTTCTGTGGCTCAGTGTCTCTGTGTCTCACTGACTCTGTGTCTCAGTGTCTCAGTGTCTCAGTGTATCAGTGTCTCAGAGACTCAGTGTCTCTGTGTCTGAGTTTCTCTGTGCCTCAGTGTCTCAGAGTCTCAGTGTCTCTGTGTCTCTGTGTCTCAGTGTTTCGGTGTCTCTGTGTCTCAGTGTCTCAGTGTTCCTCTATCTCTGCGTCTCAGTGTCTCAGTGTCTCAGGGTCTCTGTGCCTCAGATTATCAGTGTCTCTGTGTCTCAGTGTCTAAGTGTTTTTCTATCTCTGTGTCTCAGTGTCTCAGAAAATCAGTGTCTCTTTGTCTCGGTGTCTGAGTTTCTCTGTGCCTCAGTGTCATAGTGTCACAGTGTCTCTGCGTCTCACTGTCTCTGTGTCTCAGTGTCTCAGTGTATCAGTGTCTCAGAGACTCAGTGTCTCCTTTTCTGAGTTTCTCTGTGCCTCAGTGTCTCAGAGTCTCACTGTCTCTGTGCCTCAGGGTCTCAGTGTCTCTGTGGCTCAGTGTCTCTGTGTCTCACTGTCTCTGTGGCTCAGTGTCTCCATGTCTCTGTGCCTAAGTGTCTTAGTATCTCAAAGTCTCAGTGACTATGTGTCACAGTGTTTTCAGAGTTTCAGTGTCTCTGTGTCTCAGTTTATCTGTGACACAGTATCTCAGAATCTCTGTGTCTCTGTGTCTCAGTGTCTCAGTGCCTCAGTGTCTCAGAGTCTCAGTGTGTCTGTGTCTCTGTGTCTGAGTTTCTCTGTGCCTCAGTGTCTCTTTGTCTCAGTGTCTCAGAGTCTCAGTGTCTCTGTGTCTCTGTGTCTCAGTGTTTCAGTGTCTCTTTGTCTCAGTGTCTCAGTGTCTCAGAGTCTCAGTGTCTCTGTGCCTCATTGTCACAGTGTCTCAGTGTCTCAGATTATCAGTGTCTCAGTGTCTAAGTGTTTTTCTATCTCTGTGTCTGAGTGTCTCAGAAAATCATTGTCTCTTTGTCTCGGTGTCTGAGTTTCTCTGTGCCTCAGTGTCATAGTGTCACAGTGTCTCTGTGTCTCACTGTCTCAGTGTCTCAGTGTCTCAGAGTCTCAGTGTCTCTGTGTCTCAGTGTTTCAATGTCTTTGTGTACAGTGTCTCAGAGTCTCAGTGTGTCTGTGTCTCAGTGTCTCTGTGTCTCAGTGTATCCGAGTTTCAGTGCCTCTGTTTCTCAGTGTCTCAGTGTCACTGTGTCTCAGTGTATCAGCATCTCAGAGAATCAGTGTCTCTGTGTCTCAGTGTCTCTGTGCCTCAATGGCATAGTGTCTCAGTGTCTCTGTGTCTCAGTGTCTCAGTGTCTCAGTGTTTCTCTATCTCTGTGCCTCAGTGTCTCAGTGTCTCAGAGACTCAGTGTCTCAGTGTCTCTGTGCCTCAGAGTCTCAGAGTCTCTGTGCCTCAGTGTCTCAGAGGCTCAGTGTCTCTGTGTCTCAGTTTATCTGTGCCACAGTGTCTCAGTGTCTTTGTGTCTCAGTGTCTCAGAGAATCAGTGCCTCGGTGTCTCTCTGTCTGAGTGTCTCTATGCCTCAGTGTCTCAGTGTCTCACAGCCTCACTGTCTCTGTGTCTCTGTGTCTCAGTTTCTCTGTGCCTCAGTGTCTCTGTGTCTCAGTGCCTCAGTGTCTCTGCGTCTCAGAGTCTCTGTGTCTCTGTGTATCAGTGTGTCAGAGATTCAGTATCTCTTTTTCTCTTTGTCTGAGTGTCTCTGTGCCTCAGTGTCACAATGTATCAGAGTATCAGAGTCTCAGTGTCTCAGAGTCTCTGTGTCTCTGAGTCTCTGTGTCTCTGTGTCTCAGTGCCTCAGTATCTCAAAGTCTCAGTGTCTCAGTGTCTCTGTGTCACAGTGTCTCTGAGTCTCAGTGTCTCAGTTTTTCTGTGTCTCTGTGCCTCAGTGTCACAGTGTATCAGAGTATCAGAGTCTCAGTGTCTCAGAGTCTCTGTGTCTCAGTCTCTCTGTGTCTCAAAGTCTTTGTATTCAGTGCCTCAGCGTCTCAGAGTCTCAGCGTCTCAGTGCTGTGTCTCAGTGTCACAGTGTCTCAGTGTCTCTGTGTCTCAGTGACTCAGTGTCTCAGTGTATCAGTGTCTCAGAGTCTCAATGTCTCTGTGCCTCAGGGTCTCAGTGTCTCTGTGGCTCAGTGTCTCTGTGTCTCACTGTCTCTGTGGCTCAGTGTCTCCGTGTCACTGTGCCTCAGTGTCTTAGTATCTCAATGTCTCAGTGACTCTGTGTCACACTGTTTTCAGTGTTTCAGTGTCTCTGTGTCTCATTTTATCTGTGACACAGTATCTCAGAGTCTCTGTGTCTCTGTGTCTCAGTGTCTCTGTGTCTCAGTGCCTCAGTGTCTCTATGTCTCAGTGTCTCTGTGTCTCTGCGTCTGAGTTTCTCTGTGCCTCAGTGTCTCTGTGTCTCAGTGCCTCAGTGTCTCTATGTCTCAGTGTCTCTGTGTCTCAGTGTCTCAGTGTCTCAGAGTCTCAGTGTGTCTGTGCCTCAGTGTCTCTGTGTCTCAGTTTCTCAGAGTTTCAGTGCCTCTGTGTCTCAGTGTCTCAGTGTGTCTCAGTGTATCAGCATCTCAGAGAATCAGTGTCTCTGTGTCTGAGTGTCTCTGTGCCTCAATGGCATAGTGTCTCGGTGTCTCTGTGTCTCAGTGTCTCAGTGTTTCTCTATCTCTGTGCCTCAGTGTCTCAGTGTCTAGAGTCTCAGTGTCACTGTGTCTCAGTGTATCAGTGTCTCAGAGACTCAGTGTCTCAGTGTCTCTGTGCCTCAGTGTCTCAGAGTCTCAGAGTCTCAGTGTCTCTGTGTCTCAGTGTCTCAGAGTCTCAGTGTCTCTGTGTCTCAGTGTCTCTGTGCTTCAGTGTCTCTGCGCCTCAGTGCCTCAGTGTCTCTGTGTCTCCGTGTCTCAGTGTCTCAGTGTCTCTGTGTCTCAGAGACTCAGTGTCTCAGTGTCTCAGTGCCTCATTGACTCAGTGTCTCCGAGTCTCATAGTCTCAGTGTCTCAGAGTCTCAGTGTCTCAGGGTCTCAGTGTCTCTGTGTATCAGTGTAGCAGTGTCTCAGAGACTCACTGTCTCTTTGTCTCTGTGTCTGAGTGTCTCAGTGTCTCTGTCTCTGAGTCTCAGTTTCTCAGTGTCTCAGGGTCTCAAAGTCTTTGTGTCTCAATGTCTCAGTTTCTCTGTGTCCAAGTGTCTCTGAGTCTCAGTGTCTCAGTGTCTCTGTGACTCAGTGTCTCAGTGTCTCAGAGTCTCAGTGTCTCAGAATCTCAGTGTCTCAGAGTCTCTATGTCTTGTTGCCTCAGTGTCTCAGTTTCTCTGTGCCTCAGTCTATCAGACTCTCAGTGTCTCTGTGTCACAGTGTCTCAGAATTTCAGTGTGTCTTTTTTTCTGTGTCTCAGTGTCTCTGTGTCTTAGAGTCTCAGTGTCTCTGTGTCTCAGTTTCTCTGTGCCTTAGTGACTCCGTTTCTCAGGGTATCTGCGTCTCAGAGTATCTTTGTCTCTGGTCTCAGTGTCTCTGCATTATGTTGTCTCTGTGACTCAGAGTCTCAGTGTCTCTGCGTCTCAGTGTCTCTGTGTCTCCAAGTCTTTGTATTCAGTGCCTCAGCGTCTCAGAGTCTCAGTGTCTCAGTGCTGTGTCTCAGTGTCACAGTGTCTCAGTGTCTCTGTGTCTCAGTGTCTCAGTGTCCCTGTGTCTCAGTGTCTCCGAGTCTCAGTGTCTCTCTGTCTCAGTGTATCAGTGTCTCAGAGACTCAGTGTCTCTGTGTCTGCGTTTCTCTGTGCTTCAGTGTCTCAGAGTCTCACTGTCTCTGTGCCTCAGGGTCTCAGTGTCTCTGTGGCTCAATGTCCCTGTGTCTCACTGTCTCTGTGGCTCAGTGTCTCCGTGTCTCTGTGCCTCAGTGTCTTAGTATCTCAAAGTCTCAGTGACTGTGTCACACTGTTTTCAGAGTTTCAGTGTCTCTGTGTCTCAGTTTATCTGTGCCTCAGTGTCTCAGTGTCTTTGTATCTCAGTGTCTCAGAGAATCAGTGCCTCGGTGTCTCTCTGTCTGAGTGTCTCTATGCCTCAGTGTCTCAGTGTCTCAGAGTCTCACTGTCTCTGTGTCTCAGTGTCTCAGTGCCTCAGTTTCTCAGAGTCTCAGTGTGTCTGTGTCTCTGTGTCTGAGTTTCTCTGTGCCTCAGTGTCTCTGTGTCTCAGTGCCTCAGTGTCTCTGTGTCTCAGAGTCTCTGTGTCTCTGTATATCAGCGTCTCAGCGTCTCAGAGTCTCTGTGTCTCTGTGTATCAGTGTGTCAGAGATTCAGTATCTCTTTTTCTCTGTGTCTGAGTGTCTGTGTGCCTCAGTGTCACAATGTATCAGAGTATCAGAGTCTCAGTGTCTCAGAGTCTCTGTGTCTCTGTGTCTCAGTGTCTCAGTGTCTCAGTGCCTCAGTATCTCAAAGTCTCAGTGTCTCAGTTTCTCTGTGTCACAATGTCTCTGATTCTCAGTGTCTCAGTTTTTCTGTGTCTCTGTGCCTCAGCGTCAGAGTGTCTCTGTGCCTCAGTCTATCAAACTCTCAGTGTCTCTGTGTCTCAGTGTCTCTGTGTCTGAAAGTTTTGTATTCAGTGCTGCAGCGTCTCAGAGTCTCTGTGTCTCAGTGCTGTGTCTCAGTGTCACAGTGTCTCAGTGTCTCAGTGTATCAGTGTTTCAGAGACTCAGTGTCTCTGTGCCTGAGTTTCTCTGTGCCTCAGTGTCTCAGATTCTCACTGTCTCTGTGCCTCAGTGTCTCAGTGTCTCTGTGGCTCAGAGTCTCTGTGTCTCACTGTCTCTGTGGCTCAGTGTCTCCGTGTCTCTGTGCCTCAGTGTCTTAGAATCTCAAAGTCTCAGTGACTCTGTGTCACACAGTTTTCAGAGTTTCAGTGTCTCTGTGTCTCAGTTTATCTGTGACACAGTATCTCAGAATCTCAGTGTCTCTGTGTCTCAGTGCCTCAGTGTCTCAGAGTCTCAGTGTGTCTGTGTCTCTGTGTCTGAGTTTCTCTGTGCCTCAGTGTCTCTGTGTCTCAGTGCCTCAGTGTCTCAGTGTCTCAGAGTCTCAGTGTCTCTGTGTCTCAGTGTCTCGGTGTCTCTGTGTCTCAGTGTCTCAGTGTTCCTCTATCTCTGCGCCTCAGTGTCTCAGTGTCTCTATGTCTCAGTGTCTCTGTGCCTCATTGTCACAGTGTCTCAGTGTCTCAGATTATCAGTGTCTCTGTATCTCAGTGTCTCAGTGTCTTTCTATCTCTGTGTCTCAGTGTCTCAGAAAATCAGAGTCTCTTTGTCTCGGTGTCTGAGTTTCTCTGTGCCTCAGTGTCATAGTGTCACAGTGTCTCTGTGTCTCACTGTCTCTGTGTCTCAGTGTATCAGTGTCTCAGAGACTCAGTGTCTCTGTGTCTGAGTTTCTCTCTGCCTCAGTGTCTCAGAGTCTCACTGTCTCTGTGCCTCAGGGTCTCAGTGTCTCTGTGGCTCAGTGTCTCTGTGTCTCACTGTCTCTATGGCTCAGTGTCTCCGTGTCTCTGTGCCTAAGTGTCTTAGTATCTCAAAGACTCAGTGACTCTGTGTCACACTGTTTTCAGAGTTTCAGTGTCTCTGTGTCTCAGTGTCACAGTGCCTCAGTGTCTCAGAGGCTCAGTGTGTCTGTGTCTCTGTGTCTGAGTTTCTCTGTGCCTCAGTGTCTCTGTGTCTCAGTGCCTCAGTGTCTCTGTGTCTCAGAGTCTCTGTGTCTCTGTATCAGCGTCTCAGCGACTCAGAGTTTCTGTGTATCAGTATGTCAGAGATTCAGTATCTCTTTTTCTCAGTGTCACAGTGTCTCTGTGCCTCAGTCTATCAGACGCTCAGTGTCTCTGTGTCTCAGTGCCTCTGTGTCTCAGTGTCTCAGTGTCTCAGTGTCTCAGTCTCTCTGTGTCTCAAATTCTTTGTATTCAGTGCCTCAGCGTCTCAGAGTCTCAGTGTCTCAGTGCTGTGTCTCAGTGTCACAGTGTCTCAGTGTCTCTGTGTCTCAGTGACTCAGTGTCTCAGTGTATCAGTGTCTCAGAGTCTCAATGTCTCTGTGCCTCAGGGTCTCAGTGTCTCTGTGGAGTTTCAGTGCCTCTGTGTCTCAGTGTCTCAGTGTGTCTGTGTCTCAGTGTATCAGCATCTCAGAGAATCAGTGACTCTGTGTCTGAGTGTCTCTGTGCCTCAATGGCATAGTGTCTCAGTGTCTCAGTGTCTCAGTGTCTCAGTGTTTCTCTATCTCTGTGCCTCAGTGTCTCAGTGTCTAGAGTCTCAGTGTCACTGTGTCTCAGTGTATCAGTGTCTCAGAGACTCAGTGTCTCAGTGTCTCTGTGCCTCAGTGTCTCAGAGTCTCAGTGTCTCTGTGTCTCAGTGTCTCAGTGTCTCCGTGCCTCAGTGCCTCAGTGTCTCTGTGTCTCCGTGTCTCAGTGTCTCAGTGTCTCAGAGACTCAGTGTCTCAGTGTCTCAGTGCCTCATTGACTCAGTGTCTCCGAGTCTCAGAGTCTCAGTGTCTCAGAGTCTCAGTGTCTCAGGGTCTCAGTGTCTCTGTGTATCAGTGTAGCAGTGTCTCAGAGACTCACTGTCTCTTTGTCTCTGTGTCTGAGTGTCTGAGTGTCTCAGTGTCTCTGTCTCTGAGTCTCAGTGTCTCAGTGTCTCAGGGTCTCGAAGTCTTTGTGTCTCAATGTCTCAGTTTCTCTGTGTCCAAGTGTCTCTGAGTCTCAGTGTCTCAGTGTCTCTGTGACTCAGTGTCTCAGAGTCTCAGTGTCTCAGAATCTCAGTGTCTCAGAGTCTCTGTGTCTTGTTGCCTCAGTGTCTCAGTGTCTCTGTGCCTCAGTCTATCAGACTCTCAGTGTCTCTGTGTCACAGTGTCTCAGAATTTCAGTGTGTCTTTTTTTCTGTGTCTCAGTGTCTCTGTGTCTTAGAGTCTCAGTGTCTCTGTGTCTCAGTTTCTCTGTACCTTAGTGACTCAGTTTCTCAGGGTATCTGCGTCTCAGAGTATCTTTGTCTCTGGTCTCAGTGTCTCTGCATTATGTTGTCTCTGTGCCTCAGAGTAACAGTGTCTCTGCAACTCAGTGTCTCTGTGTCTCCAAGTCTTTGTATTCAGTGCCTCAGCGTCTCAGAGTCTCAGTGACTCAGTGCTGTGTCTCAGTGTCACAGTGTCTCAGTGCCTCTGTGTCTCAGTGTCTCAGTGTCCCTGTGTCTCAGTGTCTCCGAGTCTCAGTGTCTCTGTGTCTCAGTGTATCAGTGTCTCAGAGACTCAGTGTCTCTGTGTCTGCGTTTCTCTGTGCCTCAGTGTCTCAGAGTCTCACTGTCTCTGTGCCTCAGGGTCTCAGTGTCTCTGTGGCTCAATGTCCCTGTGTCTCACTGTCTCTGTGGCTCAGTGTCTCCGTGTCTCTGTGCCTCAGTGTCTTAGTATCTCAAAGTCTCAGTGACTGTGTCACACTGTTTTCAGAGTTTCAGTGTCTCTGTGTCTCAGTTTATCTGTGCCTCAGTGTCTCAGTGTCTTTGTGTCTCAGTGTCTCAGAGAATCAGTGCCTCGGTGTCTCTCTGTCTGAGTGTCTCTATGCCTCAGTGTCTCAGTGTCTCAGAATCTCACTGTCTCTGTGTCTCAGTGTCTCAGTGCCTCTGTGCCTCAGTGTCTCTGTGTCTCAGTGCCTCAGTGTCTCTGTGTCTCAGAGTCTCTGTGTCTCTTTATATCAGCGTCTCAGCGTCTCAGAGTCTCTGTGTCTCTGTGTATCAGTGTGTCAGAGATTCAGTATCTCTTTTTCTCTGTGTCTGAGTGTCTCTGTGCCTCAGTGTCACAATGTATCAGAGTATCAGAGTCTCAGTGTCTCAGAGTCTCTGTGTCTCTGTGTCTCAGTGTCTCAGTGCCTCAGTATCTCAAAGTCTCAGTGTCTCAGTTTCTCTGTGTCACAGTGTCTATGATTCTCAGTGTCTCAGTTTTTCTGTGTCTCTGTGCCTCAGTGTCACAGTGTCTCTGTGCCTCAGTCTATCAGACTCTCAGTGTCTCTGTGTCTCAGTGTCTCTGTGTCTCAAAGTTTTGTATTCAGTGCCTCAGCGTCTCAGAGTCTCTGTGTCTCAGTGCTGTGTCTCAGTGTCACAGTGTCTCAGTGTCTCAGTGTCTCAGTGTATCAGTGTTTCAGAGACTCAGTGTCTCTGTGCCTGAGTTTCTCTGTGCCTCAGTGTCTCAGATTCTCACTGTCTCTGTGCCTCAGTGTCTCAGTGTCTCTGTGGCTCAGTGTCTCTGTGTCTCACTGTCTCTGTGGCTCAGTGTCTCCGTGTCTCTGTGCCTCAGTGTCTTAGAATCTCAAAGTCTCAGTGACTCTGTGTCACACAGTTTTCAGAGTCTCAGTGACTCTGTGTCTCAGTTTGTCTGTGACACAGTATCTCAGAATCTCTGTGTCTCTGTGTCTCTGTGTCTCAGTGTCTCAGTGTCTCAGTGCCTCAGAGTCTCAGTGTGTCTGTGTCTCTGTGTCTGAGTTTCTCTGTGCCTCAGTGTCTCTGTGTCTCAGTGACTCAGTGTCTCAGTGTCTCAGAGTCTCAGTGTCTCTGTGTCTCAGTGTCTCGGTGTCTCTGTGTCTCAGTGTCTCAGTGTTCCTCTATCTCTGCGCCTCAGTGTCTCAGTGTCTCTATGTCTCAGTGTCTCTGTGCCTCATTGTCTCAGTGTCTCAGTGTTTTTCTATCTCTGTGTCTCAGTGTCTCAGAAAATCAGTGTCTCTTTGTCTCGGTGTCTGAGTTTCTCTGTGCCTCAGTGTCATAGTGTCACAGTGTCTCTGTGTCTCACTGTCTCTGTGTCTCAGTGTCTCAGTGTAACAGTGTCTCAGAGACTCAGTGTCTCTGTGTCTGAGTTTCTCTGTGCCTCAGTGTCTCAGAGTCTCACTGTCTCTGTGCCTCAGGGTCTCAGTGTCTCTGTGGCTCAGTGTCTCTGTGTCTCACTGTCTCTATGGCTCAGTGTCTCCGTGTCTCTGTGCCTAAGTTTCTTAGTATCTCAAAGTCTCAGTGACTCTGTGTCACACTGTTTTCAGAGTTTCAGTGTCTCTGTGTCTCAGTTTATCTGTGACACAGTATCTCAGTGTCTCTGTGTCTCTGTGTCTCAGTGTCACAGTGCCTCAGTGTCTCAGAGACTCAGTGTGTCTGTGTCTCTGTGTCTGAGTTTCTCTGTGCGTCAGTGTCTCTGTGTCTCAGTGCCTCAGTGTCTCTGTGTCTCAGAGTCTCTGTGTCTCTGTATCAGTGTCTCAGCGACTCAGAGTTTCTGTGTTTCTGTGTATCAGTATGTCAGAGATTCAGTATCTCTTTTTCTCTGTGTCTGAGTGTCTCTGTGCCTCAGTGTCACAATGTATCAGAGCATCAGAGTCTCAGTTTCTCAGAGTCTCAGTGTCTCTGTGTCTCAGTGTCTCAGTGCCTCAGTATCTCTAAGTCTCAGTGTCTCAGTGCTGTGTCTCAGTGTCACAGTGTCTCAGTGTCTCTGTGTCTCTGTGTCTCAGTGACTCAGTGTCTCAGTGTATCAGTGTCTCAGAGTCTCAATGTCTCTGTGCCTCAGGGTCTCAGAGTCTCTGTGTCCCTGTGTCTCAGTGTCTCAGTGCCTCAGTATCTCAAAGTCTCAGTGTCTCAGTGTCTCTGTGTCACAGTGTCTCTGAGTCTCAGTGTCTCAGTTTTTCTGTGTCTCTGTGCCTCAGTGTCACAGTGTCTCTGTGCCTCAGTCTATCAGACTCTCAGTGTCTCTGTATCTCAGTGTCTCAGTGTCTCAGTGTCTCAGTCTCTCTGTGTCTCAAATTCTTTGTATTCAGTGCCTCAGCGTCTCAGAGTCTCAGTGTCTCAGTGTCACAGTGTCTCAGTGTCTCTGTGTCTCAGTGACTCAGTGTCTCAGTGTCTCTGTGCCTCAGGGTCTCAGTGTCTCTGTGGCTCAGTGTCTCTGTGTCTCACTCTCTCTGTGGCTCAGTGTCTCCGTGTCTCTGTGCCTCAGTGTCTTAGTATCTCAAAGTCTCAGTGACTCTGTGTCACACTGTTTTCAGTGTTTCAGTGTCTCTGTGTCTCATTTTATCTGTGACACAGTATCTCAGAGTCTCTGTGTCTCTGTGTCTGACTTTCTCTATGCCTCAGTGTCTCTGTGTCTCAGTGTCTCAGTGTCTCTGTGTCTCAGTGTCTCAGTGTCTCAGTGTCTCAGAGTCTCAGTGTCTCTGTGTCTCAGTGTCACAAGCCTTTGTGTACAGTGTCTCAGAGTCTCAGTGTGTCTGTGCCTCAGTGTCTCTGTGTCTCAGTTTCTCAGAGTTTCAGTGCCTCTGTGTCTCAGTGTCTCAGTGCCTCAGTGTCTCAGAGTCTCAGTGTGTCTGTGTCTCTGTGTCTGACTTTCTCTATGCCTCAGTGTCTCTGTGTCTCAGTGCCTCAGTGTCTCTGTGTCTCAGTGTCTCAGTGTCTCTGTGTCTGAGTGTCTCAGTGTCTCAGAGACTCAGTGTCTCAGTGTCTCAGTGCCTCATTGACTCAGTGTCTCCGAGTCTCAGAGTCTCAGTGTCTCAGAGTCTCAGTGTCTCAGGGTCTCAGTGTCTCTGTGTATCAGTGTAGCAGTGTCTCAGAGACTCACTGTCTCTTTGTCTCTGTGTCTGAGTGTCTGAGTGTCTCAGTGTCTCAGTGTCTCTGTCTCTGAGTCTCAGTGTCTCAGTGTCTCAGGGTCTCGAAGTCTTTGTGTCTCAATGTCTCAGTTTCTCTGTGTCCAAGTGTCTCTGAGTCTCAGTGTCTCTGTGTCTCTGTGACTCAGTGTCTCAGAGTCTCAGTGTCTCAGAATCTCAGTGTCTCAGTGTCTCTGTGCCTCAGTCTATCAGACTCTCAGTGTCTCTGTGTCACAGTGTCTCAGAATTTCAGTGTGTCTTTTTTTCTGTGTCTCAGTGTCTCTGTGTCTTAGAGTCTCAGTGTCTCTGTGTCTCAGTTTCTCTGTACCTTAGTGACTCAGTTTCTCAGGGTATCTGCGTCTCAGAGTATCTTTGTCTCTGGTCTCAGTGTCTCTGCATTTTGTTGTCTCTGTGCCTCAGAGTAACAGTGTCTCTGCAACTCAGTGTCTCTGTGTCTCCAAGTCTTTGTATTCAGTGCCTCAGCGTCTCAGAGTCTCAGTGACTCAGTGTCACAGTGTCTCAGTGCCTCTGTGTCTCAGTGTCTCAGTGTCCCTGTGTCTCAGTGTCTCCGAGTCTCAGTGTCTCTGTGTCTCAGTGTCTCAGTGTCACAGTGTCTCAGTGCCTCTGTGTCTCAGTGTCTCAGTGTCCCTGTGTCTCAGTGTCTCCGAGTCTCAGTGTCTCTGTGTCTCAGTGTCTCAGTGTCTCAGTGTATCAGTGTCTCAGAGACTCAGTGTCTCTGTGTCTGCGTTTCTCTGTGCCTCAGTGTCTCAGAGTCTCACTGTCTCTGTGCCTCAGGGTCTCACTGCCTCTGTGGCTCAGTGTCTCCGTGTCTCTGTGCCTCAGTGTCTTAGTATCTCAAAGTCTCAGTGACTGTGTCACACTGTTTTCAGAGTTTCAGTGTCTCTGTGTCTCAGTTTATCTGTGCCTCAGTGTCTCAGTGTCTTTGTGTCTCAGTGTCTCAGAGAATCAGTGCCTCGGTGTCTCTCTGTCTGAGTGTCTCTATGCCTCAGTGTCTCAGTGTCTCAGAGTCTCACTGTCTCTGTGTCTCAGTGTTTCTGTGTCTCAGTGCCTCAGTGTCTCTGTGTCTCAGAGTCTCTGTGTCTCTGTATATCAGCGTCTCAGCGTCTCAGAGTCTCTGTGTCTCTGTGTATCAGTGTGTCAGAGATTCAGTATCTCTTTTTCTCTGTGTCTGAGTGTCTCTGTGCCTCAGTGTCACAATGTATCAGAGTATCAGAGTCTCAGTGTCTCAGAGTCTCTGTGTCTCAGTGTCTCAGTGCCTCAGTATCTCAAAGTCTCAGTGTCTCAGTTTCTCTGTGTCACAGTGTCTCTGATTCTCAGTGTCTCAGTTTTTCTGTGTCTCTGTGCCTCAGTGTCACAGTGTCTCTGTGCCTCAGTCTATCAGACTCTCAGTGTCTCTGTGTCTCAGTGTCTCTGTGTCTCAAAGTTTTGTATTCAGTGCCTCAGCGTCTCAGAGTCTCTGTGTCTCAGTGCTGTGTCTCAGTGTCACTGTGTCTCAGTGTCTCAGTGTATCAGTGTATCAGTGTTTCAGAGACTCAGTGTCTCTGTGCCTGAGTTTCTCTGTGCCTCAGTGTCTCAGATTCTCACTGTCTCTGTGCCTCAGGGTCTCAGTGTCTCTGTGGCTCAGTGTCTCTGTGTCTCACTGTCTCTGTGGCTCAGTGTCTCCGTGTCTCTGTGCCTAAGTGTCTTAGAATCTCAAAGTCTCAGTGACTCTGTGTCACACAGTTTTCAGAGTTTCAGTGTCTCTGTGTCTCAGTTTATCTGTGACACAGTATCTCAGTTTCTCTGTGCCTCAGTGTCTCTGTGTCTCAGTGACTCAGTGTCTCTGTGTCTCAGTGACTCAGAGTCTCAGTGTCTCTGTGTCTCAGTGTCTCGGTGTCTCTGTGTCTCAGTGTCTCAGTGTTCCTCTATCTCTGCGCCTCAGTGTCTCAGAGTCTCACTGTCTCTGTGCCTCAGGGTCTCAGTGTCTCTGTGGCTCAGTGTCTCTGTGTCTCACTGTCTCTATGGCTCAGTGTCTCCGTGTCTCTGTGCCTAAGTTTCTTAGTATCTCAAAGTCTCAGTGACTCTGTGTCACACTGTTTTCAGAATTTCAGTGTCTCTGTGTCTCAGTTTATCTGTGACACAGTATCTCTGTGTCTCTGTGTCTCTGTGTCTCAGTGTCACAGTGCCTCAGTGTCTCAGAGACTCAGTGTGTCTGTGTCTCTGTGTCTGAGTTTCTCAGTGTCTCAGTGTCTCTGTGTCTCAGAGTCTCTGTGTCTCTGTATCAGTGTCTCAGCGACTCAGAGTTTCTGTGTTTCTGTGTATCAGTATGTCAGAGATTCAGTATCTCTTTTTCTCTGTGTCTGAGTGTCTCTGTACCTTAGTGTCACAATGTATCAGAGCATCAGAGTCTCAGTGTCTCAGAGTCTCTGTGTCTCTGTGTCTCAGTGTCTCAGTGCCTCAGTATCTCTAAGTCTCAGTGTCTCAGTGCTGTGTCTCAGTGTCACAGTGTCTCAGTGTCTCTGTGTCTCTGTGTCTCAGTGACTCAGTGTCTCAGTGTATCAGTGTCTCAGAGTCTCAATGTCTCTGTGCCTCAGGGTCTCAGAGTCTCTGTGTCCCTGTGTCTCAGTGTCTCAGTGCCTCAGTATCTCAAAGTCTCAGTGTCTCAGTGTCTGTGTCACAGTGTCTCTGAGTCTCAGTGTCTCAGTTTTTCTGTGTCTCTGTGCCTCAGTGTCACAGTGTCTCTGTGCCTCAGTCTATCAGACTCTCAGTGTCTCTGTATCTCAGTGCCTCAGCGTCTCAGAGTCTCAGTGTCTCAGTGCTGTGTCTCAGTGTCACAGTGTCTCAGTGTCTCTGTGTCTCAGTGACTCAGTGTCTCAGTGTATCAGTGTCTCAGAGTCTCAATGTCTCTGTGCCTCAGGGTCTCAGTGTCTCTGTGGCTCAGTGTCTCTGTGTCTCACTCTCTCTGTGGCTCAGTGTCTCCGTGTCACTGTGCCTCAGTGTGTTAGTATCTCAAAGTCTCAGTGACTCTGTGTCACACTGTTTTCAGTGTTTCAGAGTCTCTGTGTCTCTGTGTCTGACTTTCTCTGTGCCTCAGTGTCTCTGTGTCTCAGTGCCTCAGTGTCTCTGTGTCTCAGTGTCTGTGTCTCTGTGTCTCAGTGTCTCTGTGTCTCAGTGCCTCAGTGTCTCTGTGTCTCAGTGTCTCAGTGTTTCAGTGTCTCAGTGTCTCTGTGTCTCAGTGCCTCAGTGTCTCTGTGTCTCAGTGTCTCAGTGTCTCTGTGTCTCAGTGTCTCAGTGTCTCAGTGTCTCAGAGTCTCAGTGTCTCTGTGTCTCAGTGTCACAAGCCTTTGTGTACAGTGTCTCAGAGTCTCAGTGTGTCTGTGCCTCAGTGTCTCTGTGTCTCAGTTTCTCAGAGTTTCAGTGCCTCTGTGTCTCAGTGTCTCAGTGTCTCAGTGTCTCAGAGTCTCAGTGTGTCTGTGTCTCTGTGCCTGACTTTCTCTATGCCTCAGTGTCTCTGTGTCTCAGTGTCTCAGTGTCTCTGTGTCTCAGTGTCTCAGTGTCTCTGTGTCTCAGTGTCTCAGTGTCTCAGTGTCTCAGAGTCTCAGTGTCTCTGTGTCTCAGTGTCACAAGCCTTTGTGTACAGTGTCTCAGAGTCTCAGTGTGTCTGTGCCTCAGTGTCTCTGTGTCTCAGTTTCTCAGAGTTTCAGTGCCTCTGTGTCTCAGTGTCTCAGTGTCTCTGTGTCTCAGTGTCTCTGTGTCTCAGTGTATCAGCATCTCAGAGAATCAGTGTCTCTGTGTTTGAGTGTCTCTGTGCCTCAATGGCATAGTGTCTCAGTGTCTCTGTGTCTCAGTTTCTCAGTGTCTCAGTGTTTCTCTATCTCTGCGCCTCAGTGTCACTGTGTCTCAGTGTATCAGTGTCTCAGAGACTCAGTGTCTCAGTGTCTCTGTGCCTCAGTGTCTCAGAGTCTCAGAGTCTCAGTGTCTCAGTGTCTCTGTGCTTCAGTGTCTCTGCGCCTCAGTGCCTCAGTGTCTCTGTGTCTCCGTGTCTCAGTGTCTCAGTGTCTCTGTGTCTCAGAGACTCAGTGTCTCAGTGTCTCAGTGCCTCATTGACTCAGTGTCTCCGAGTCTCAGAGTCTCAGTGTCTCAGAGTCTCAGTGTCTCAGGGTCTCAGTGTCTCTGTGTATCAGTGTAGCAGTGTCTCAGAGACTCACTGTCTCTTTGTCTCTGTGTCTGAGTGTCTGAGTGTCTCAGTGTCTCGGTGTCTCTGTCTCTGAGTCTCAGTGTCTCAGGGTCTCAAAGCCTTTGTGTCTCAATGTCTCAGTGTCTCTGTGTCTCTGAGTCTCAGTGTCTCAGTGTCTCTGTGACTCTGTGACTCAGTGTCTCAGTGTCTCAGAGTCTCAGTGTCTCAGAATCTCAGTGTCTCAGAGTCCCTGTGTCTTGTTGCCTCAGTGTCTCAGTGTCTCAGAGTCTCAGTCTATCAGACTCTCAGTGTCTCTGTGTCACAGTGTCTCAGAATTTCAGTGTGTCTTTTTTTCTGTGTCTCAGTGTCTCTGTGTCTTCGAGTCTCAGTGTCTCTGTGTCTCAGTTTCTCTGTACCTTAGTGACTCAGTTTCTCAGGGTATCTGCGTCTCAGAGTATCTTTGTCTCTGGTCTCAGTGTCTCTGCATTATGTTGTCTCTGTGCCTCAGAGTAACAGTGTCTCTGCGTCTCAGTGTCTCTGTGTCTCCAAGTCTTTGTATTCAGTACCTCAGCGTCTCAGAGTCTCAGTGTCTCAGTGCTGTGTCTCAGTGTCACAGTGTCTCAGTGTCTCAGTGTCTCAGTGTCCCTGTGTCTCAGTGTCTCCGAGTCTCAGTGTCTCAGTGCTGTGTCTCAGTGTCACAGTGTCTCAGTGTCTCTGTGTCTCAGTGTCTCAGTGTCCCTGTGTCTCAGTGTCTCCGAGTCTCAGTGTCTCAGTGCTGTGTCTCAGTGTCACAGTGTCTCAGTGTCTCTGTGTCTCAGTGACTCAGTGTCTCAGTGTATCAGTGTCTCAGAGTCTCAGTGTCTCTGTGCCTCAGGGTCTCAGAGTCTCTGTGTCTCTGTGTCTCAGTGTCTCAGTGCCTCAGTATCTCAAAGTCTCAGTGTCTCAGTGTCTCTGTGTCACAGTGTCTCTGAGTCTCAGTGTCTCAGTTTTTCTGTGTCTCTGTGCCTCAGTGTCACAGTGTCTCTGTGCCTCAGTCTATCAGACTCTCAGTGTCTCTGTGTCTCAGTGTCTCTGTGTCTCAGTGTCTCAGTGTCTCAGTCTCTCTGTGTCTCAAATTCTTTGTATTCAGTGCCTCAGCGTCTCAGTGTCTCAGTGTCTCTGTGTCTCAGTGACTCAGTGTCTCTGTGTCCCTGTGTCTCAGTGTCTCAGTATGTAGATAGGCCGACGAGAGGTGAGGCTATACTGGATTTGGTGCTCGGTAATGAGCCGGACCAGGTGCTAGACTTGGAAGTTGGTGTACAGTTTGGGGATAGTGATCACAATTCGATTACGTTCACCTTAGTGATGGAAAGGGATAGGCATGAACCTCGGGTCAGTAGTTTCAGCTGGGGGAAGGGTAATTATGAGGCTATTAGGAGAGAATTAGGAAGCATTGGTTGGAATGGGAGATTACAGGGACTGGGAACATCCGAGATGTGGAGATTTTTCAAGGAGCAGCTATTGCGGGTCTGTGATAAGTATATCCCTGTCAGGCAAGGAGGATTTTGTAGGCCCAGGGAACCGTGGTGCACCAAAAAGGTTGATTCGTTGGTTCAGAAGAAAAAGGAGGCTTATGTTCGGATGAGGCTTGAGGGCTCAGGTAGTGCATTAGAAAGTTTTAGATTGGCTAGGAAGGAGTTGAAGAGGGAGTTAAGAAGGGCTAAAAGAGGGCATGAGATGATTTTGGCTGATAGGATTAAGGAGAACCCTAAGGCGTTTTACAGGTATGTCAAGAACAGAAGGTTGGTTAGGACAAGATTAGGGCCAGTTACAGACAGTAGAGGGAAGTTGTGCGTGGAACCGGAGGAGATTGGAGAGGCGTTGAACCAATATTTCTCTTCGGTGTTCACGCAAGGGGACAGGAATGTAGCTGAGGAGGACACTGGGGTGCAGGGGTGTGTAATAGATAGTATTGCAGTTGATACGGGGGATGTGCTGGATATTTTAGAGGGATTGAAAATAGATAAGTCCCCTGGTCCAGATAGGATTTACCCTAGGATTCTTTGGGAGGCAAGAGGGGTGATTGCGGAGCCTCTGGCTCTGATCTTCAGGTCGTCGTTAGTCTCTGGTATAGTACCAGAAGATTGGAGGACAGCAAATGTTGTCCCATTGTTTAAGAAGGGGAGAAGGGACTTCCCTGGGAATTATAGACCGGTGAGTCTTACTTCTGTGGTGGGTAAGGTTTTGGAAAGGATTATTAGAGGCAGGATTTATAGTTATTTGGAAAGTAATGAGTTGATTAGAGACAGTCAGCATGGTTTTGTAGCGGGTAGGTCATGCCTTACTAACCTTATCGAGTTCTTTGAGAAAGTAACCAAAGAGGTGGATAGGGGTAAGGCAGTTGATGTGGTGTATATGGATTTTAGCAAGGCGTTTGATAAGGTTCACCATGGTAGGCTTCTGCAGAAAATGCAGATGTATGGGATTGGGGGTGATCTAGGTAATTGGATCAGGAATTGGCTAGCAGATAGGAGACAGAGAGTGGTGGTTGATGGGAAATATTCGTCATGGAGTTCGGTTACAAGTGGTGTGCCTCAGGGATCTGTTTTGGGGCCACATCTGTTTGTAATTTTTATTAATGATCTGGATGAGGGTATAGTTGGGTGGATTAGTAAGTTTGCTGATGACACCAAAGTCGGAGGTGTGGTAGATTGTGAGGAAGGGTGTCATAGTTTGCAGGATGACTTAGAAAGGTTACAGAGCTGGGCTGAGAGGTGGCGGATGGAGTTTAATGTGGAGAAGTGTGAGGTAATTCATTTCGGTAGGAATAACAGATGTGTTGAGTATAGGGCTAACGGGAGGACTTTGAATAGTGTGGAGGAGCAGAGGGATCTAGGTGTATGTGTACATAGATCCCTGAAAGTTGGGAATCAAGTGGATAAGGTTGTTAAGAAGGCATACGGAGTTTTGGCGTTTATTGGTAGGGGGATTGAATTTAGGTGTCGCAGCGTCATGATGCAACTGTACACATCTCTGGTGCGGCCGCACTTGGAGTTTTGTGTGTAGTTCTGGTCCCCACATTACAGGAAGGATGTGGAGGCTTTGGAGAGGGTGCAGAGGAGGTTTACCAGGATGTTGCCTGGTATGGAGGGGAGATCCTATGAGGAGAGATTGAGAGATTTGGGGTTGTTTTCGCTGGAAAGAAGGCGGCTAAGAGGGGATCTCATTGAAACATATAAGATGATTAGAGGTTTAGACAGGGTAGATAGTGATAGCCTTTTTCCTAGGATGGAGAAAGCTAACACGAGGGGGCACGATTTTAAATTAAGGGGGGGTAGTTATAGGACAGATGTCAGGGGTAGGTTCTTTACCCAGAGGGTGGTGAGGGACTGGAATGCCCTGCCAGCTGCAGTTGTAAATGCACCTAGTTTGGGGGCGTTTAAAAGATCTGTGGATAGGTTTATGGATGAAAAGGGATTGGTTTAGGCTAGTGGGTCAATGTTTTGTAACTGGTCGGCGCAACATCGTGGACCAAAGGGCCTGTTCTGCGCTGTAATGTTCTATGTTCTATGTTCTATGTTCTAAGATACAGAGTGAGATTGAGGGATAGAGAGAGAGAGACAGAGACAGAGAGAGGAGTGAGTGTGAGACAGAGAGAGAGAGAAAGACAGGGAGAGAGACAGACAGGGAGAGAGACAGAGAGAGAGAGAAACAGAGTCAGAGAGGGAGAGACAGAGGGAGGGAGAAAGATAGAGACAGACAGGGAGGCAGAGGGAGAGGGGGGGTGAAAGACAGTGAGACAGAGAGATTGAGAGAGAGATAGACAGAGTGGGAGAGAAAGAGAGACAGAGACAGAGGGAGAGACAGAGAGAGACAGAGAGAGAGAGAGAGACAGAGAGAGAGGCAGAGAGACAGAGAGAGAGAGAGAGAAAGGGAGACAGAGACAGAGATAGTGACAGAGAAAGACAGAGGGAGGGAAATAGAGACAAGGAGTGAGAGAGATTGACAGAGAGAGACAGAGACAGGCAGAGCGAGAGACACAGAGAGTGTGAGATAGTGAGAGAGAGAGAGAGACAGAAGGAGAGAGAGATAGGCAGAGAGACAGAGGGTGAGAGACACAGAGACAAGGAGTGAGAGAGAATAACAGAGATAGATACAGCGTGAGAGGGAGAATGAGAGAGAGGGAGACAGAGAGAGAGAGAGACAGAGAGAGAGAGAGAGACAGAGAGAGAGTGACAGAGAGAGACAGACAGACAGAGAGAGAGACAGAGAGAGAGACAGAGAGAGAGACAGAGAGAGAGACAGAGAGAGAGAGACAGAGAGAGAGAGAGGGAGAGAGAGAGACAGAGAGACAGAGACAGAGAGAGAGAGAGGGAGAGAGAGAGAGACAGAGAGAGAGAGACATAGAGAGAGACCGAGAGAGAGACAGAGACAGAGAGAGAGAGTGACAGAGAGAGAGAGAGACAGAGAGAGAGAAACAGAGAGAGAGAAACGGAGAGAGAGAGAGAGACAGAGAGAGTGACAGAAAGAGACAGAGACAGTGAGAGAGAGAGAGAGACAGACAGACAGGCAGAGAGAGACAGAAAGAGATTGAGAGAGGCAGAGGAGTGACAGAGAGACTGAGAGAGAAACAGAGGGAGAGAGAGAGATAGATAGAGAGAGACTGAGAAACAGAGGGAGAGAGAGAGAGACAGAGACAGAAAGAGAGAGGGAGATAGAGACAGAGAGAGAGAAAGAGACTGAGAGAGAGAGACAGTGATAGTGGTACAGACTGAGAGACAGAGAGTGAGAGAGTGAGTGAGAGACAGAGCAAAGAGACAGAGGGGGAGAGAAAGATAGAGAGTGAGACAGAGAGACAGAGGGAGAGAGAGAGACTGAATGAGAGAGACAGAGGGAGAGAGAAAGAGAGAGAGTGAGACAGAGAGACAGAGGGAGGGAGAGAGAGAGAGAGAGACAGAGAGAGAGAGAGTTACAGGGAGAGAGACAGAGGGAGAGAGAGATACAGAGACAGAGTGAGAGAGATACAGAGTGAGAGTGAGGGACAGAGAGAGAGACAGAGACAAGGAATGTGAAAGAGTGAGAGAGAGACGGGGCAGCGTGAAAGAGAGAGGGAGACAGCAAGAGAGAGATGGAGAGAGACTGTGAGAGAGAGAGACTGAGAGAGAGACAGAGTGAGAGACAGAGTGAGAGAGAGAGAGAGAGAGAGAGACAGAGTGAGAGAGAGAGAGAGACAGAGTGAGAGAGAGAGAGAGAGAGACAGAAGGAGAGAGAGAGAGAGAGACAGAAGGAGAGAGAGATAGGGAGAGAGACAGAGGGTGAGAGAGACAGAGACAAGGAGTGAGAGAGAGTAACAGAGAGACAGATACAGCGTGAGAGGGAGAATGAGAGAGAGAGACAGAGAGAGAGAGAGACAGAGAGAGAGACAGAGAGAGAGAGACAGAGAGAGTGAGAGGGAGAGAGAGAGACAGAGAGAGAGAGACAGAGGGAGTGAGAGGGAGAGAGAGAGACAGAGAGAGAGAGAGAGAGAGAGTGACAGAGAGAGTGAGAAACAGAGAGAGACAGAGAGAGAGAGAGAGAGGGAGAGAGAGTGAGAGACAGAGAGAGAGAGAGACAGAGAGAGTGAAAGAGAGAGAGAGAGAGAGAGAGAGAGAGAGAGACAGAGAGAGACAGAGTGAGACAGGGAGAGAGAGAGAGACAGAGAGAGAGAGAGAGAGAGATAGAGAGAGAGTCGGAGACAGAGAGTGAGAGAGAGAGTGAGACTCAGTGAGAGAGAGAGACAGAGTGTGAGAGATACAGAGTGAGAGTGAGGGATAGAGAGAGAGAGACAGAGACAGAGAGATTGAGAGAGAGACAGAGTGAGGGGGAGAGAGACAGAGAGGAAAACAGGCAGAGAGAGAGAGAGAGACAGAGACAGAGAGATTGAGAGAGAGACAGAGTGAGGGGGAGAGAGACAGAGAGGAAAACAGGAAGAGAGAGAGAGAGAGACAGAGACAGAGAGAGAGAGAGGAGTGAGTGAGAGACAGAGAGAGAGAGAAAGACAGGGAGAGAGACAGACTGGGAGAGAGACAGAGAGAGAGAGAAACAGAGAGTCAGAGAGGGAGAGACAGAGGGAGGGAGAAAGATAGAGACAGACAGGGAGGCAGAGGGAGATGGGGGGTGAAAGACAGTGAGACAGAGAGATTGAGAGAGAGATAGACAGAGTGGGAGAGAAAGAGAGACAGAGACAGAGACAGAGGGAGAGACAGAGAGAGACAGAGACAGAGGGAGAGACAGAGAGAGACAGAGACAGAGGGAGAGACAGAGAGAGAGGCAGAGAGACAGAGAGAGAGAGAGAGAAAGGGAGACAGAGACAGAGATAGTGACAGAGAAAGACTGAGGGAGGGAGATAGAGACAAGGAGTGAGAGAGATTGACAGAGAGAGACAGAGACAGGCAGAGCGAGAGACAGGCAGAGTGTGAGATAGTGAGAGAGAGAGAGAGGCAGAGAAAGAGAGACAGAGACAGAGGGAGAGAGAAACAGAGACAAGGGGAGAGGGAGTAACAGAGAGACAGACAGAGAGAGCGAGAGACAGAGTGAGAGAGAGTGAGAGAGAGACAGACAACTAGAGAGAGAGGCAGAGACGTGAGAGAGAGACAGAGAGACTGACAGAGAAATAGAGAGACAGAGAGAGAAACAAAGAGAGTGAGAGAGAGAGACAGAGACAGAGAGAGAGAGAGAGAGAGAGAGAGAGAGAGCGTGTGAGACAGTGAGACTGAGAGAGAGGGAGGCAGAGAGTGAGAGAGACAGAGAAAGAGACAGTCAGAGTGCGAGAGAGAGAGACAGAGGGAGAGAGAGAGGGAGAGAGAGAGAGGGAGACAGAGTGACAGGGAGAGAGATACAGAGAGAAAGACAGACTGAGAGAGAGACCAAGAGAGACAGAGAGATTGACAGAGATAGAGAGAAAGATTGACAGAGAGGCAAAGACAGATAGCGCGAGAGAAACAGAGAGCAATGGAGGAGAGAGAGACAGAGAGAGAGAGACAGAGAGATAGACAGAGAGGAGAGAGGGAGAGAGAAAGAGGCCGAGAGAGACAGAGAGAGTGAGAGAGACAGAGAGACTGAGAGAGAGAGAACGAGAGAGAGAGACAGGGAGTAAGAGAGTGACAGAGAGAGTGAGTGACAGAGAAACAAGGAGAGTGCGAGAGAGAGAAAGACAGAAAGAGGGAGACAGAGAGAGAGAGAGAGAGACAGATTGACCGAGAGAGAGAGAGAGAAAGAGAGAGGCAGAGAGAGTGAGAAAGAGGGAGACAGAGAGTGAGAGAGAAAGAGACAGAGAGAGAGAGAGAAAGAGAGAGGCAGATAGATTGAGAGAGAGGGAGACAGAGAGTGAGAGAGAGGGGGAAAGAGAGAGAGAGAGACAGAGACAGAAAAAGAGACAGAGGGAGAGAGAGAGACAGAAACAAGGAGTGAGAGAGACTGACAGAGAGACAGAGAGAGAGCAAGAGACACAGAGAGAGAGAGAGACAGAGATAGAGAGAGAGACAGAAACAGAGAGTGAGACAGAGACCAGGAGAGAGAGAGAGACAGACAGACACAGAGACAGTGAGAGAGACAGAGAGACAGAAAGAGAGAGACAGAGGGAGAGAGAGAGTAAGACAGAGAGAGAGAGAGACAGAGAGAGAGACAGAGAGCGAGACAGAGAGACAGAGAGACAGAGAGAGAGCGAGACAGAGAGAGAGAGTGACAGAGAGAGAGAGAGACAGAGAGAGAGAGAGAGAGAGAGACAGAGAGAGAGAAACAGAGAGAGAGAGAGAGACAGAGAGAGAGAGGGAGAGACAGAGAGAGAGAGAGACAGAGAGACAGAGAGAGAGAGAGGGAGAGACAGAGAGAGAGAGAGAGAGAGAGAGAGAGAGAGACAGAGAGAGACAGAGAGAGAGAGAGATAGAGAGAGAGAGACAGAGAGAGAGCGAGACAGAGAGAGGGAGAGACAGAGACAGAGTTAGAGAGAGAGAGAGAGAGAGGGAGAGAGAGAGAGTGAGAGACAGAGAGAGACAGAGAGAGAGAGAGAGGGAGAGAGTGAGAGTGAGAGACAGAGAGAGAGAGAGACAGTGAGATAGAGACAGAGTGAGAGAGACAGAGCGAGAGAGACAGAGAGAGAGAGAGAGAGGGAGAGAGAGAGAGACAGAGAGAGAGAGAGAGTGATAGAGAGTGAGAGACAGAGAGAGACAGAGAGAGAGAGAGAGAGAGAGAGAGGGAGAGAGAGAGAGTGAGAGACAGAGAGAGAGAGAGACAGAGTGAGATAGAGACAGAGTGAGAGAGAGAGAGAGACCGAGACAGAGAGAGAGAGAGACAGAGAGAGAGAGAGAGAGAGGGAGAGAGAGAGAGAGTGAGAGACAGAGAGAGAGATAGAGAGAGGGAGAGAGAGAGAGAGTGACAGACAGAGAGAGACAGAGAGAGAGAGAGAGAGAGGGAGAGACAGAGAGAGAGAGAGACAGAGTGAGAGAGAGAGAGAGAGAGAGAGAGAGAGAGACAGAGAGAGAGAGAGACAGAGAGTGAGAGACAGAGAGAGACAGAGAGAGAGAGAGAGAGAGAGGGAGAGAGAGTGAGAGACAGAGAGAGAGAGAGACAGAGTGAGAGGGAGAGAGAGAGAGACAGAGAGAGAGAGAGACAGAGAGAGAGAGAGATAGAGAGAGAGAGACAGAGAGAGAGAGAGAGAGAGACAGAGGCAGAAGAGACAGACGGAGAGTGAAGGAGATAAACACCGGTAGACGGGCGCCCCAACAGCTCAGTGACTAACACTGCTGGCTGTGCAGGCACATGGATTTGGGCCTGTGTCTGTGGGAGTTTGCTCATTCTCCCTGTGGTTGCGTGGGTTTCCTCCGGGCGCTCCGGTTTCCTCCCACACCCCAAAGATGTGCTCTCAGGATAATCGGTTTTACCAAATTGACAGTATTTCTTCCCTGAATCTGACTGAGTTGGGTTCCATTCATAGACACGCAGGGGAGAATAGGGGTAGGGTGATGGGGCAGCACGGGCTCGTTAGGCCGAAGGGCCTGTTTCCCTGCTGGGTTGTTCTTTGTTCTAACACAGAGGGAGAGAGAGTGACAGAGACAAGGAGTGAGAGAGAGTGACAGAAAGACAGAGACAGACAGAGAGAGAGAGAGACACAGAGAGTGTGAGAGAGAGAGAGAGACAGAGAGAGAGAGAGAGAGACAGAGGGAGAGAGAGAGAGAAAGTGAGTGAGAGACAGAGAGACAGAGTGAGACATAGAGAGAGAGGGACAGAGAGAGAGCGAGACAGAGAGAGAGACACAGAGAGTGTGTGTGTGAGAGAGAGACAGAGAGAGGCGGAGAGATGCAGAGAGAGAGTGAGATAGAGTGGGCGAGAGAGAGAGAGGGACAGAGAGAGAGAGAGAGACAGAGTGAGAGAGACAGAGAGAGAGAGAGACAGAGTGAGAGACAGAGAGAGAGAGACAGAGAGAGAGAGAGACAGAGTGAGAGAGACAGACTGAGAGAGACAGAGAGAGAGGGATAGAGACAGAGGGAGAGAGGGAGAGAGAGAGAGACAGAGAGGCAGAGTGAGACAGAGAGAGAGAGGGAGAGAGAGAGACAGAGAGAGACAGAGACCGAGAGAATGAGAGAGACAGAGAGACAGAGACTGAGACAAGGAGTGAGAGAGTGTGACTGAGAGACAGACTCAGACAGAGCGAGAGACACAGAGAGTGAGAGAGAAAGAGAGAGAGACAAAGAGAGTGAGAGAGAGACAGAGAGACAGACAAGGAGATAGTGTGACAGAGAGAGAGGGAGACAGAGAGACAGAGTGAGCAATTGTGAGACAGGGAGAGAGAGAAAGACAGAGTGAGAGCGATAGAGAGAGTAACAGAGAGAGAGATATAGACAGAGAGAGAGTGCAGCAGGCGACGGTGCAGAGGGACCTCGGGGTCCTTGTGCATGAGTCGCAAAAACCTAGCTTGCAGGTGCAGCAGGGGGTCAGGAAGGCGAATGGGATGCTGGCCTTCATAGCGAGGGGGATTGAATATAAAAGTAGGGAGGTCTTGCTGCAGCTGTATAGGGCATTGGTGAGGCCGCAGCTGGAGTACTGTGTGCAGTTTTGGGCGCCGCACCTGCGCAAGGATATTTTGGCCCTGGAGGGAGTGCAGAGGAGGTTTACTCGGCTGATACCGGAGTTGAGGGGATTGAGCTATGAGGAGAGGCTGAATAAACTAGGCTTGTACTCGTTAGAGTTTAGAAGAATGAGGGGAGATCTCATTGAGACGTATAAGATGATGAATGGGATGGATAGGATAGAGGTGGAGAGACTCTTCCTGCTCAAAAAAGACAGTAGGACTAGGGGGCACAGCCTCAAGATAAAGGGGGGTTGGTTTAGAACAGAGTTGAGGAGGAACTTCTTCACTCAAAGGGTGGTGAATCTCTGGAATTCTCTGCCCGTTGAAGTGGTGGAGGCTGCCTCGCTAAATATTTTTAAGAAACGGGTTGATGGGTTTTTGATAAGAGAGGGGATTAAGGGTTATGGGGAGAGGGCGGGAAGGTGGAGCTGAGCAACGACAGATCAGCCATGATCTTATTGAATGGCGGGGCAGGCTCGAAGGGCCAGATGGCCTACTCCTGCTCCTATTTCTTATGTTCTTATGTTCTCTTTGTCTCTGAGTCTCAGGGTTTCTGTGTCTCGGTGTCCTGGTGTCTCTGTGTCTCTGAGTCTCTGTGTCTCTAAGTCTCTGTGTCTCTGAGTCTCTGAGTCTCTGTTTCTCTGTGTCTCTAAGTCTCTGTGTCTCTGAGTCTCTGAGTCTCTGACTCTCTGTTTCTCTGTGCCTGTCTCTGTGTCTCTGAGTGTCTGAGTCTCGGTGTCTCTGAGTCTCGGTGTCTCGTATCTCTGCGTCTCGTGTCTCGGTGTCTCTGAGTCTCGGTGTCTCGTATCTCTGCGTCTCGTGTCTCGGTGTCTCTGAGTCTCGGTGTCTCTGCGTCTCGTGTCTCGTATCTCTGCGTCTCGTATCTCAGTGTGTCTGATTCTGTGCGCCTGCGAGTCTGTGAGGCTCTGTGTCCCTGTGTCTCTTCATTTCTGAGTCTCTGTGTCTCTGAGTCTCGGTGTCTCTGAGTCTCGGTGTCCTGGTGTCTCTGAGACTCTGTGTCTCTGAGTCTCTGTTTCTCTGTGTCTCTAAGTCTCTGTGTCTCTGAGTCTCTGAGTCTCTGACTCTCTGTTTCTCTGTGTCTCTAAGTCTCTGTGTCTCTGAATCTCTGAGTCTCGGTGTCTCTGAGACTCAGTGTCTCTCTGTCTGTGAGTCTCGGTGTCTCTGAGTCTCGGTGTCTCTGTTTCCCTGTGTCTCAGAGTCTCTGTGTCTCTGAGTCTCTGTGTCTCTGTGTTATTGTGTCTCCAAGTCTCGGTGTCTCAGAGTCTCTGTGTCTCTGAGTCTTTGAATCTCAGAGTCTCTGTGTCTCTCTGTTATTGTTTCTCTGAGTCTCGGTGTCTCTGAGTCTCGGTGTCTCTGAGTCTCTAAGTCTCTGTGTCTCTGAGTCTCGGTGTCTGAGAGTCTCTGTGTCTCTGTGTTATTGTGTCTCCGAGTCCGTGAGTCTCTGAGTCTCTGTGTCTCCGAGTCTCGGTGTCTCTGAGTCTCTGAGTCTCCGAGTCTCGGTGTCTCTGAGTCTCTGAGTCTCTGAGTCTCCGAGTCTCGGTGTCTCTGAGTCTCCGAGTCTCTGAGTCTCGGTGTCTCTGTGTCTCTGAGTCTCGGTGTCTCTGAGTCTCGGTGTCACGGTGTCTCGAAGTCTCAGGTTTCGGTATCTCGGTTTCCCTCGGTCTCTGTGTCTCTGATTCCCACAGTCTCTGTGTCTCCTTGTCTCAGAAACTTTGTGTCTCCGAGTCCCTGTGTCCCTGATTCTTTGAATCTCTTGTCCCCGTGTCTCTGAGTCTCTGACTTTCTGAGTCTGTGTCTCTGAGTCTCTGTGTCTCTGAGTCTCTGTGTCTCTGAGTCTCCGTGTTTCTGAGTCTCTGTGTCTCTGTGTCTCTGAGTCTCTGTGTCTCTGAGTCTCCGTGTTTCTGAGTCTCTGTGTCTCTGTGTCTCTGAGTCTCTGTGTCTCTGAGTCTCTGTGTCTCTGAGTCTCTGAGTCTCTGTGTCTCTGTGTCTCTGAGTCTCTGTGTCTCTGAGTCTCTGTGTCTCTGAGTCTCTGAGTCTCTGAGTCTCTGAGTCTCTATGTCTCTGAGTCTCTATGTCTCTGAGTCTCTGAGTCTCTGTGTCTCTGTGTCTCTGAGTCTCTGTGTCTCTGACTCTCTGACTCTCTGTGTCTCTGACTCTCTGAGTCTCTGAGTCTCTGAGTCTGGCTCTTGTTGGTGTTTTTCAATGTTGAGGTTGTTGTTGAAATTGTTGCTGGTTTTCAAATCTGATTGTTGCTGAATTTGTTTTGTTTTTAATTTTTTGGTTGGTGGAAATATTGGGGTTTATTTATTTCTCAGGCTGTTGTTGCATTTGTTGGTGTTTTTCAATGTTGAGGTTGTTGTTGGATTGTTGCTGTTCTTTGCTGTTGAAGCTGTTGTTGCCTTTGTTGGTGTTTTTCAATGTGGAGGTTGTTGTTGGATTGTTGCTGTTCTTTGCTGTTGAGGATGTTGTTGCATTTGTTGGTGTTTTTCAATGTTGAGGTTGTTGTTGGATTGTTGCTGTTCTTTGCTGTTGAGGCTGTTGTTGCATTTGTTGGTGTTTTTCAATGTTGAGGTTATTGTTGGATTGTTGCTGTTCTTTGCTGTTGAGGATGTTGTTGCATTTGTTGGTGTTTTTCAATGTTGAGGTTGTTGTTGGATTGTTGCTGTTCTTTGCTGTTGAGGCTGTTGTTGCATTTGTTGGTGTTTTTCAATGTTGAGGTTATTGTTGGATTGTTGCTGTTCTTTGCTGTTGAGGATGTTGTTGCATTTGTTGGTGTTTTTCAATGTTGAGGTTGTTGTTGGATTGTTGCTGTTCTTTGCTGTTGAGGCTGTTGTTGCATTTGTTGGTGTTTTTCAATTTGAAGTTGTTGTTGGAGTGATGCTGTTCTTTGCTGATGAGGGTGTTGTTGCATTTGTTGGTGTTTTTCCATGATGAAGTTGTTGTTGGATTGTTGCTGTTCTTTGCTGTTGAGGCTGTTGTTGCATTTGTTGGTGTTTTTCAATGTTGTAGTTGTTGTTGAATTGTTGCAGTTCTTTGATGTTGAGGCTGTTGTTGCATTTGTTGGTGTTTTTCAACGTTGAAGTTGTTGTTAGATTGTTGCTGTTCTTTGCTGTTGAGGCTGTTGTTGCATTTGTTGGTGTTTTTCAATGTTGAGGTTGTTGTTGGATTGTTGCTGTTCTTTGCTGTTGAGGATGTTGTTGCATTTGTTGGTGTTTTTCAATGTTGAAGTTGTTGTTGGATTGTTGCAGTTCTTTGATGTTGAGGCTGTTGTTGCATTTGTTGGTGTTTTTCAATGTTGAGGTTGTTGTTGGATTGTTGCTGTTCTTTGCTGTTGAGGATGTTGTTGCATTTGTTGGTGTTTTTCAATGTTGAGGTTGTTGTTGGATTGTTGCTGTTCTTTGCTGTTGAGGCTGTTGTTGCATTTGTTGGTGTTTTTCAATGTTGAAGTTGTTGTTGGATTGTTGCAGTTCTTTGCTGTTGAGGCTGTTGTTGCATTTGTTGGTGTTTTTCAATGTTGTAGTTGTTGTTGAATTGTTGCAGTTCTTTGATGTTGAGGCTGTTGTTGCATTTGTTGGTGTTTTTCAACGTTGAAGTTGTTGTTGGATTGTTGCTGTTCTTTGCTGTTGTTGCATTTGTTGGTGTTTTTCAATGTTGTAGTTGTTGTTGAATTGTTGCAGTTCTTTGATGTTGAGGCTGTTGTTGCATTTGTTGGTGTTTTTCAATGTTGTAGTTGTTGTTGAATTGTTGCAGTTCTTTGATGTTGAGGATGTTGTTGCATTTGTTGGTGTTTTTCAATGTTGAAGTTGTTGTTGGATTGTTGCTGTTCTTTGCTGTTGAGGCTGTTGTTGCATTTGTTGGTGTTTTTCAATGTTGAAGTTGTTGTTGGATTGTTGCTGTTCTTTGCTGTTGAGGATGTTGTTGCATTTGTTGGTGTTTTTCAATGTTGAAGTTGTTGTTGGATTGTTGCTGTTCTTTGCTGTTGAGGCTGTTTTTGCATTTGTTGGTGTTTTTCAATGTTGAAGTTGTTGTTGGATTGTTGATGTTGAGGATGTTGTTGCATTTGTTGGTGTTTTTCAATGTTGAAGTTGTTGTTGGATTGTTGCTGTTCTTTGCTGTTGAGGCTGTTTTTGCATTTGTTGGTGTTTTTCAATGTTGAAGTTGTTGTTGGATTGTTGCTGTTGAGGATGTTGTTGCATTTGTTGGTGTTTTTCAATGTTGAGTTTGTTGTTGGTGTGTTGCTGTTCTTTGCTGTTGAGGCTGTTGTTGCATTTGTTGGTGTTGTCCAATGTTGCAGTTGTTGTTGGATTGTTGCAGTTCTTTGCTGTTGTGGATGTTGTTGTATTTGTTGGTGTTTTTCAATGTTGAGGTTGTTGTTGGATTGTTGCAGTTCTTTGCTGTTGAGGCTGTTGTTGCATTTGTTGGTGTTTTTCAATGTTGAGGTTGTTCTTGGAGTGTTGCTGTTCTTTGCTGTTGAGGCTCTTGTTGCATTTGTTGGTGTTTTCCAATGTTGAGATTGTTGTTGGATTGTTGCTGTTCTTTGCTGTTGAGGTTCTTGTTGAACTTTTTGGGTTTTTTTCAATGTTTAGGTTGTTAGAATTTTTTTTCATTCTCAGGTTGTTGTTGGATTTGTTGTTTGTTCAGTTTGGGTTGTTGTTGGATTTGTTGGTGTTTTTCAATGTGGAGATGGTTGTTTGAGATGGTTGTCCAAACCACATTGCCTCGTACTGTCCCAAGATGTGTTGGTTCGGTTGATTGGCCGTGACATGTTGTCCTGTCGCGTGTCAAAGTTGGACGGAATTGTTGGTGTTTTTCAATGTTTAGTTTGTTGTTGGAAATATTTTTTTCTCATTCTCAGGTTGTTGTTGGATTTGTAGGTGTTTTTTTGCTGATATAGTTGTTGAAATTGTAGATATTTCTCAATTTTGATGTTATTCTTTAATTCGTTGGTGTTTTTCAATGTTGAGGTTGTTGTTGGATTTGTTGGTGCTTTTCAATGTTGAGGTTGTTGTTGGATTTGTTGGTGTTTGTCAATGTTGAGGTTGTTGTTGGATTTGTTGGTGCTTTTCAATGTTGAGGTTGTTGTTGGATTTGTTGGTGCTTTTCAATGTTGAGGTTTTTGTTGGATTTGTTGGTGCTTTGCAATGTTGAGGTTGTTGTTGGATTTGTTGGTGTTTGTCAATGTTGAAGTTGTTGTTGGATTTCAATGTTGAGGTTACAAAGAACAAAGAACAGCACAGCCCGGGAAACAGGCCTTTCGGCCCAACGAGCCCCTACCGCCATTTAAACATTATGAGTGCCCTTATCTACCCATGACCTTTGTCTACACCTATTGGGGAAGATTGAGGGGAGACTAATTTAGGGACAATTCGTTGCACCAATCAGCCTCAGAGCACGTTTTTGGGGTATGAGAGGAAACCGGAGCACCCGGAGAAAACCCCCAGAACCTCAACATTAAAAAACACCAACAAACCCAATAACAACCTCAACATTAAAACACCAACAAACCCAACAACAACCTCAACATTAAAACACCAACAAACCCAACAACAACCTCAACATTAAAACACCAACAAACCCAATAACAACCTCAACATTAAAACACCAACAAACCCAACAACAACCTCAACATTAAAACACCAACAAACCCAACAACAACCTCAACATTAAAACACCAACAAACCCAACAACAACCTCAACATTAAAACACCAACAAATCCAATAACAACCTCAACATTAAAACACCAACAAACCCAATAACAACCTCAACATTAAAACACCAACAAACCCAACAACAACCTCAACATTAAAAACACCAACAAACCCAACAACAACCTCAACATTAAAACACCAACAAACCCAACAACAACCTCAACATTAAAACACCAACAAACCCAACAACAACCTCAACATTAAAACACCAACAAATCCAATAACAACCTCAACATTAAAACACCAACAAATCCAAAACAACCTCAACATTAAAACACCAACAAACCCAACAACAACCTCAACATTGAAACACCAACAAACCCAACAACAACCTCAACATTAAAACACCAACAAATCCAATAACAACCTCTACATTACAAAGCACCATCAAACCCAACAACAACTTCAACATTAAAAAGCACCAACAAACCCAACAACAACCTCAACATGAACAAAAACACCAACAAATTCAACAACAACCACAACATTGAAAAACACAAACAAATTCAACAACAACCATAAAAGTGAAAAACATTAACAATTCCAACAATAACTTCTACGTTGAAAACAAAGCAACAAATCCAACAACATCAACATTGAAAAACACCAACACATTCAAAAACCTTGAATCAAAAAAGAAAAACAAAATCAACAACCTCAACAGTTAAAAACACCAACAAATTCAACAACAACCTCAACAGTTAAAAACACCAACAAATTCAACAACAACCTCAACAGTTAAAAACACCAACAAATTCAACAACAACCTCAACAGTTAAAAACACCAACAAATCGAACAACACCAACAACGTGGCAAAATACCAACAAACTCAACAGCGACATGGCAGCACACTGGGTAGCACTGATTCTTCACAGCTCCAGTGACCCAGGTTCGATCCCCAGCTCAGGTCACTGTCTGTGTGAAGTTCGCACATTCTCCTCGTGTCTGAGTGGGTTTCCTCTGGGTGCTGCGGTTTCCTCCCACAGTCCAAAGACGTGCGGGTTAGTTTAATTGGCCAGGCTAAATTAACTTTAGCGTCCCGAGATGTAGATGAGCGGAGAATTGGACATGTTAAAATCCCCTGAGTGTTCCAAGATGTGTATGAGAGGTGGATTGGCCAGGCTAAATTGCCTCTTAGTGTCCCAAAATGTGGAGGTTTGGTGGATTGGTCATGCTAAACTTCCCATTACTGTCCCAAGATGCGTAAGTTAGGGGGATTGGCCATGCTAAGTTGCCACTAAGTGTCCCAAGGTGTGTAGTTTAGGTGGAATGGCCATGTTAAATTGCCCTTTAGTGTCCCAAATGGGCATGTTAGGTGGATTGACCTTGCTAAAATCATCTCGGTGTGCCAAGATGCATACGAGAAGTGTGTAGGCCAGGCGAAATTGCCCCTGAGTGTCCCAAGATGTGTACAAGATGTGGATTGGCCGTGCTAAATTGCTCCTTTAGTGTTTGAAGATGTGTAGGTGGGGTGGATTAGCCCTGAGTGTCCCAAGAAGTGTAAGAGATTCGCCATGCTAAATTCCCCTTCGTGTCCAAAGGCAGAGATTGGCCATGCTAAATTCCATTAAATGTCCCAAGATGTGTGCGAGTGGTGGATTGACCATGCCAAATTTCCTCTCGCACCCCAAGATGTGAACGAGAGGAGAATTGGACATGTTAAAATCCCCTAGTGTCCCAAGATGTGTCGTTAAGGTGGATTGACCATGCCAAATAGACCATTACTGTCACAAGGTGTGTAGGTTAGGTGGAGTGGCCACTCTAAATTGCCCCAGAGTGTCCCAAGATGTGTACGTTAAGAGGACTGCGATGAACAATTCATTTCAGCCTACCAAGATGTGTATGAGAGGTATGTACGCAGGACAAAATTTCCCCTAAATGGTCAGGTGTCAACAGAGATGGACAGGAGTGACTATAGATGGTCAGGAGTGAATATAGATGGTCAGGAGTGAATATAGATGGTCAGGAAGAGTACAGATGGTCAGGTGTGAATATAGACGGTCAGGAGTGAATATAGATGGTCAGCTGTGAGTATAGATGGTCAGGAGTGAGTATAGATGGTCAGGTGTGAATATAGATGGCCAGGTATGAGTATAGATGGTCAGGTGTGAATATAGATGGTCAGGTGTGAATATAGATGACCAGGTGTGAGTATAGATGGTCAGGTGAAAAATATAGATGGTCAGGAGTGAATATAGATGGTCAGCTGTGAGTATAGATGGTCAGGTGTGAATATAGATGGTCAGGTGTGAATATAGATGGTCAGGTGTGAGTATAGATGGTCAGGTGCGAATATAGATGGTCAGGTGTGAGTATAGATGGTCAGCGGTGAGTATAGATGGTCAGGTGTGAGTATAGATGGTCAGGAGTGAATATAGATGGTCAGGTGTGAGTATAGATGGTCAGGTGTGAGTATAGATGGTCAGGTTTGAGTATAGATGGTCCGGTGTTAGTATAGATGGCCAGGTGTGAATATGGATGGTCAGCTGTGTGTGTAGATGGTCAGGAGTGAATATAGATGTTTGGGCGTGAGTCTAGATGCTGAGGGGTGAGTATAGATGGTCAGGTGTGAATATAGATGGTCAGGTGTGTGTTTCGATGGTCAGATGTGAGTATAGATGGTCCGGTGTCAGTATAGATGGTCCGGTGTGAATATAGATGGTCAGGTGTGAGTATAGATGGTCAGGTGTGAGTATAGATGGTCAGGTGTGAGTATAGATGTTCAGGAGTGAGTATAGATGGTCAGGTTTAAGTATAGATGGTCCGGTGTGAGTATAAATGGTCAGGTGTCAGTGTAGATAGTCAGGTGTGAGTATAGATGGTCAGGTGTGAGTATAGATGGTCAGGTGAAAAATATAGATGGTCAGGAGTGAATATAGATGGTCAGGAAGAGTACAGATGGTCAGGTGTGAATATAGACGGTCAGGAGTGAGTATAGATGGTCAGCTGTGAGTATAGATGGTCAGGTGTGAGTATAGATGGTCAGGTGTGAATATAGATGGTCAGGTGTGAGTATAGATGGTCAGGTGCGAATATAGATGGTCAGGTGTGAGTATAGATGGTCAGCGGTGAGTATAGATGGTCAGGTGTGAATATAGATGGTCAGGTGTGAGTATAGATGGTCAGGTGTGAATATAGATGTTCAGGTGTGAATATAGATGGTCAGGTGTGAGTTCCAATGGTCAGGTGTGAATATAGATGGTCAGGTGTGAATATAGATGGTTAGGTGTGAGTATAGATGGTCAGGAGTGAATATAGATGGTCAGGTGTGAGTATAGATGGTCAGGTGTGAGTATAGATGGCCAGGTGTGAAGATGGATGGTCAGCTGTGTGTGTAGATGGTCAGGAATGAATATAGATGTTTGGGCGTGAGTCTAGATGCTGAGGGGTGAGTATAGATGGTCAGGTGTCAGTATAGATGGTCAGGTGTGAATATAGATGGTCAGGTGTGTGTTTCGATGGTCAGGTGTGAGTATAGATGGTCCGGTGTCAGTATAGATGGTCCGGTGTGAATATAGATGGTCAGGTGTGAGTATAGATGGTCAGGTTTAAGAATAGATGGTCCGGTGTGAATGTAGATGGTCAGGTGTGAATATAGATGGTCAGGGGTGAATAAAGATGGTCAGGTGTGAGTATAGATGGTCAGGTGTGAATATAGATGGTCAGGTGTGAATATAGATGGTCAGGGTGAATAGAGATGGTCAGGGGTGAATATAGATGGTCAGGTGTGAGTATAGATGGTCAGGTGTGAGTATAGATGGTCAGGTGTGAATATAGATGGTCAGGTGTGAGTATAGATGGTCAGGAAGAGTACAGATGGTCAGCTGTGAGTATAGATGGTCAGGTGTGAATGTAGATGTTGCGTTGTGAGTATAGATGGTCAGGTGTGAATATAGATGGTCAGGTGTGAATATAGATGGTCAGGTGTGAATATAGATGGTGAGGTTTAAGTATAGATGGTCAGGTGTGAATATAGATGGTCAGGTGTGAATATAGATGGTGAGGTTTAAGTATAGATGGTCAGGTGTGAATATAGATGGTCCGGTGTCAGTATAGATGGTCAGGTGTGAATATAGATGGTGAGGTTTAAGTATAGATGGTCAGGTGTGAATATAGATGGTCAGGTGTGAGTATAGATGGTCAGGTGTGAATATAGATGGTCAGGTGTGAGAATAGATGGTCAGGAGTGAATAAAGATGATCAGGTGTGAATATAAATGGTCAGGTGTGAATATAGATGGTCAGGAAGAGTACAGATGGTCAGCTGTGAGTATAGATGGTCAGGGGTGAGTATAGATGGTCAGGTGTGAGTATAGATGGTCAGCTGTGAGTATAGATGGTCAGGTGTGAATATAGATGTTCAGTTGTGAGTATAGATGGTCAGGTGTGAATATAGATGGTCAGGTGTGAGTATAGATGGTCAGGTGTGAAAATAGATGGTCAGGTGTGAATATAGATGGTCAGGTGTGAATATAGATGGTCAGGTGTGAATATAGATGGTCAGGTTTGAGTATAGATGGTCAGGTGTGAATATAGATGGTCAGGTGTGAATATAGATGGTCAGGTGTGAATATAGATGGTCAGGTTTGAGTATAGATGGTCAGGTGTGAGTATAGATGGTCCGGTGTGAGTATAGATGGTCAGGTGTGAGTATAGATGGTCAGGTGTGAGTATAGATGGTCAGGTGTGAGTATAGATGGTCAGGTGTGAATATAGATGGTCAGGTGTGAGTATAGATGGTCAGGTGTGAATATAGATGGTCAGGTGTGAATATAGACTGTTAGGTGTGAATATAGATGGTCAGGGGTGAGTATCGGTGACCAGAAATGCGATTTTCTGTCCTGTTTGTAACTCAAACTCCCGATGTATAAATACTGGCTTCTATTTGTGTTCCAGGAGCAGTCTGGCTGTCCTTGTTTGGAACCCGTTTCTCCCACATGTCTGGTTAAAACCCAGAGCTTTGAAATAAAAACCCGTTGTATTTTGACTCACGAACAGTCTCAGAGGTAATTTTTATCAATATCCTCAGTTATTCACATTGCTTATCGATAAATTCTCTCCGCCTGTCATTGTATCGAACCTGAGATCTATTTACAAATGGGAATGATCCCACATTGTTAGTGATGTCGCTGTCAGTCTCTTACTGGGGAATCTCACCCATACCAGGCTGTTGGTTTGGATAAAGTTTTAGCCCAGCCCGTCTCTCTATCACAGACCAGACTCCCCATCAACTGAGGCCCGTGTCTGTCTGGTGGTTAATACAGAAAAAGGTCCTTTTCCCACCTGACACAGAATCGTTCCTTATTAGTTTCACCGTAGCCCAGTCTCCTGGTGTCGGCAGTTTGGGAGGATTCCCTTTCTGCCAAGCTTATCCCATCACTGTTGATGTTGTTTGGGAGAATGTTCACTCAGTCCCTCAAACTCTGCCTCTCTGTCTCCCACTCACTCTCCTCCTCCCGTTTGCCCATTACTATCCCAAGATGTGTAGGTTCGGGGGATTGGCCATGCTAAGTTGCCCCTAAGTGTCCCAAGGTGTGTAGTTTCGGTGGAATGACCATGTTAAATTGCCCCTTAGTGTCCCAAATGTGCATGTTCGGTGGATTGGCCTTGCTAAAATCATCTTAATGATTTCTAAAATCGTTGGAAAGGTGTTAACCCCATATTCCCCTGGAAAGAGTGGCTCTCTGTTGTCCTTCAGGAGAAACTGGACCCGATCGCTTCCTCCATCCATCACGGTGTTGGTTCAGCTGTTCTTCTGTCCATCCGTCCCCCCAATCCTGAACTCTGGGGGTGGTGAAATCTCTGTCTGATCCCTAAAGACTTTCCTCAAACTCTCCCCCCTGTGCAGCCAGTTCTGAGTCTAACTGGAGAGGGATTCCCCGCCTGGATATTATCCCACTGGCCAATATCGTAGCCATGGTTTGAGATGGAAATGCATCGATCAGTAATCGCTAAACAGGAAGTTTTTCCCTTTTATTCCAGGGAACGATCCTGTGAAATCCATTTGCGAGCATTCCCGTGGACCCCCCTCAGCTGCTTTCACACCTTGGTCACCGAATGTTGCCCTGGGTCCACTTGTGTAGACTGAATGTTACCCCCCCCCCCACCCCCGTCTCCATCATCTCTCCCACCACCAACAATTCCCCCTGAAACTGACCAAATGTGTCCTCTGCAGTGTGGCCGACTCCATCTGGAATAAGGTCTGTTGTGTTGCCTCTGGAGCTATTATTTTCCCTTTCCTTCCCCGAACGCTGTCTTGTCTCTTTTTACCCCCACCCCCAGCACCCCCTATCTTCTCCAATTCTGTCCTTCCTCATCTGAGGCCTGTCCCAGTCCCTGTTTTACACCAATATTTCTTACCTCTTTGGCTGTTATCTGTGTCAGGGCCAACTCTTGTTTGAATAATTCTGACAGTTTGGGGAGACCCAGTGAGTCTCCTCTGCACCCCCAGGATATCCTTTTCTCAAGGCAGGACACCAAAACTGTCCACAGTAACTCCAGATGTGGCGTCCCCAGCACCTTATACATAACCTCGCTGCTTTTAAACTCCATCCCTCCAGCAACGAAGGACAAAATTCCAGTTTCCTTCTCCATCCCCTGCTGCAAACCAACTCCTTGAGATTCCTGCACAAGGACGCCCAGATCCCTCTGCACAGCTGGGATTTTTTCCCATTGAAAGAATAGTCCATCTTGCTGTTGTTCTGCCATTTCTTGAGATGACATGGAGTGAATCAAAGTGGCTGAGGACTGATATCTGGGTTGCTGGGGCCCACTGGAGGAGGCCAGGAGGGTCATCGGCTCAGCACTCTGGCTGAAGGTTATTGTAGATTAGGTGGATTGGCCAGGCTAAATTCCCCTCAGTGTCCCAAGATGTGTACGAGTGGTGGATTGGCCATGATAAATGGCCCCTTAGTGTCCCAAGATGCGTACGAGAGCTGTATTGGCCAGGCTAAATTTCCGTTAGCACCCCAAGATGTGGATGAGAATTGGACATGTTAAAATCCCTGACACGGCCTAAGATGTGTAGGTTGGGTGGATTGGTCATGCTAAGTTGCTCCTTAGTGTCCCAAGCCGTGTATGAGAGATGGATTGACTCTGCTAAATTCCCCTTAGTATTCCAAGGTGTGTACGAGGTGTGAATGATCTTGTTAAATTGCCACTTTGTCTCCCAAGCAGTGTACAAGATGTGGATTTACCGCGCTAAATTCACTTTAGTGTTCCAAACTGTGTACAAGAGGAGTATTTGCCTTGCGAAATTGTTCCTTAGTGTCCCAAGATGTTTACCAGAGCTGGATTGGCCATCCTTAGATGCTAAAAATGTGGATGAGACAATTGGACATGTTAAAATCCCGTTTGTGTCCCAAGCTGTGGACAAGAGGTGGATTGGCCATGGTAAATTATCCCTTATTGCTAAATTCCCCTGAGTGTCCGAAGCTGTGTAGTTTAGGTGGACTGGCCATGGTAAATTGGACATTAGTGTCCCAAGATGTGTACAAGAGGTGGATTAGCCATGCTAAATTTCCCATGGGTGTACAAGGATGTGTAGGATACGTGGATTGGCCGTGATAAGTGGCCCCTTAGTATCCCAAGATGTGCATGCATATTAGATCGATTGGCCATGCTAAATTGTCCCTTACTGTCCCAGACTATATACAAGAGGAGGATTGGCCATGCTAAATTACCTTATAGTGTACTGTTTAAAATCTCTGTTTAGTGTAGGACACTGTTTAAAATCTCTGTTTAGTGTAGGGCACTGTTTAAAATCTCTGTTTAGTGTAGGACACTGTTTAAAATCTCTGTTTAGTGTAGGGCACTGTTTAAAATTTCTGTTTAGTGTAGGGCACTGTTTAAAATCTCTGTTTAGTGTAGGGCACTGTTTAAAATCTCTGTTTAGTGTAGGGCACTGTTTAAAATCTCTGTTTAGTGTAGGGTACTGTTTAAAATCTCTGTTTAGTGTGGGGCACTGTTTAAAATCTCTGTTTAGTGTAGGGCACTGTTTAAAATCTCTGTTTAGTGTAGGGCACTGTTTAAAATCTCTGTTTAGTGTAGGACACTGTTTAAAATCTCTGTTTAGTGTAGGGCACTGTTTAAAATCTCTGTTTAGTGTAGGGCACTGTTTAAAATCTCTGTTTAGTGTAGGGCATTGTTTAAAATCTCTGTTTAGTGTAGGGTACTGTTTAAAATCTCTGTTTAGTGTAGGGTACTGTTTAAAATCTCTGTTTAGTGCCAGGCACTGTTTAAAATCTCTGTTTAGTGTAGGGCACTGTTTAAAATCTCTGTTTAGTGTAGGGCACACTTTAAAATCTCTGTTTAGTGTAGGGCACTGTTTAAAATCTCTGTTTAGTGTAGGGCACTGTTTAAAATCTCTGTTTAGTGTAGGACACTGTTTAAAATCTCTGTTTAGTGTAGGGCACTGTTTAAAATCTCTGTTTAGTGTAGGGCACTGTTTAAAATCTCTGTTTAGTGTAGGGCATTGTTTAAAATCTCTGTTTAGTGTAGGGTACTGTTTAAAATCTCTGTTTAGTGTAGGGTACTGTTTAAAATCTCTGTTTAGTGCCAGGCACTGTTTAAAATCTCTGTTTAGTGTAGGGCACTGTTTAAAATCTCTGTTTAGTGTAGGGCACACTTTAAAATCTCTGTTTAGTGTAGGGCACTGTTTAAAATCTCTGTTTAGTGTAGGGCACTGTTTAAAATCTCTGTTTAGTGGAGGGCACTGTTTAAAATCTCTGTTTAGTGTAGGGCACTGTTTAAAATCTCTGTTTATTGTAGGGCACTGTTTAAAATCTCTGTTTAGTGTAGAGTACTGTTTAAAATCTCTGTTTAGTGTAGGGCACACTTTAAAATCTCTGTTTAGTGTAGGGCACTGTTTAAAATCTCCGTTTAGTGTAGGGAACTGTTTAAAATCTCTGTTTAGTGTAGGGCACTGTTTAAAATCTCTGTTTAGTGTAGGGCACTGTTTAAAATCTCTGTTTAGTGTAGGGCACTGTTTAAAATCTCTGTTTAGTGTCGAGCACTGTTTAAAATCTCTGTTTAGTGTAGGGCACTGTTTAAAATTTCTGTTTAGTGTAGGGCACTGTTTAAAATCTCTGTTTAGTGTAGGGCACTGTTTAAAATCTCTGTTTAGTGTAGGGCACACTTTAAAATCTCTGTTTAGTGTAGGGCACTGTTTAAAATCTCCGTTTAGTGTAGGAAACTGTTTAAAATCTCTGTTTAGTGTAGGGCACTGTTTAAAATCTCTGTTTCGTGTAGGGCACTGTTTAAAATCTCTGTTTAGTGTAGGGCACTGTTTAAAATCTCTGTTTAGTGTAGGGCACTGTTTAAAATCTCTGTTTAGTGTCGAGCACTGTTTAAAATCTCTGTTTAGTGTAGGGCACTGTTTAACATCTCTGTTTAGTGTAGGACACTGTTTAGAAATTTCTGTTTAGTGTAGAGCACTGTTTAAAATCTCTGTTTAGTGTAGAGCACTGTTTAAAATCTCTGTTTAGTGTAGGGCACTGTTTAAAATCTCTGTTTAGTGCAGGGTACTGTTTAAAATCTCTGTTTTGTGTAGGGCACTGTTTAAAATCTTTGTTTAGTGTAGGGCACTGTTTAAAATCTCTGTTTAGTGTAGGGCACTGTTTAAAATCTCTGATTAGTGTAGGGCACTGTTTAAAATCTCTGTTTAGTGTCGGGCACTGTTTAAAATCTCTGTTTATTGTAGGGCACTGTTTAAAATCTCTGTTTAGTGTAGAGCACTGTTTAAAATCTCTGTTTAGTGTAGGGCACTGTTTAAAATCTCTGTTTAGTGTAGGGCACTGTTTAAAATCTCCGTTTAGTGTAAGGGTTTGGGTTAGGGTTAGGGTTAGGGTTAGGGTTAGTTTAGGGTTTGCATTCGAGTTCGGGTTAGGTCCAGGGCTCGGGTTAGAATTAGGGATCGGGTTAGGGTTAGAGTTAGGGTTAGGGTTAGAATTAGAGTTAGGGTTAGGGTTAGAATTAGAGTTAGGGTTAGGGTTAGAATTAGAGTTAGGGTTAGGGTTAGAATTAGAGTTAGGGTTCATCTTCGTGTTAGGATTTGGGTTTGGGTTTGAGTTAGGGTTCAGGTTTAGATTAGGGTTAGAGTTCAGGTTAGGTTTAGGGTTAGTTAGTGTTAGATTTAGTATTAGGGTTCGGGTTGGGCGAGTGCTTGGGTTGGTGTTAGGGTTGGAATTAGGGTCAGGATTAGGGTTAAGGTTAGAGTTAGGGTTAGTTTTAGGGTTTGGGTTTGGTTTTGGGTTAGGTGTTTGGATTATGGTTAGGTTTAGGATTAGAGATAGGGTGAGGGTTAGCGTTAGGGTTAGGTTTAGGATTACGTGTTTGGATTATGGTTAGGGTTCGTGTTAAGATTAGAGTTTGGGTTTGGGTTACATTTAGGATTAGGTATTTTGATTATGGTTATGGTTAGGCTTTGTGTTAGTATTAGGTGTTAGTGTTCATGTTAGAGATAAGTGTTTGGATTATGGTTAGGGTTAGGGTTAGGATTAGGATTAGGGTGAGGGTTTCGTGTTAGAGTTAGAGTTAGTGTTCGGGTTAGAGTTCGGTGTTAGGGTTAGCTTTTGGTGTTCGGATTAGGGTTGGGAATTAGAGTGAGGGTTTCGTGTTAGGGTTAGAGTTAGGGTTCGGGTTAGAGTTGGGGATTAGGGTGAGGGTTAGGGTTAGTTTTACTGATTAGCGATTTGGGTTCGACTTAGTGTTAGGGGCTTGGATTAGGGTTAAGGTCAGGTTTAGGGTTTTGATAGCGTTCGGGTTTAGCCTTAGGGTTTGGGTTTGGGTTAGGGTTATGGTTCGGATTAGGATTGGGTTTAGGGTTAGGGTTAGGGTTGGGATTAGGGTTAGGGATATGGTTGGGGTCAGGGTTCAGGGTTCGAGTTAGTTATAGGGTTAGGGTTAGGGTTAAGGTTTGGTGTTTGGGTTAAGGTTTGGTGTTAGGGTTAGGGTTACGGTCTGGGTTTGGATTAGGGTTACGGTTAAGATTAGAGTTCGGGATAGGTTTAGGTTTAGAGTTAGGGATATGGTTAGGGTTACGATAACAGTTACAGTTAGAGTTAGGTTTGAGTTTGGATTAACATTAGAGTTAGTGTTAGGGTTCGGGTTAGGTTAGGGTTAGCATTCGAATGAGGGTTAGGATTAGAGGTAGGTTTAGGGATAGGGTTCGGGTTTGGGTTAGAGTTGGGGTTAGATTTCGGGTTAGGGTTGGGGTTAGGATTAGAGTTTGAGATAGGGTTAGGATTAGAGTTAGGGATAAGCTTAGGGTTAGGGTTAGGATTACGTTTAGGGTTAGAGTTAGGGATCGGGTTAGGGTTTGGGATAGGTGTAGGGATACGGATAGAGTTAGGGCTAGATTTGGATTCGCATTAGAGTAACGGTTAGGTGTAGGGTTAGGGTTAGAGTTACGGATAGGGTTACTGTTACTGTTAGGGTTAGATTTAAGGTTAGGGTTAGGATTAGAATTAGGGTTAGAGTTAGCCTTAGTGTTAGGATTAGTGTTAGTGTTAGGGTTAGGGTTAGATTTAGGGTTAGGATTAGACTTAGGTTTCGGGTTAGGGTTAGAGTTAGGTTTCGGGTTAGGGTTACTTTTAGGGTTCGGGTTTGTATTCAGACTAGGGTTTGGGTTAGGGTTTATATTCGGATTAGGGTTTGGGTTCGGGTTAAGGTTAGAGTTTGGGTTAGAGTTCGGGTTAGAGTTTTGTTCAGGTTAGGGTTAGAATTCGAGTTAGCGTTAGGGTAAGGGTTTGGGTTCGAGTTCGGGTTAGAGTTAGGGTTATGGTTTGAGTGAGGGATAGGATTAGGATTAGATTATGGATAGGGTTCGGGTTAGAGTTAGTGTTAGGATTACAATTAGGGTTAGAGTTTGGTTCGAGTTAACATTTGAATTAGCATTCGATTTTGGCATCGGGTTAGGGTTTCGGGATAGGGATAGGGTTAGGGATAGGCTTAGGGTTAGGGTTACAGTTAGAGTTAGGGTTAGTTAGGGTTAGTATTAGAGTTCGGGTTCGGATTAGGGTTAGGGTTAGGATTACAGTTAGGGTTACAGTTAGGTTAGGTTTAGGCTTAGCGTTAGATTTAGTGTTAGGTTTAGGGTTAGGGTTAGGTTTAGGGTTAAGGTTAGAGTTAGGGTTAGCGTTAGCGTTAGGGTTAGAATTAGAGTTAGGGTTATGGTTAGGGTTAGGGTTAGGGTTAGTTGTTAGCATTAGAGTTAGAGTTAGGTTTAGGGTTAGGTTTAGAGTTATAGATAGGGTTAGGGTTGGTCTTAGTGTTCGGATTTGGGTTTGGGTTCGAGTTTGGGTTATGGTTTCGATTAGGGTTAGAGTTAGGGTTACGTTTAGGGCTAGGGTTAGTGTTTGGGTTATGGTTAGATTTAGGGTTAGGGTTAGGGTTAGCATTAGGATTATGGTTTGATTTAGGGTGAAGGGTTCGGGTTAGGGTTAGGGTTAGCATTAGAGTTGGGGTTAGATTTCGTCTTAGTGTTCGGATTAGGGTTTGGGTTCAAGTTTGGGTTCGGGTTATATTAGGGTTAGAGTTAGGGTTAGGTTTAGGGCTAGGGTTAGTGCTAGAGTTGGGTTAGTGTTCGGGTTAGGGTTAGGGTTAGAGTATGTTTCGAGTTAGGGTTAGAGTTAGGATTTGGTTAGGGTTAGGGTTAAGATTAGAGTTTGGTTTAGAGTGAGAGTTCGGGTTCAGGTTAGTGTTAGGGTTAGATTTGGCTTTGCATTAGAGTTAGCGTTAGGTTTAGGGTTAGGGTTAGAGTTACGGAGAGGGTTCAGATTAAAGTTAGGTTTAGGGTTAGTGTTAGATTTAGGGTTTGGGTTAGGATTAAAATTAGGGCGAGGGTTCGAGTTTGGGTTCGGTTTTAGATTAGGGTTCGAGTTAGGCTTAGGTTTAGGGCTCAGGTTATCATTAGGATTAGGGTTAGAGTTAGGGTTAGGGATAGAGTTAGGTTTAGGGTTGGGGTTAGAGTTAGGGTTCGGGTGAGTATTAGGATTATGGTTTGGGTGAGGGTGTGGAGTTAGGGTTTGGATTAGAGTTAGGGATAGGATTTGGATTAGAGTTAGGGATAGGGTTAGGGTGAGAGTTAGGGTTAGGGTTAGGATTACATTTTGGGTTAGAGTTACTTCAGAGTTCGGCTTTGTGTTAGAGTTAGCGTTATGGTTCGCCATAGGGTTAGGTTTTGGGATAGGGATAGGGTTAGGTTTTGGGATAGGGATAGGGTTAGGTTTTGGGATCGGGATAGGGTTAGGTTTTGGGTTAGTGACAGGGTTAGGGCTAGAGTTCGGGTTAAGTTTAGGGTTAGCGTTAGAGATAGGGTTTGGTTTGGTTTGGGATTAGAGTTAGGGTTAGTCTTAGTGTTAGGATTAGGGTTTGGATTCGAGTTTGGGTTTGGGTTTAGATTAGGGTTCGAGTTAGGATTAGGGTTTGAGTTCGGGATAGGATTAGGATTAGTGTTAGAGATAGGTAGCGTTAGGGTTAGGATTACAGTTAGGGTTAAGGTTAGGATAGGTTTAGGGTTACTGTTAGATTTAGCGTTAGGTTTAAGGATAGGGATAGGGTTCGGGTTAGGGATAGGGTTCGGGTTAGGGATAGGATCAGGTTCGGGTTAGCATTCGAGTTAGGGTTAGGTTTATGGTTAGTGCTTAGGGTTAGGGTTGGGATTAGAGTTAGGGTTAGGGTTAGAGTTAGGGTTTGAGTTAGGGTTAGGGTTAGAGTTAGGGTTAGGGTTAGAGTTAGGGTTAGGATTAGGGTTAGAGTTAGGGTTAGGGTTAGAGTTAGGGTTAGAGTTAGGGTTAGAGTTAGGGTTAGGGTTATGGTTAGAGTTAGGGTTAGGGTTAGAGTTAGGGTTAGGGTTAGAGTTAGGGTTATGGTTAGAGTTAGGGTTAGGGTTAGGATTAGAGTTAGGGTTATGGTTAGGGAGCGAGTTAGGATTAGATTTAGGGATAGGCTTAGGGTTAGAGTTAGGGTTAGGGTTAGGGTTAGGATTATGTTTAGCATTAGAGTTAGCATTCGGGTTCAGGATAGCGATAGGGATCGGTTTCGGGTTCGGGATAGGGTTAGGGTTAGGGTTAGGTTAGGATTAGCATTAGAGTCAACGTTTGGTTTAGGTTTAGTGTTAGAATTATGGATAAGGTTATGGTTAGAGTTCGGGTTAAGTTTACAATTAGAGTTTGTGTTCGGGTTTGGATTAGAGTTCGGGTTTGCGTTAGTCTTTGTGTTAGGATTAGCGTTTGAGTTCGAGTTAGGGTTAGGGTTTAGATTAGGGTTCGAGTTCGGGTTAGGTTTAGGGCTCGGGTTAGCATTAGATTTAGTGTTAGGGCTCGGGTTAGGGCTAGTGCATGGGTTAGGGTTAGGGTTAGGATTGGAGTTAGGGTTCAGATTATGGTTAAGTTTTGAGTTTTTGGATCGTGTTACGGTTATGGTTAGGTTGAGATTTAGGGTTATGTTAGGGTTCGGGTTTGGAGTTAAGGTGAGGGTTAGTGTTAGGGTCAGGTGTAGGTTTAGGTGTTTGGATTATGGTTCGATTTAGGGTTAGGATTAAAGTTAGGGTTAGGGTTAGGTTTAGGATTTGATATTTGGATTATTGTCAGGGTTAATGTTAGGGCTAGGGTTCGTGTTTGGGATAGTTGTTCGGGTTAGGTGTTTGGATTATGGTGAGGGTTAGGGTTAGGATTAGAATTAGGGTTCAGGTTCGGTGTGAGGGTTGGAGTTAGGGTTGACGTTAGGGTTAGCGTTAAGTGTTAAGGTTTGGGTTAGGGTTAGTTTTACTGTTAGGTTAGCGATTAGGGTTAGAGTTAGTGTTAGGGTCTTGTATTTGGGTTAAGGTTCAGTTTAGGGTTCATGATAGGGTTCGGGTTTGGCATTAGGGTGAGTGTTACGGTTAGGGTTATTGTTGGGATTAGGGTTAGTGTTAGAGATATGGTTGGGGTTAGGGCTGGGGGTTAGAGTTAATGATAGGGTTAGGGTTACGGTCTATGTTAAGTTTAGGTTTTGGTTTATGGTTAGTGTTAGCGTTAGGGTTAGGGTTAGGCTTGGCATTAGGGTTACAGTTTGGTGTTCGGGTTTGGTGTTTGGGCTAGGGTTACGGTCTGGGTTAGGGTTAGGTATAGGTTTTCGGTTGTCTTTGCGTTAGTGTTAGGGTAAGGGTTTGGGTTAGGGTTAGGCATTAGGGTTAGGGTTACGGTCTGGGTTCTGATTAGGGTGAGGGTTAGGTTTTGGTTTATGGTTAGCGTTAGGGTTAGGTTTATAGTTAGGTTTATGGTTGGTGTTAGGGTTATGGTCTGGGTTATGGTTAGGGTTAGGGTTAGGTTTATGGTTGGTGTTAGGGTTATGGTCTGGGTTAGGGTTAGGGTTAGGGTTAGGTTTATGGTTGGTGTTAGGGTTATGGTCTGGGTTATGGTTAGGGTTAGGGTTAGGTTTATGATTGGTGTTAGGGTTATGGTCTGGGTTATGGTTAGGGTTAGGGTTAGGTTTATGGTTGGTGTTAGGGTTATGGTCTGGGTTATGATTAGGGTTAGGGTTAGGTTTATGGTTGGTGTTAGGGTTATGGTCTGGGTTATGATTAGCGTTAGGATTAGGTTTATGGTTGGTTTTAGGGTTATGGTCTGGGTTATGATTAGGGTTAGGGTTAGGTTTATAGAACAAGGAACAAAGAACAAAACAGCACGGGAAACAGGCCCTTCGGCCCAACGAGCCCGCGCTGCCGTCCCATGGTCAGTGACCTATTCATGATTTTAGTCTATGCCTAATGTGTGAGGATCAGGGAGGTCCAATATAGGGACAATTTGTTACCCAATCAATCAGCCTAAAAGCACATTTTTGGGATGTGGGAGGAAACCGGAGTACCCGGAGGAAACCCACGCAACCACGGGGAGAACGCGCAAACTCCCACGGACACAGGCCCAAATCCATGTGTCCGCACAGCAACAGAGATAGTCTCTGAGCTGTCATGATGCCCTCGAGATGGTCCAGTTTAAGCACACCAACGACATGAAGCAGTAGGCAACTCCCGAAGCAACATCCAAGAGCAGCCCACCACAACCTGCCGCCCGCATGCCCCTTGCTGGACTTAAGTGCCTGTGGATAAAAATTTCATTATTAAAGACTCTATATCCCTGAGGCTAAAACTGACCCCAAGCCTACAATGCTTAGTAAGGCCTGCTATATCCCCCTATATGTAAACTGCTCATGTGGCTGTCCAAGTGACTCTTGAACAACCCTAGCGTGCCTGCTTCCACCACCTTACTCGGCAGTGCATTCCACATCCCCACTACCCTTTGTGTGAAAAACTGCCCTCTAACATTAGTCTTATATCTAGCCCCCCTCACCCTAAGCCCGTGACCCCTCGTTCTATCCATTTCTTATAGCGGAAAAAGCTTATCACCATCTACTCTATCTATCCCCTTCATAATCTTATAAACCTCTATTAGATCCCCCCTCAGCCGACGTCTCTCAAGGGAAAACAGCCCAAGTGCGTTCAATCTTTCCTCGTAAGACAGCCCTTCCATACCAGGCAACATCCTGGTAAATCTCCTCTGCACTCTCTCCAGGATCTCTACATCCTTCCGGTAGTACGGCGACCAGAACTGGACGCAGTACTCCAGGTGAGGCCTAACCAACGTTCTATACAACTGCAACATCAGACTCCTACTCTTATATTCTATACCCCTTCCTATGAAGGCTAACATGCCATACGCTTTCCTCATCACATTCTGCACCTGCACCGACACCTTCAGGGACTTGTGTACCTGCACCCCCAGGTCTCTCTGCGTATCTATACTCCGGATAGTTCTACCTTTTATCATATAACTCCCTTCCACATTATTCCGGCCAAAGTGCATCACCTCGCATTTCTCCGGATTAAATTCCATTTGCCATCTATCTGCCCAATCTACCAGCCTATCTATGTCCTGTACTTGGGGTCAGGGTTCAGGGTTCTGGGTTGGGGGACTGTACTTGGGGTCAGGGTTCAGGGTGGAGGGTTGGTGGACTGTACTTGGGGTCAAGGTTCAGGGTTGGGGGACTATACCTGGGTCAGGGGTCAGGGTTCATGTTGGGGGACTGTACTTGGGGTCAGGGTTCAGGGTTCATGTTGGGGGACTGTACTTGGGCTCAGGGGTCAGGGTTCAGTGTTGGGGGACTGTATGCGGTCAGGATTCAGGGTTGGAGGATTGTACTTGGGGTCAGAGTTCAGTGTTGGGGGTCTGTACTTGGGGTCAGAGTTCAGGGTTCTGGGTTGGGGGACTGTACTTGGGGTCAGGGTCCGGGGTTCAGTGTTGAGGGATTGTACTTGGCGTCAGAGTTCAGTGTTCAGGTTTGGGGTACTATACTTGGGGTCAGAGTTCAGGGTTCAGGGTTGGGGGAAGATACTTGGGGTCAGAGCTCAGGGTACTGGGTTGGGGGACTGTACTTGGGGTCAGGGTTCAGGGTTCAGGGTTGGAGGACTGTACTTGGGATAAGAGTTCAGGGTTCAGTGTTGTGGGACTGTACTTGGGGTCAGGGTTCAGAGTTGGGGGACTGTACTTGGGGTCAGGGTCCGGGGTTCAGTTTTGTGGGACTGTACTTGGGGTCAGGGTTCAGGGTTGGGGGACTGTTCTTGGGGTCAGAGTATAGGGTTGGGATACTATACTTGGGGTCAGGGTTCGGGGTTCAGTGTAGGGGGACTGTAATTGGGGTCAGGGTTCAGGGTTCAGGATTGTGGAACTGTAGTTAAGGTCAGAGTTCATGGTTCAGTGTTGTGGGACTGTACTTGGGGTCAGAGTTCAGGGTTGGGGGACTGTACTTGGGGTCAGAGTTCAGGGTTGGGGGACTGTACTTGGGGTCAGGGTTCAGGGTTGGGGGATTGTACGTGGAGTCAGAGTTCAGGGTTCATGTTGGGAGACTGTACTTGGGGTCAGGGTTCGGGGTTCACGTTTTGGGGACTTTACTTGGGTTCAGGGTTGGAGGACTGTACTTGGGGTCAGAGTTTAGGGTTGGGTTCTGTACTTGGGGTCAGAGTTCGGGGTTCAGGGTTGGGGGATTGTACATAAGGTCAGAGTTCATGATTCAGTGTTGAGGGACTGTACTTGGGGTCAGAGCTTAGGGTTGGGAGACTGTACTTGGGGTCAGGGGTCAGGGTTCAAGGTTGGGGGACTGTACTTGGGGTCAGGGTCCGGAGTTCAGTGTTGGGGGACTGTACTTGGGGTCAGGTGTCAGGGTTCTGGGTTGGGCGACTGTACTTGGGGTCAGGGGTCAGTGTTTTGGGTTGGGGAACTGTACTTGGGGTCAGGGTCCAGGGTTCCGTGTTGGGGGACTGTACTTGGGGTCAGTGTGCAGGTTTGGGAGACTGTAATTGGGGTCTGGGTTCAAGGTTGGGAGACTGTACTTGGGTTCATGGGTCAGGGTTCATTGTTGGAGGACTGTACTTGGGGTCAGAGTACAGGGTTGGGTTCTGTACTTTGGGTCAGGGGTCAGGCTTCTGGGTTGGGGGACTGTACTTGGGGTTAGGGGTCAGGGTGCAGGTTTGCGAGACTGTACTTGGGGTCTGGGTTCAGGGTTGGGGGACTGTACTTGGGGTCAGGGTTCGGGGTTCAGGGTTGGGGGACTGTAATTGGGGTCAGGGTTCAGGATTGTGGGACTGTACATAAGGTCAGACTTCATGGTTCAGTGTTGGGGGACTGTACTTGGGGTCAGAGTTCAGGGTTGGGGGACTGTACTTGGGGTCAGGGGTCAGGGTTCAGGGTTGGGGGACTGTACGTGGGGTCAGGGGTCAGTGTTCAGGGTTGCTGAACTGTACTTGGGGTCAGGGTCCGGGGTTCAGTCTTGTGGGACTGTACTTGGGGTCAGGGTTCAGGGTTGGGGGACTGTATTTGGGGTCAGGGTTCAGGGTTGGGAGACTTTACTTGGGGTCAGGTGTCAGCGTTCTGGTTTAGGGGACTGTACTTGGGGTCAGGGTTCGGGGTTCAGGTATTGGGGACTATGCTTGGGTTCAGCGTTGGAGGACTGTATTTGGGGTCAGAGTTTAGGGTTGGGGGTCTGTACTTGGAGTCAAGGTTCACGGTTCTGGGTTGGGTGTCTATAATTGGGGTCAGGGTTCGGGGATTAATGTTGGGGGACTGTACTTCGGGTCAGGGTTCAGGGTTGGGGGACTGTACTTGGGGTCAGGGGTCAATGTTCAGGGTTGGATGACTGCACTTGGGTTCAGAGTTCAGGGTTCAGGTTTGGGGGACTGTACTTGGGTTCAGGGGTCAGGGTTCAGGGTTGGGCAACTGTACTTGGGATCAGAGTTCAGGGTTCAGTGTTGGGGGACTGTACTTGGTGTCGGAGCTCAGGGTTCAGGGTTGGGGGACTGAACTTGGGGTTAGGGTTCAGGGTTGGGGGACTGTACTTGGGATCTGGGTTCGGTGTTCAGGGTTGGGGGACTGTACTCGGGGTCAGGGTTCAGTGTTGGATGCCTGTACTTGAGGTCAGAGTTCAGAGTTCAGGTTTGGAGGAATGTACTTGGGTTCAGGGGTCAGTGTTCAGGGTTGGGCAACTGTACTTGGGATCAGAGTTCAGGGTTCATTGTTGGGGGACTGTACTTGGGGTCAGGGTTCAGGGTTGGGGGACAGTACTTGGGATCTGGGTTTGGCGTTCAGGGTTGGGGGTCTGTACTCGGGGTCAGGGTTCAGGGTTGGGGGACTGTACTTGGGGTCAGGGTTCAGTTGTTCAGGATTGCGGGACTGTTCTTGGGGTCAGGGTTCAGTGTTGGGGGACTGTACTTGGGGTCAGGGTTCAGGGTTCAGGATTGGGGGACTGTATTTGCTGTCAGGGTTCTGGTTGGGGGACTGTACTTGGGGTCAGGGGTCAGAGTTCAGGGCTGGCGGATTGTACTTGGGGTCAGAGTTCAGGGTTCATTTTGGGGAACTGTACTTGGGGTCAGGGTACGGGGTTCAGGTTTGGGGGACTGTATTTGGGTTCAGGGGTCAGGGTTCATTGTTGGACGACTGTAATGGGGTCAGAGTTCAGGGTTGGGTTCTGCACTTGGGGTCAGGGTTCTGGGTTGGGGGACTGTACTTGGGGTCAGGGTTCAGTGTTGGGGGACTGTACTTGGGGTCAGGGTTCGGCGTTCAGTGTTGGGGGACTGTACTTGGGGTCAGGGGTCAGGATGCAGATTTGCGAGACTGTACTTGGGGTCAGGGTACAGGGTTGGGGGACTGTACTTGGGTTTAGGGTTCAGGGTTGGGGGACTGTAATTGGGGACAGGGGTCAGGGTTCAGGGTTGGGGGACTGTACTTGGGGTCAGAGTTCAGGGTTGGGGGACTGTTCTTGGTGTCTGTGTTCAGGTTTGGAGGTCTGTACTTGGGGTCAGGGTTCTGGGTTGGGGGACTGTACATGGGGTCCGGTATTAGCGTTCTGGGTTGGGGGACGGTACTTGGGGTCAGGGGTCAGGGTTCTGGGATGGGGAACTGTACCTGGGGTCAGGGACCGGGGTTCAGTGTTGGGGGACTGTATTTGGGGTCAGGGGTAAGGGTTGGGGGATTGTACTTGGGGTCAGAGTTCAGTGTTCATGTTGGGGAACTGTACTTGGGGTCAGGGTTCGGGGTTCAGGTTTGGGGGACTGTACTTGGATTCAGGGGTCAGAGTTCAGGGTTCAGGGTTGGGGAACTGTACTTGGGGTCAGGGTTCGGTGTTCAGTGTTGTGGGACTGTACGTGGGGTCAGTGTGCAGGTTTGGTGAACTGTATCTGGGGTCAGGGTTCAAGGTTGGGAGATTGGGGACTGTACTTGGGGTCATGGTTCGGGGTTCAGATTTTGGGGACTGCACTTGGGTTCAGGGTTGGAGGTCTGTACTTGGGGTCAGAGTTTAGGGTTGGTGGTGTGTACTTGGGGTCAGGGTTCAGGGTTCTGGGTTGGGCGTCTATACTTGGGGTCAGGGTTGGGGATTAGTGTTGGGGGACTGTACTTTGGGTCAGGGGACAGGGTTCAGGATTGGGGGACTATACTTGGGGACAGAGCTCAGGGTTCTGGGTTGGGGGACTGTACTTGGGGTCAGGGGTCAGTGTTCAGGGCTGGATGACTGCACTTGGGGTCAGAGTTCAGGGTTCAGGTTTGGGGGACTGTACTTGCATTCAGGGGTCAGGGTTCAGGGTTGGGCAACTGTACTTGGGATCAGAGTTCAGGGTTCAGTGTTGGAGGACTGTACTTGGGGTCAGGGTTCAGGATGGGGGGACTGTACTTGGTGTCAGAATTCAGGGTTCAGGGTTGGGGGACTGTACTTGGGGTCAGGGTTCAGTGTTGGCAGACGGTACTCGGGGTCAGGGTTCAGGATTGGGGGACTGTACTTGGGGTCAGGGGTCAGTGTTCTGGGTTGGTGAACTGTACTTGGGGTCAGGGTCAGGGATTCAGTGTTGTGGGACTGTACTTGGGGTCAGTGTGCAGGTTTGGGAGACTGTAATTGGGGTCTGGGTTCGGGGTTCAGGTTTAGGGGACTGTACTTGGTGTCAGGGTTCAGGGTTGGGGGACTTTACTTGGGGTCAGGGGTCAGGATTCTGGTTTGGGGGACTGTACTTGGGGTCAGGGCTCGTGGTTCAGGTTTTGGGGACTGTACTTGGGTTCAGCGTTGGAGGACTGTATTTGGGGTCAGAGTTTAGGGTTGGGGGTCTGTACTTGGGGTCAGGGTTCAGGGTTCTGGGTGGGGGAATATACTTCGGGTCAGGGTTCGGGGATTAATGTTGGGGGACTGTACTTTGTGTCAGGGGTCAGGGTTCAGAGTTGGGGGACTCTACTTGAGGTCAGAGCTCAGGGTTCTGGGTTGGGGACTGTACTTGGGGTCAGGGTTCAGGGTTCAGTGTTTGGGACTGTACTTGGGGTCAGGGGTCAGAGTTCAGGTTTCAGGGTTGGGGGACTGTACTTGGGGTCAGGGTTCACGGTTTCGGGACTGTACTTTGTGTCAGGGTTCAGGAATGGGGGACTGTACTTGGGGTCAGAGGTCATGGTTCTGGGTTTGGGGACTGTACTTAGGGTCAGGGTTCAGAGTTCAGGTTTGGAGGAATGTACTTGGGTTCACGGTTCAGGGTTCAGGGTTGGGCAACTGTACTTGGGATCAGAGTTCAGGGTTCATTGTTGGGGGACTGTATTTGGGGTTAGGGTTCAGGGTTGGGGGACTGTACTCGGGGTCAGGGTTCAGTGTTGGGGGACTGTACTTGGGGTCAGGGTTCAGTTGTTCAAGATTGGGGGACTGTACTTGGTGTCAGGGTTCAAGGTTGGGGGACTATACTTGGGTTCAGGGGTCAGGGTTCAGGTTGGGGGAATATACATGGGGTCAGGGTTCAGGGTTGGGGGACTGTAGTTGGGGTCAGGGGTTCAGGGTTGGGGGACTGTACTTGGGGTCAGCGGTCAAGGTTGGGGGTTATATACTTGGGTTCAGGGGTCAGGTTTCAGGTTGGGGGACTGTACTTGGGGTCAGGGTTCAGGGTTGGGGGACTGTACTTGGGGTCAGGGTTCGGGGTTCAGGTTTGGGGGACTGTAATTGGGGACAGGGGTCAGGATTCAGGGTTGGGGGATTGTACTTGGGGTCAGGGTTCAGTTGTTCAGGATTAGGGGACTGTACTTGGGATCAGAGTTCAGGGTTCTGGGTTGGGGGACTGTACTTGGGGTCAGGGGTCAGGATTCACGGTTGGAGGACTGTACTTGGGATCAGAGTTCAGGGTTCAGTGTTTGGGGACTGTACTTGGGGTCAGGGGTAAGAGTTCAGGGTTCAGGATTGGGGGACTGTACTTCGGGTCAGGGTTCAGGATTGGGGGACTGTTCTTGGGGTCAAAGTTCAGGGTACAGCTTTGGGGGACTGTAGTTGGGGTCAGGGTTCAGGGTTGCGGGACTGTACTTGGGGTCAGGGTTCAGAGTTGGGGGACTGTACTTGGGGTCAGGGTTCAGGGTTCAGGATTGGGGGACTGTACTTGGGGTCAGGGTTCAGGATTGGGGGACTGTTCTTGGGGTCAAAGTTCAGGGTTCAGGGTTGGGGGACTGTAGTTGGGGTCAGGTTTTAGTGATTCAGAGTTGGGGGACTGTCCTTGGGGTCAGGGTTCAGGAATCAGGGGATATTACGTGGGGTCAGGGTTCATGTTTCAGGGTTGGGGGACTGTACTTGGGGTCAGGGTTCAGGGTTCAGGGTTTGTTCACTGTACTTGGGGTCAGGGTTCAGGTTGGGGGACTGTACTTTGGGTCAGGGTTCAGGAATGGGGGACTGTACTTGGGGTCAGGGGTCAGGGTTCAGGAGTGGTGGACTGTACTGGGGTCAGAGCTCAGGGTTCTGGGTTGGGGGACTGTACTGAGGGTCAGGGTTCAGGGTGGGGCAACTGTACTTGGGATCAGAGTTCAGGATTCATTGTTGGGGGACTGTACTTGGGGTCAGGGTTCAGTGTTGGGGGACTGTACTTGGGGTCAGGGTTCAGTTGTTCAAGATTGGGGGACTGTACTTGGGGTCAGGGTTCATGATTGGGGGACTGTACTTGGGTTCGGGGTTCAGGTTGGGGGACTGTACTTGGGGTCAGGGTTCAGGGTTGGGGGACTGTACTTGGGGTCAGGGTTTGGCGTTCAGTGTTTGGGGACGGTACTTGGGGTCAGGGGTCAGGGTTCACCGTTGGTGGATTATACTTGGGGTCAGAGTTCAGGGTTCATGTTGGGGAACGGTACTTGGGGTCAGGTTACGGGGTTCAGGTTTGGGGGACTGTAATTGGGTTCAGGGGTCAGGGTTCATTGTTGGACAATTGTAATGGGGTCAGAGTTCAGGGTTGGGTTCTGTACTTGGGGTCAGGGTTCTGGGTTGGGGGACTGTACTTGGGGTCAGGGTTCGGCGTTCCGTGTTGGGGGACTGTACTTGGGGTCAGGGGTCAGGATGCAGGTTTGCGAGACTGTACTTGGGGTCAGGGTTCAGGGTTGGGGGACTGTTCTTGGGGTCAGGGGTCAGGGTTCAGGTTTGGAGGACTGTACTTGGGGTCAGGGGTCAGAGTTCTTGGATGGGGAACTGTACTTGGGGTCAGGGACCGGGGTTCTGTGTTGGGGGACTGTATTTGGGGTCATGGGTCAGGGTTCAGGGTTGGGGGATTGTACTTGGAGTCAGAGTTCCGTGTTCATGTTGGGGAAGTGTAGTTGGCGTCAGGGTTCGGGCTTCAGGTTTGGGGGACTGTACTTGGCTTCAGGGGTCAGGGTTCAGGGTTGGAGGACTGTAATGGGGTCAGAGTTCAAGTTTGGGGTCTGTACTTGGGGTCAGGGTTCAGGGTTGGGGAACTGTACTTGGGGTCAGGGTCCGGGGTTCAGTGTTGTGGGACTGTACGTGTGGTCAGGGTTCAGGTTTGGGGGACTGTACTTGGCTTCAGGGGTCAGGGTTCAGGGTTGGAGGACTGTAATGGGGTCAGAGTTCAGGGTTGGGGGACTGTACTTGGGGTCAGGTTCCGGGGTTGGAAGTTGGGGACTGTATTTGTGGTCAGGGTTCAGGGTTGGGGGATTGTCCTTGGAGTCAGAGTTCAGGGTTCATGTTGGGGGACTGTACTTGGGGTCAGGGTTCGGGGTTCAGGTTTTGGGGACCATACTTGGGTTTAGGGTTACAGGACTGTACTTGGGGTCAGAGTTTAGGGTTGGGGTCTGTACTTGGGGTCAGGGTTCAGGGTTCTGGGTTGGGAGTCTATACTTGGGTTCAGGGTTCGGGGATTAGTGTTGGTGGACTGTACTTTGGGTCAGGGGTCAGGGTTCAGAGTTGGGGGACTGTACTTGGGGTCAGGGGTCAGGGTTCAGGGTTGGGGGATTGTCCTTGGAGTCAGAGTTCAGGGTTCATGTTGGGGGACTGTACTTGGGGTCAGGGTTCGGGGTTCAGGTTTTGGGGACCATACTTGGGTTTAGGGTTACAGGACTGTACTTGGGGTCAGAGTTTAGGGTTGGGGTCTGTACTTGGGGTCAGGGTTCAGGGTTCTGGGTTGGGAGTCTATACTTGGGTTCAGGGTTCGGGGATTAGTGTTGGTGGACTGTACTTTGGGTCAGGGGTCAGGGTTCAGAGTTGGGGGACTGTACTTGGGGTCAGGGTTCAGGGTTCAGGATTGGGGGACTGTACTTGGGGTCAGGGTTCAGGATTGGGGGACTGTTCTTGGGGTCAGGGTTCAGGGTTCAGGGTTGGGGGACTGTCCTTGGGGTCAGGGTTCAGGAATCAGGCTTGGGGATATTACGTGGGGTCAGGGTTCAGGTTTCAGGGTTGGGGGACTGTACTTGGGGTCAGGGTTCAGGGTTCAGAGTTTGTTCACTGTACTTGGGGTCAGGGTTCAGGAATGGGGGACTGTACTTGGGGTCAGGGGTCAGGGTTCAGGAGTGGGGGACTGTACTTGGGGTCAGAGCTCAGGGTTCTGGGTTGGGGGACTGTACTTAGGGTCAGGGTTCAGAGTTCAGGTTTGGAGGAATGTACTTGGGTTCAGGGGTCAGGGTTCAGGGTGGCGCAACTGTACTTGGAATCAGAGTTCAGGGTTCATTGTTGGGGGACTGTACTTGGGGTTAGCGTTCAGGGTTGGGGGACTGTAGTTGGTGTCAGAGTTCAGGGTTCAGGGTTGGGGAACTGTACTTGGGTTCAAGACTGAGGAACTGTACTTGGGGTCAGGGTTCAGTGTTGGGGGACTGTACTTGGGGTCAGGGTTCAGTTGTTCAAGATTGGGGGACTGTACTTGGGGTCAGGGTTCATGATTGGGGGACTGTACTTGGGGTCAGGGTTCAAGGTTGGGGGACTGTACTTGGGGTCAGGGTTCAGGGTTCAGGTTGGGGGACTGTACTTGGCGTCAGGGTTCAGTGTTGGGGGACTGTACTTGGGGTCAGGGGTCAGGGTTCACCGTTGGTGGATTATACTTGGGGTCAGAGTTCAGGGTTCATGTTGGGGAACGGTACTTGGGGTCAGGTTACGGGGTTCGGGTTTGGGGGACTGTAATTGGGTTCAGGGGTCAGGGTTCATTGTTGGACGACTGTAATGGGGTCAGAGTTCAGGTTTGGGTTCTGTACTTGGGGTCAGGGTTCTGGGTTGGGGGACTGTACTTGGGGTCAGGGGTCAGGATGCAGGTTTGCGAGACTGTACTTGGGGTCAGGGTACAGGGTTGGGGTACTGTACTTGGGGTCAGGGTTCAGGGTTTGGGGACTGTACTTGGGGTCAGGGTTCAGTGTTGGGGGACTGTACTTGGGGTCAGGGTTTGGCGTTCAGTGTTTGGGGACGGTACTTGGGGTCAGGGGTCAGGGTTCACCGTTGGTGGATTATACTTGGGGTCAGAGTTCAGGGTTCATGTTGGGGAACGGTACTTGGGGTCAGGTTACGGGGTTCAGGTTTGGGGGACTGTAATTGGGTACAGTGGTCAGGGTTCATTGTTGGACGACTGTAATGGGGTCAGAGTTCAGGGTAGGGTTCTGTACTTGGGGTCAGGGTTCAGGGTTGGGGGACTGTAATTGGGGACAGGGGTCAGGATTCAGGGTTGGGGGACTCTACGTGGGGTCAGGGTTCAGTGTTGGGGGACTGTTCTTGGGGTCAGGGGTCAGGGTTCAGGTTTGGAGGACTGTACTTGGGGTCAGGTTTCTGGGTTGGGGGACTGTACTTAGGGTCAGGGGTCAGGGTTCAGGGTTGGGGGACTGTACTTGGGGTCAGACTCAGGGTTCTGAGTTGGGGGACTGTACTTGGGGTCAGGGGTCAGTGTTCAGGGTTGGATGACTGCACTTGGGGTCAGAGTTCACGGTTCAGGTTTGGGGGACTGTTCTTGGGATCTGGGTTCGGGGTTCAGGGTTGGGGACTGTACTCGGGGTCAGGGTTCAGTGTTGGGGGACTGTACTTGGGGTCAGAGCTCAGGGTTCAGGGTTGGGGGACTGTACTTGGGGTCAGGGTTCAGTTGTTCAGTATTGGGGGACTGTACTTGGGGTCAGGGTTCAGTTGTTCAGAATTGGGGGACTGTACTTGGGGTCAGGGTTCAGCGTTCAGGGTTGGGGGACTGTACTTGGGGTCACGGTTGGGGGAACTATACTTGGGGTCAGGGTTCAGGGTTAGGGGACTGTACTTGGGGTCAGGGTTCGGGGTTCAGGTTTTGGGGACCGTACTTGGGTTCAGGGTTGGAGGACTGTACTTGGGGTCAGAGTTTAGGGTTGGGGTCTGTACTTGGGGTCAGGGTTCGGGGATTAGTGTTGGTGGACTGTACTTTGGGTCAGGGGACAGGGTTCAGGGTTGGGGGACTGTACTTGGGTTCAGAGCTCAGGGTTCTGGTTTGATGGACTGTACTTGGGGTCAGGGGTCAGGGTTCAGGTTTGGGGAACTGTACTTGGATTCAGGGGTCAGGGTTCAGGGTTGGGCAACTGTACTTGGGATCAGAGTTCAGGGTTCAGTGTTGGGGGACTGTACTTGGGGTCAGGATTCAGGGTTGGGGGACTGTACTTGGGCTCAGAGTTCAGGGTTCAGGGTTGGGGGACTGTACTTGGGGTCAGAGCTCAGGGTTCTGGGTTGGGGGACTGTACTTGGGGTCAGGGGTCAGTGTTCAGGGTTGGATGACTGCACTTGGGGTCAGAATTCAGGGTTCAGGTTTTGGGGACTGTACTTGGGTTCAGTGGTTAGGGTTCAGCGTTGGGCAACTGTACTTGGGATCAGAGTTCAGGGTTCAGTGTTGGGGGACTGTACTTGGGGTCAGGGTTCAGGGTTCAGGTTTGGGGGACTGTACTTGGGGTCAGGGTTCATGGTTGGAGGAACTATACTTGGGGTCAGGGTTCAGGGTTGGGGGACTGTACTTGTGGTCAGGGTACAGGGTTGGGGGACTGTACTTGGGATCAGGGTTCGGGGTTCAGGGTTGGGGGACTGTACTTGGGCTCAGGGGTCAGGGATCAGGGTTGAGGGACGGTAGTTGTGGTCAGGGTTCAGGATTGGGGTCTGTACTTGGGTTTAGGGGTCAGGGTTCAGGGTTGCGAGACTGTTCTTGGGGTCAAAGTTCAGGGTTCAGGGTTGGGGGACTGTACGTGGGGTCAGGTTTAGGGATTCAGGGTTGGGCAACTGTACTTAGTATCTAGGTTTGGGGTTCAGGGTTGGGGGACTGTACTCCGGGTCAGGGTTCAGTGTTGGGGGACTGTACTTGGGGTCAGGGTTCATTTGTTCAGGATTTGGGGACTGTACTTGGGGTCAAGGTTCAGCGTTCAGGGTTGAGGGAATGTACTTGGGGTCAGGGTTCAGTTGTTCAGGATTGGGGGACTGTACTTGGGGTCTGGGTTCAGTGTGGGGGACTGTACTTGGGGTCAGGGTTCAGGGTTGGGGGACTATTCGTGGGGTCAGTGTTCAGGATTGGGGGACTGTACTTGGGGTCAGGGTTCATGGTTGGGGGACAATACTTGGGGTCAGGGTTCAGGTTTGGGGGATTGTACTTGGGGTCAGGGTACGGGGTTCTGGGTTGGAGGACTGTACTTGGGGTTAGAATTCGCCGTTCCGTGTTGGGGGACTGTACTTGGAGTCAGGGTGCAGGTTTGCGAGACTATACCTGGGGTCTGGGTTCAGGGTTCTGGTTCAGAGACTGTACCTTGGGTCAGGGTTCAGGGTTGGGGGACTGTACTTGGGGTCAGGGTTCGGGGTTCAGCTTTGGGGGACTGTAATTGGGGTCAGGGTTCAGGATTGTGGGACTGTACTTAAGGTCAGAGTTCATGGTTCAGTGTTGGGGGACTGTACTTGGGGTCAGAGTTCAGGGTTGGGGGACTGTACTTGAGGTCAGGGGTCAGAGTTTAGGGTTGGGGGACTGTATTTGGGGTCAGGGTCCGGAGTTCAGTGTTGGGGGACTGTACTTGGGGTCAGGGCTCAATGTTCAGGGGTGGATGACTGCACTTGGGGTCAGAGTTCAGGGTTCAGGTTTGGGGGACTGTACTTGGGTTCAGGGGTCAGGGTTCAGGGTTGGGTGACATTACTTGGGGTCAGGGTTCAGGGTTGGGGGACAGTACTTGGTGTCAGAGTTCAGGGTTCAGTGTTGGGGGAGTGTACTTGGGATCTGGTTTCGGGGATCAGGGTTGGGGACTGTACTCGGGGTCATGATTCAGTGTTGGGGGACTGTACTTGGGGTCAGAGCTCAGGGTTCAGGGTTGGGGGACTGTATTTGGGGTCAGGGTCCGGAGTTCAGTGTTGGGGGATTGTACTTGGAGTCAGAGTTCAGTGTTCATGTTGGGGAAGTGTAGTTGGCGTCAGGGTTCGGGGTTCAGGTTTGGGGGACTGTACTTGGCTTCAGGGGTCAGGGTTCAGGGTTGGAGGACTGTAATGGGGTCAGAGTTCAAGTTTGGGGTCTGTACTTGGGGTCAGGGTTCAGGGTTGGGGAACTGTACTTGGGGTCAGGGTCCGGGGTTCAGTGTTGTGGGACTGTACGTGTGGTCAGGGTTCAGGTTTGGGGGACTGTACTTGGCTTCAGGGGTCAGGGTTCAGGGTTGGAGGACTGTAATGGGGTCAGAGTTCAGGGTTGGGGGACTGTACTTGGGGTCAGGGTTCAGCGTTCAGGATTGGGGGACTGTACTTGGGGTCAGGGTTCAGGATTGGGGGACTGTTCTTGGGGTCAGGGTTCAGGGTTCAGGGTTGGGGAACTGTCCTTGGGATCAGGGTTCAGGAATCAGGCTTGGGGATATTACGTGGGGTCAGGGTTCAGGTTTCAGGGTTGGGGGACTGTACTTGGGGTCAGGGTTCAGGGTTTGTTCACTGTACTTGGGGTCAGGGTTCAGGTTGGGGGACTGTACTTTGGGTCAGGGTTCAGGAATGGGGGACTGTACTTGGGGTCAGGGGTCAGGGTTCAGGAGTGGGGGACTGTACTTGGGGTCAGAGCTCAGGGTTCTGGGTTGGGGGACTGTACTTAGGGTCAGGGTTCAGAGTTCAGGTTTGGAGGAATGTACTTGGGTTCAGGGGTCAGGGTTCAGGGTGGCGCAACTGTACTTGGGATCAGAGTTCAGGGTTCATTGTTGGGGGACTGTACTTGGGGTTAGCGTTCAGGGTTGGGGGACTGTATTTGGTGTCAGAGTTCAGGGTTCAGGGTTGGGGGACTGTACTTGGGTTCAATACTGAGGAACTGTACTTGGGGTCAGGGTTCAGTGTTGGGGGACTGTACTTGGGGTCAGGGTTCAGTTGTTCAAGATTGGGGGACTGTACTTGGGGTCAGGGTTCATGATTGGGGGACTGTACTTGGGGTCAGGGTTCAAGGTTGGGGGACTGTACTTGGGGTCAGGGTTCAGGGTTCAGGTTGGGGGACTGTACTTGGGGTCAGGGTTCAGTGTTGGGGGACTGTACTTGGGGTCAGGGTTTGGCGTTCAGTGTTTGGGGACGGTACTTGGGGTCAGGGGTCAGGGTTCACCGTTGGTGGATTATACTTGGGGTCAGAGTTCAGGGTTCATGTTGGGGAACGGTACTTGGGGTCAGGTTACGGGGTTCAGGTTTGGGGGACTGTAATTGGGTACAGTGGTCAGGGTTCATTGTTGGACGACTGTAATGGGGTCAGAGTTCAGGGTAGGGTTCTGTACTTGGGGTCAGGGTTCTGGGTTGGGGGACTGTACTTGGGGTCAGGGTTAGGCGTTCCATGTTGGGGGACTGTACTTGGGGTCAGGGGTCAGGATGCAGGTTTGCGAGACTGTACTTGGGGTCAGGGTACAGGGTTGGGGTACTGTACTTGGGGTCAGGGTTCAGGGTTTGGGGACTGTACTTGGGGTCAGTGTTCGGGGTTCAGGGTTGGGGGACTGTAATTGGGGACAGGGGTCAGGATTCAGGGTTGGGGGACTCTACGTGGGGTCAGGGTTCAGTGTTGTGGGACTGTTCTTGGGGTCAGGGGTCAGGGTTCAGGTTTGGAGGACTGTACTTGGGGTCAGGTTTCTGGGTTGGGGGACTGTACTTAGGGTCAGGGGTCAGGGTTCAGGGTTGGAGGACTGTACTTGGGGTCAGACTCAGGGTTCTGGGTTGGGGGACTGTACTTGGGGTCAGGGGTCAGTGTTCAGGGTTGGATGACTGCACTTGGGGTCAGAGTTCACGGTTCAGGTTTGGGGGACTGTTCTTGGGATCTGGGTTCGGGGTTCAGGGTTGGGGACTGTACTCGGGGTCAGGGTTCAGTGTTGGGGGACTGTACTTGGGGTCAGAGCTCAGGGTTCAGGGTTGGGGGACTGTACTTGGGGTCAGAGTTCAGGGTTCAGGGTTGGGGGACTGTACTTGGGATCTGAGTTTGGGGTTCAGGGTTGGGGACTGTACTCGGGGTCAGGGTTCAATATTGGGGGACTGTACTTGGGGTCAGAGCTCAGGGTTCAGGGTTGGGGGACTGTACTTGGGGTCAGGGTTCAGGGTTCAGTGTTGGGGGATTGTACTTGGGGTCAGGAGTCAGGGTTCAGGGTTGGATGACTGCACTTGGGGTCAGAGTTCAGGGTTCAGGTTTGACTGTACATGGGGTCAGGGTTTGGGGTTCAGGGTTGGGGACTGTACTTGGGCTCAGGGTTCAGGGTTGGGGGACTGTACTCCGGGTCAGGGTTCAGTTGTTCAGAATTGGGGACTGTACTTGGGGTCAGGGTTCAGCGTTCAGGGTTGGGGGACTGTACTTTGGGTCAGGGGACAGGGTTCAGGGTTGGGGGACTGTACTTGGGGTCAGAGCTCAGGGTTCTGGTTTGATAGACTGTACTTGGGGTCAGGGTTCAGGTTTGGGGAACTGTACTTGGATTCAGGGGTCAGGGTTCAGGGTTGGGCAACTGTACTTGGGATCAGAGTTCAGGGTTCAGTGTTGGGGGACTGTACTTGGGGTCAGGATTCAGGGTTGGGGGACTGTACTTGGGGTCAGAGCTCAGGGGTCAGGGTTGGGGGACTGTACTTGGGGTCAGAGCTCAGAGTTCTGGGCTGGGGGACTGTATTCAGGGTCAGGGTTCAGTGTTCGGGGACTGTACTTGGGGTCAGAGCTCAGGGTTCAGGGTTGGGGGACTGTACTTGGGGTCAGAGCTCAGGGTTCTGGGTTGGGGGACTGTACTTGGGGTCAGGGTTCAGTGTTCAGGGTTGGATGACTGCACTTGGGGTCAGAATTCAGGGTTCAGGTTTTGGGGACTGTACTTGGGTTCAGTGGTTAGGGTTCAGCGTTGGGCAACTGTACTTGGGATCAGAGTTCAGGGTTCAGTGTTGGGGGACTGTACTTGGGGTCAGGGATCAGTGTTCAGTGTTGGGGGACTGTACTTGGGGTCAGGGTTCAGGGTTCAGGTTTGGGGGACTGTACTTGGGGTCAGGGTTCATGGTTGGAGGAACTATACTTGGGGTCAGGGTTCAGGGTTGGGGGACTGTACTTGTGGTCAGGGTACAGGGTTGGGGGACTGTACTTGGGATCAGGGTTTGGGGTTCAGGGTTGGGGGACTGTACTTGGGCTCAGGGGTCAGGACTGGGGGACTGTACTTGGGTTTAGGGGTCAGGGTTCAGGGTTGCGAGACTGTTCTTGGGGTCAAAGTTCAGGGTTCAGGGTTGGGGACTGTACGTGGGGTCAGGTTTAGGGATTCAGGGTTGGGCAACTGTACTTAGTATCTGGGTTTGGGGTTCAGGGTTGGGGGACTGTACTCGGGGTCAGGGTTCAGTGTTGGGGGACTGTACTTGGGGTCAGGGTTCAGTTGTTCAGGATTTGGGGACTGTACTTGGGGTCAAGGTTCAGCGTTCAGGGTTGAGGGAATGTACTTGGGGTCAGGGTTCAGTTGTTCAGGATTGGGGGACTGTACTTGGGGTCAGGGTTCAGTGTGGGGGACTGTACTTGGGGTCAGGGTTCAGGGTTGGGGGATTGTACTTGGGGTCAGGGTACGGGGTTCTGGGTTGGAGGACTGTACTTGGGGTTAGAATTCGCCGTTCCGTGTTGGGGGACTGTACTTGGAGTCAGGGTGCAGGTTTGCGAGACTATACCTGGGGTCTGGGTTCAGGGTTCTGGTTCAGAGACTGTACCTGGGGTCAGGGTTCAGGGTTGGGGGACTGTACTTGGGGTCAGGGTTCGGGGTTCAGCTTTGGGGGACTGTAATTGGGGTCAGGGTTCAGGATTGTGGGACTGTACTTAAGGTCAGAGTTCATGGTTCAGTGTTGGGGGACTGTACTTGGGGTCAGAGTTCAGGGTTGGGGGACTGTACTTGAGATCAGGGGTCAGAGTTCAGGGTTGGGGGACTGTATTTGGGGTCAGGGTCCGGAGTTCAGTGTTGGGGGACTGTACTTGGGGTCAGGGCTCAATGTTCAGGGGTGGATGACTGCACTTGGGGTCAGAGTTCAGGGTTCAGGTTTGGGGGACTGTACTTGGGTTCAGGGGTCAGGGTTCAGGGTTGGGGGACATTACTTGGGGTCAGGGTTCAGGGTTGGGGGACAGTACTTGGTGTCAGAGTTCAGGGTTCAGTGTTGGGGGAGTGTACTTGGGATCTGGTTTCGGGGATCAGGGTTGGGGACTGTACTCGGGGTCATGATTCAGTGTTGGGGGACTGTACTTGGGGTCAGAGCTCAGGGTTCAGGGTTGGGGGACTATATTTGGGGTCAGGGTCCGGAGTTCAGTGTTGGGGGATTGTACTTGGAGTCAGAGTTCCGTGTTCATGTTGGGGAAGTGTAGTTGGCGTCAGGGTTCGGGGTTCAGGTTTGGGGGACTGTACTTGGCTTCAGGGGTCAGGGTTCAGGGTTGGAGGACTGTAATGGGGTCAGAGTTCAAGTTTGGGGTCTGTACTTGGGGTCAGGGTTCAGGGTTGGGGAACTGTACTTGGGGTCAGGGTCCGGGGTTCAGTGTTGTGGGACTGTACGTGTGGTCAGGGTTCAGGTTTGGGGGACTGTACTTGGCTTCAGGGGTCAGGGTTCAGGGTTGGAGGACTGTAATGGGGTCAGAGTTCAGGGTTGGGGGACTGTACTTGGGGTCAGGGTTCAGCGTTCAGGATTGGGGGACTGTACTTGGGGTCAGGGTTCAGGATTGGGGGACTGTTCTTGGGGTCAGGGTTCAGGGTTTGTTCACTGTACTTGGGGTCAGGGTTCAGGTTGGGGGACTGTACTTTGGGTCAGGGTTCAGGGTTCAGGAGTGGGGGACTGTACTTGGGGTCAGAGCTCAGGGTTCTGGGTTGGGGGACTGTACTTAGGGTCAGGGTTCAGAGTTCAGGTTTGGAGGAATGTACTTGGGTTCAGGGGTCAGGGTTCAGGGTGGCGCAACTGTACTTGGGATCAGAGTTCAGGGTTCATTGTTGGGGGACTGTACTTGGGGTTAGCGTTCAGGGTTGGGGGACTGTAGTTGGTGTCAGAGTTCAGGGTTCAGGGTTGGGGGACTGTACTTGGGTTCAATACTGAGGAACTGTACTTGGGGTCAGGGTTCAGTGTTGGGGGACTGTACTTGGGGTCAGGGTTCAGTTGTTCAAGATTGGGGGACTGTACTTGGGGTCAGGGTTCATGATTGGGGGACTGTACTTGGGGTTAGGGTTCAAGGTTGGGGGACTGTACTTGGGGTCAGGGTTCAATGTTCAGGGGTGGATGACTGCACTTGGGGTCAGAGTTCAGGGTTCAGGTTTGGGGGACTGTACTTGGGTTCAGGGGTCAGGGTTCAGGGTTGGGGGACTGTTCTTGGGGTCAAAGTTCAGGGTTCAGGGTTGGGGACTGTACTTAGTATCTGGGTTTGGGGTTCAGGGTTGGGGGACTGTACTCGGGGTCAGGGTTCAGTGTTGGGGGACTGTACTTGGGGTCAGAGTTCAGTTGTTCAGGATTTGGGGACTGTACTTGGGGTCAAGGTTCAGCGTTCAGGGTTGAGGGAATGTACTTGGGGTCAGGGTTCAGTTGTTCAGGATTGGGGGACTGTACTTGGGGTCAGGGTTCAGTGTGGGGGACTGTACTTGGGGTCAGGGTTCAGGGTTGGGGGATTGTACTTGGGGTCAGGGTACGGGGTTCTGGGTTGGAGGACTGTACTTGGGGTTAGAATTCGCCGTTCCGTGTTGGGGGACTGTACTTGGAGTCAGGGTGCAGGTTTGCGAGACTATACCTGGGGTCTGGGTTCAGGGTTCTGGTTCAGAGACTGTACCTGGGGTCAGGGTTCAGGGTTGGGGGACTGTACTTGGGGTCAGGGTTCGGGGTTCAGCTTTGGGGGACTGTAATTGGGGTCAGGGTTCAGGATTGTGGGACTGTACTTAAGGTCAGAGTTCATGGTTCAGTGTTGGGGGACTGTACTTGGGGTCAGAGTTCAGGGTTGGGGGACTGTACTTGAGATCAGGGGTCAGAGTTCAGGGTTGGGGGACTGTATTTGGGGTCAGGGTCCGGAGTTCAGTGTTGGGGGACTGTACTTGGGGTCAGGGCTCAATGTTCAGGGGTGGATGACTGCACTTGGGGTCAGAGTTCAGGGTTCAGGTTTGGGGGACTGTACTTGGGTTCAGGGGTCAGGGTTCAGGGTTGGGGGACATTACTTGGGGTCAGGGTTCAGGGTTGGGGGACAGTACTTGGTGTCAGAGTTCAGGGTTCAGTGTTGGGGGAGTGTACTTGGGATCTGGTTTCGGGGATCAGGGTTGGGGACTGTACTCGGGGTCATGATTCAGTGTTGGGGGACTGTACTTGGGGTCAGAGCTCAGGGTTCAGGGTTGGGGGGACTGTATTTGGGGTCAGGGTCCGGAGTTCAGTGTTGGGGGATTGTACTTGGAGTCAGAGTTCCGTGTTCATGTTGGGGAAGTGTAGTTGGCGTCAGGGTTCGGGGTTCAGGTTTGGGGGACTGTACTTGGCTTCAGGGGTCAGGGTTCAGGGTTGGAGGACTGTAATGGGGTCAGAGTTCAAGTTTGGGGTCTGTACTTGGGGTCAGGGTTCAGGGTTGGGGAACTGTACTTGGGGTCAGGGTCCGGGGTTCAGTGTTGTGGGACTGTACGTGTGGTCAGGGTTCAGGTTTGGGGGACTGTACTTGGCTTCAGGGGTCAGGGTTCAGGGTTGGAGGACTGTAATGGGGTCAGAGTTCAGGGTTGGGGGACTGTACTTGGGGTCAGGGTTCAGCGTTCAGGATTGGGGGACTGTACTTGGGGTCAGGGTTCAGGATTGGGGGACTGTTCTTGGGGTCAGGGTTCAGGGTTTGTTCACTGTACTTGGGGTCAGGGTTCAGGTTGGGGGACTGTACTTTGGGTCAGGGTTCAGGAATGGGGGACTGTACTTGGGGTCAGGGGTCAGGGTTCAGGAGTGGGGGACTGTACTTGGGGTCAGAGCTCAGGGTTCTGGGTTGGGGGACTGTACTTAGGGTCAGGGTTCAGAGTTCAGGTTTGGAGGAATGTACTTGGGTTCAGGGGTCAGGGTTCAGGGTGGCGCAACTGTACTTGGGATCAGAGTTCAGGGTTCATTGTTGGGGGACTGTACTTGGGGTTAGCGTTCAGGGTTGGGGGACTGTAGTTGGTGTCAGAGTTCAGGGTTCAGGGTTGGGGGACTGTACTTGGGTTCAATACTGAGGAACTGTACTTGGGGTCAGGGTTCAGTGTTGGGGGACTGTACTTGGGGTCAGGGTTCAGTTGTTCAAGATTGGGGGACTGTACTTGGGGTCAGGGTTCATGATTGGGGGACTGTACTTGGGGTCAGGGTTCAAGGTTGGGGGACTGTACTTGGGGTCAGGGTTCAGGGTTCAGGTTGGGGGACTGTACTTGGGGTCAGGGTTCAGTGTTGGGGGACTGTACTTGGGGTCAGGGTTTGGCGTTCAGTGTTTGGGGACGGTACTTGGGGTCAGGGGTCAGGGTTCACCGTTGGTGGATTATACTTGGGGTCAGAGTTCAGGGTTCATGTTGGGGAACGGTACTTGGGGTCAGGTTACGGGGTTCAGGTTTGGGGGACTGTAATTGGGTACAGTGGTCAGGGTTCATTGTTGGACGACTGTAATGGGGTCAGAGTTCAGGGTAGGGTTCTGTACTTGGGGTCAGGGTTCTGGGTTGGGGGACTGTACTTGGGGTCAGGGTTAGGCGTTCCATGTTGGGGGACTGTACTTGGGGTCAGGGGTCAGGATGCAGGTTTGCGAGACTGTACTTGGGGTCAGGGTACAGGGTTGGGGTACTGTACTTGGGGTCAGGGTTCAGAGTTTGGGGACTGTACTTGGGGTCAGTGTTCGGGGTTCAGGGTTGGGGGACTGTAATTGGGGACAGGGGTCAGGATTCAGGGTTGGGGGACTCTACGTGGGGTCAGGGTTCAGTGTTGGGGGACTGTTCTTGGGGTCAGGGGTCAGGGTTCAGGTTTGGAGGACTGTACTTGGGGTCAGGTTTCTGGGTTGGGGGACTGTACTTAGGGTCAGGGGTCAGGGTTCAGGGTTGGAGGACTGTACTTGGGGTCAGACTCAGGGTTCTGGGTTGGGGGACTGTACTTGGGGTCAGGGGTCAGTGTTCAGGGTTGGATGACTGCACTTGGGGTCAGAGTTCACGGTTCAGGTTTGGGGGACTGTTCTTGGGATCTGGGTTCGGGGTTCAGGGTTGGGGGACTGTACTCGGGGTCAGGGTTCAGTGTTGGGGGACTGTACTTGGGGTCAGAGCTCAGGGTTCAGGGTTGGGGGACTGTACTTGGGGTCAGAGTTCAGGGTTCAGGGTTGGGGGACTGTACTTGGGATCTGAGTTTGGGGTTCAGGGTTGGGGACTGTACTCGGGGTCAGGGTTCAATATTGGGGGACTGTACTTGGGGTCAGGGTTCAGGGATCAGGGGTGGGGGACTGTACTTGGGGTCAGAGCTCAGGGTTCTGGGTTGGGGGATTGTACTTGGGGTCAGGAGTCAGGGTTCAGGGTTGGATGACTGCACTTGGGGTCAGAGTTCAGGGTTCAGGTTTGACTGTACATGGGGTCAGGGTTTGGGGTTCAGTGTTGGTGGACTGTACTTGGGGTCGGGGTTCAGGGTTGGGGGACTGTACTCCGGGTCAGGGTTCAGTGTTGGGGGACTGTACTTGGGGTCAGGGTTCAGTTGTTCAGAATTGGGGACTGTACTTGGGGTCAGGGTTCAGCGTTCAGGGTTGGGGGACTGTACTTGGGGTCAGGGTTGGGGGAACTATACTTGGGGTCAGGGTTCAGGGTTGGGGGACTGTACTTGGGGTCAGGGTTCGGGGTTCAGGTTTTGGGGACCGTACTTGGGTTCAGGGTTGGAGAACTGTACTTGGGGTCAGAGTTTAGGGTTGGGGTCTGTACTTGAGGTCAGGGTTCAGGGTTCTGGGTTGGGAGTCTATACTTGGGTTCAGGGTTCGGGGATTAGTGTTGGTGGACTGTACTTTGGGTCAGGGGACAGGGTTCAGGGTTGGGGGACTGTACTTGGGTTCAGAGCTCAGGGTTCTGGTTTGATAGACTGTACTTGGGGTCAGGGTTCAGGTTTGGGGAACTGTACTTGGATTCAGGGGTCAGGGTTCAGGGTTGGGCAACTGTACTTGGGATCAGAGTTCAGGGTTCAGTGTTGGGGGACTGTACTTGGGGTCAGGGTTCAGTGTTCGGGGACTGTACTTGGGGTCAGAGCTCAGGGTTCAGGGTTGGGGAACTGTACTTGGGGTCAGAGCTCAGGGTTCTGGGTTGGGGGACTGTACTTGGGGTCAGGGGTCAGTGTTCAGGGTTGGATGACTGCACTTGGGGTCAGAATTCAGGGTTCAGGTTTTGGGGACTGTACTTGGGTTCAGTGGTTAGGGTTCAGCGTTGGGCAACTGTACTTGGGATCAGAGTTCAGGGTTCAGTGTTGGGGGACTGTACTTGGGGTCAGGGTTCAGTTGTTCAGCATTGGGGGACTGTACTTGGGGTCAGGGATCAGTGTTCAGTGTTGGGGGACTGTACTTGGGGTCAGGGTTCAGGGTTTAGGTTTGGGGGACTGTACTTGGGGTCAGGGTTCATGGTTGGAGGAACTATACTTGGGGTCAGGGTTCAGGGTTGGGGGACTGTACTTGTGGTCAGGGTACAGGGTTGGGGGACTGTACTTGGGATCAGGGTTCGGGGTTCAGGGTTGGGGGACTGTACTTGGGCTCAGGGGTCAGGGATCAGGGTTGAGGGACGGTAGTTGTGGTCAGGGTTCAGGATTGGGTTCTGTACTTGGGGTCAGGGTTCAGGACTGGGGGACTGTACTTGGGTTTAGGGGTCAGGGTTCAGGGTTGCGAGACTGTTCTTGGGGTCAAAGTTCAGGGTTCAGGGTCGGGGACTGTACGTGGGGTCAGGTTTAGGGATTCAGGGTTGGGCAACTGTACTTAGTATCTGGGTTTGGGGTTCAGGGTTGGGGGACTGTACTCGGGGTCAGGGTTCAGTGTTGGGGGACTGTACTTGGGGTCAGGGTTCAGTTGTTCAGGATTTGGGGACTGTACTTGGGGTCAAGGTTCAGCGTTCAGGGTTGAGGGAATGTACTTGGGGTCAGGGTTCAGTTGTTCAGGATTGGGGGACTGTACTTGGGGTCAGGGTTCAGTGTGGGGGACTGTACTTGGGGTCAGGGTTCAGGGTTGGGGGATTGTACTTGGGGTCAGGGTACGGGGTTCTGGGTTGGAGGACTGTACTTGGGGTTAGAATTCGCCGTTCCGTGTTGGGGGACTGTACTTGGAGTCAGGGTGCAGGTTTGCGAGACTATACCTGGGGTCTGGGTTCAGGGTTCTGGTTCAGAGACTGTACCTGGGGTCAGGGTTCAGGGTTGGGGGACTGTACTTGGGGTCAGGGTTCGGGGTTCAGCTTTGGGGGACTGTAATTGGGGTCAGGGTTCAGCATTGTGGGACTGTACTTAAGGTCAGAGTTCATGGTTCAGTGTTGGGGGACTGTACTTGGGGTCAGAGTTCAGGGTTGGGGGACTGTACTTGAGGTCAGGGGTCAGAGTTCAGGGTTGGGGGACTGTATTTGGGGTCAGGGTCCGGAGTTCAGTGTTGGGGGACTGTACTTGGGGTCAGGGCTCAATGTTCAGGGGTGGATGACTGCACTTGGGGTCAGAGTTCAGGGTTCAGGTTTGGGGGACTGTACTTGGGTTCAGGGGTCAGGGTTCAGGGTTGGGGGACATTACTTGGGGTCAGGGTTCAGGGTTGGGGGACAGTACTTGGTGTCAGAGTTCAGGGTTCAGTGTTGGGGGAGTGTACTTGGGATCTGGTTTCGGGGATCAGGGTTGGGGACTGTACTCGGGGTCATGATTCAGTGTTGGGGGACTGTACTTGGGGTCAGAGCTCAGGGTTCAGGGTTGGGGGACTGTATTTGGGGTCAGGGTCCGGAGTTCAGTGTTGGGGGATTGTACTTGGAGTCAGAGTTCCGTGTTCATGTTGGGGAAGTGTAGTTGGCGTCAGGGTTCGGGGTTCAGGTTTGGGGGACTGTACTTGGCTTCAGGGGTCAGGGTTCAGGGTTGGAGGACTGTAATGGGGTCAGAGTTCAAGTTTGGGGTCTGTACTTGGGGTCAGGGTTCAGGGTTGGGGAACTGTACTTGGGGTCAGGGTCCGGGGTTCAGTGTTGTGGGACTGTACGTGTGGTCAGGGTTCAGGTTTGGGGGACTGTACTTGGCTTCAGGGGTCAGGGTTCAGGGTTGGGGGACCGTACTTGGAGTCAGAGTTCAGGGTTCATTTTGGGGGACTGTACTTGGAGTCAGAGTTCGGGGTTCAGGTTTTGGGGAATGTACTTGGGGTCAGGGTTCGGGGTTCAGGTTTTGGGGACTGTACTTGGGTTCAGCGTTGGAGGACTGTATTTGGGGTCAGAGTTTAGGGTTGGGGGTCTGTTCTTGGGGTCAGGGTTCAGGGTTCTGGGTTGGGGGACTATACTTGGCGTCAGGGTTCGGGGATTAGTGTTGGGGGACTGTACTTTGGGTCAGGGTTCAGGGTTGGGGGACTGTACTTGGGATCTGGGTTCAGGGTTCAGGGTTGGGGGACTGTACTTGGGGTCAGGGTTCAGTTGTTCAGGATTGGGGGACTGTACTTGGGATCAGAGTTCATGGTACTGGGTTGGGGGACTGTACTTGGGGTCAGGGTTCAGGTTTGGGAGACTGTACTTGGGATCTGGGTTCGGGGTTTAGGGTTGGGGGACTGTACTTGGGGTCAGGGTTCAGTGTTGGGGGACTGTACTTGGGGTCAGGGTTCAGTGTTGGGGACTGTACTTGGGGTCAGGGTTCGGGGTTCAGGTTTGGGGGACTGTACTTGGGGTCAGGGTTCGGGGTTCAGGGTTGGGGGACTGTACTTGGGGTCAGGGTTCAGTGTTGGGGGACTGTACTTGGGGTCAGGGTTCGGGGTTCAGGGTTGGGGGACTGCAATTGGGGTCAGGGGTCAGGGTTCAGGATTGTGGGACTGTACCTAAGGTCAGAGTTCATTGTTCAGTGTTGGGGGACTGTACTTGGGGTCAGCTTTAGGGTTGGGAGACTGTATTTGGGGTCAGGGGTCAGAGTTTAGGGTTGGGGGACTGTACTTGGGGACGGGGTCCGGGGTTCAGTGTTGTGGGACTGTACTTGGGGTCAGTGTGCAAGTTCGGGAGACTGTAATTGGGGTCTGGGTTCGGGGTTCAGGTGTGGGGGACTGTACTTGGGGTCAGGGTTCAGTGTTGGGGGACTGTACTTGGGGTTAGAATTCGGCGTTCCATGTTGGGGGACTGTACTTGGGGTCTGGGTTCAGGGTTCTGGTTTTGGGGACTGTACATAAGGTCAGAGTTCATGGTTCAGAGTTGGGGGACTGTAATTGGCGTCAGAGTTCAGGGTTGGTGGACTGTACTTGGGGTTAGGGGTCAGGGTTCAGGTTTGGGGGACTGTACTTGGGGTCAGGGTTCGGCGTTCAGTGTTGGAGGACTGTACTTGGAGTCAGGGGTCAGGGTTCTGGGTTGGGGGACTGTACTTGGGGTCAGGGTTCAGGGTTTTGGTTTGGGGGACTGTACTTGGGGTCAGGGTTCGGCGTTCAGTGTTTGGGGACTGTACGTGTGGTCAGGGGTCAGGGTTCAGGGTTGGGGGACTGTACTTGGGGTCAGGGTTCCGGGTTCAGGTTTTGGGGACTGTACTTGGGTTCAGCGTTGGAGGACTGTATTTGGGGTCAGAGTTTAGGGTTGGGGGTCTGTTCTTGGGGTCAGGGTTCAGGGTTCTGGGTTGGGGGTCTATACATGGCGTCAGGGTTCGGGGATTAGTGTTGGGGGACTGTACTTTGGGTCAGGGTTCAGGGTTGGGGGACTGATCTTGAGGTCAGAGCTCTGGGTTCTGGTTGGGGGACTGTACTTGGGGTCAGAGGTCAGTGTTCAGGGTTGGATGACTGCACTTGGGTTCAGAGTTCAGGGTTCAGGTTTGGGAGACTGTACTTGGGATCTGGGTTCAGGGTTCAGGGTTGGGGGACTGTACTCGGGGTCAGGGTTCAGTGTTGGGGGACTGTACTTGGGGTCAGGGTTCAGTTGTTCAGGATTGGGGGACTGTACTTGGGATCAGAGTTCATGGTACTGGGTTGGGGGACTGTACTTGGGGTCAGGGTTCAGGGTTGGAGGACTGTACTTAGGATCAGAGTTCATGGTTCAGTGTTGGGGGACTGTACTTGGGGTCAGGGTTCAGGTTTGGGAGACTGTACTTGGGGTCAGGGTTCGGGGTTCAGGTTTGGGGGACTGTACTTGGGTTAAGGGGTCAGGGTTCATTGTTGGAAGACTGTACTTGGGGTCAGAGTTCAGGGTTGGGGTTCTGTACTTGGGGTCTGGGTTCAGGGTGCTGGTTTGGGGGACTGTACTTGGGGTCTGGGGTGAGGGACTGTACTTGGTGTCAGGGTTCAGGGTTGGGGGACTGTACTTGGGGTCAGGGTTCGGGATTCAGGGTTGGGCGACTGTAATTGGGGTCAGGGGTCAGGGTTCATGATTGTGGGACTGTACATAAAGTCAGAGTTCATGATTCAGTGTTGAGGGACTGTACTTGGGGTCAAAGTTTAGGGTTGGGGGACTGTACTTGGGGTCAGGGTTCAAGGTTGGGGGACTGTACTTGGGGTCAGGGTCCAGAGTTCAGGGTTGGGGGACTGTACTTGGGGTCAGGGGTCAGTGTTCTGGGTTGGGGAACTTTACTTGGGGTCAGGGTCCGGGTTTCAGTGTTGGGGGACTGTACTTGGGGTCAGTGTGCAGGTTTGGGAGACTGTAATTGGGGTCTGGGTTCGGGTTTCAGGTTTTGGGGACTGTACTTGGGTTCAGTGTTGGAGGACTGTACTTGGGGTCAGAGTTTAGGGTTGGGGGACTGTACTTGGGGTCAGAATTCGGGGTTCAGGGTTGGGGGATTGTACTTGGGGTCAGAGTTCAGAGTTCATTTTGGGGAACTTTACTTGGGGTCAGGGTTCGGGGTTCAGGTTTGGGGGACTGTACTTGGGTTAAGGGGTCAGGGTTCATTGTTGGAAGACTGTACTTGGGGTCAGAGTTCAGGGTTGGGGTTCTGTACTTGGGGTCTGGGTTCAGGGTTGGGGGACTGTACTTGGGGTCAGGGTTCGGGATTCAGGGTTGGGCGACTGTAATTGGGGTCAGGGGTCAGGGTTCAGGATTGTGGGACTGTACATAAAGTCAGAATTCATGATTCAGTGTTGAGGGACTGTACTTGGGGTCAAGGTTTAGGGTTGGGGGACTGTACGTCGGGTCAGTGTGCAGGTTTGGGAGACTGTAATTGGGGTCTGGGTTCGGGTTTCAGGTTTGGGGGACTGTACTTGGGGTCAGGGTTCGGCGTTCAGTGTTTGGGGACTGTACGTGTGGTCAGGGGTCAGGGTTCAGGGTTGGGGGACTGTACTTGGAGTCAGAGTTCAGGGTTCATTTTGGGGGACTGTACTTGGAGTCAGAGTTCGGGGTTCAGGTTTTGGGGAATGTACTTGGGGTCAGGGTTCGGGGTTCAGGTTTTGGGGACTGTACTTGAGTTCAGCGTTGGAGGACTGTATTTGGGGTCAGAGTTTAGGGTTGGGGGTCTGTTCTTGGGGTCAGGGTTCAGGGTTCTGGGTTGGGGGTCTATACTTGGCGTCAGGGTTCAGGGATTAGTGTTGGGGGACTGTACTTTGGGTCAGGGTTCAGGGTTGGGAGACTGATCTTGAGGTCAGAGATCTGTGTTCAGGGTTGGATGACTGCACTTGGGTTCAGAGTTCAGGGTTCAGGTTTGGGAGACTGTACTTGGGATCTGGGTTCAGGGTTCAGGGTTGGGGGACTGTACTCGGGGTCAGGGTTCAGTGTTGGGGGACTGTACTTGGGGTCAGGGTTCAGTTGTTCAGGATTGGGGGACTGTACTTGGGATCAGAGTTCATGGTTCTGGGTTGGGGGACTGTACTTGGGGTCAGGGTTCAGGGTTGGAGGTCTGTACTTAGGATCAGAGTTCATGGTTCAGTGTTGGGGGACTGTACTTGGGGTCAGGGTTCAGGTTTGGGAGACTGTACTTGGGACCTGGGTTCGGGGTTTAGGGTTGGGGGACTGTACTCGGGGTCAGGGTTCAGTGTTGGGGACTGTACTTGGGGTCAGGGTTCAGGTGTTCAGGATTGGGGGACTGTACTTGGGGTCAGGGTTCAGCGTTCAGGGTTGGGGGACTGTACTTGGGGTCAGGGTTCAGGATTGGGGGACTGTACTTGGGTTCAGGGGTCATGGTTCAGGGTTGGGGGATTGTACTTGGGGTCAGGGTTCAGGGTTGGGGGACTATACTTGGGGTCAGGGTTCAGGGTAGGGGGACTGTACTTGGGGTCAGAGTTTAGGGTTGGGGGACTGTACCTGTGGTCAGAGTTCGGGGTTCAGGGTTGGGGGATTGTACTTGGGGTCAGAGTTCAGAGTTCATTTTGGGGAACTGTACTTGGGGTCAGGGTTTGGGGTTCAGGTTTGGGGGACTGTACTTGGGTTAAGGGGTCAGGGTTCATTGTTGGAAGACTGTACTTGGGGTCAGAGTTCAGGGTTGGGGTTCTGTACTTGGGGTCTGGGTTCAGGGTGCTGGTTTGGGGGACTGTACTTGGGGTCTGGGGTGAGGGACTGTACTTGGTGTCAGGGTTCAGGGTTGGGGGACTGTACTTGGGGTCAGGGTTCGGGATTCATGGTTGGGCGACTGTAATTGGGGTCAGGGTTCAGGATTGTGGGACTGTACATAAAGTCAGAATTCATGATTCAGTGTTGAGGGACTGTACTTGGGGTCAAAGTTTAGGGTTGGGGGACTGTACTTGGGGTCAGGGTTCAAGGTTGGGGGACTGTACTTGGGGCCAGGGTCCGGAGTTCAGGGTTGGGGGACTGTACGTCGGGTCAGTGTGCAGGTTTGGGAGACTGTAATTGGGGTCTGGGTTCGGGTTTCAGGTTTGGGGGACTGTACTTGGGGTCAGGGGTCAGGGTTTTGGTTTGGGGGACTGTACTTGGGGTCAGGGTTCGGCGTTCAGTGTTTGGGGACTGTACGTGTGGTCAGGGGTCAGGGTTCAGGGTTGGGGGACTGTACTTGGAGCCAGAGTTCAGGGTTCATTTTGGGGGACTGTAATTGGGGTCAGGGTTCGGGGTTCAGGTTTTGGGGAATGTACTTGGGGTCAGGGTTCGGGGTTCAGGTTTTGGGGACTGTACTTGGGTTCAGCGTTGGAGGACTGTATTTGGGGTCAGAGTTTAGGGTTGGGGGTCTGTTCTTGGGGTCAGGGTTCAGGGTTCTGGGTTGGGGGTCTATACTTGGCGTCAGGATTCGGGGATTAGTGTTGGGGGACTGTACTTTGGGTCAGGGTTCAGGGTTGGGAGACTGATCTTGAGGTCAGAGATCTGGGTTCTGGTTAGGGGACTGTACTTGGGGTCAGAGGTCAGTGTTCAGGGTTGGATGACTGCACTTGGGTTCAGAGTTCAGGGTTCAGGTTTGGGAGACTGTACTTGGGATCTGGGTTCAGGGTTCAGGGTTGGGGGACTGTACTCGGGGTCAGGGTTCAGTGTTGGGGGACTGTACTTGGGGTCAGGGTTCAGTTGTTCAGGATTGGGGGACTGTACTTGGGGTCAGGGTTCAGGGTTCAGGTTTGGGAGACTGTACTTGGGATCTGGGTTCAGGGTTCAGTGTTGGGGGACTGTACTCGGGGTCAGGGTTCAGAGTTGGGGGACTGTACTTGGGATCAGAGTTCATGGTTCTGGGTTGGGGGACTGTACTTGGGGTCAGGGTTCAGGGTTGGGAGACTGTACTTGGGACCTGGGTTCGGGTTTTAGGGTTGGGGGACTGTACTCGGGGTCAGGGTTCAGTGTTGGGGACTGTACTTGGGGTCAGGGTTCAGTTGTTCTGGATTGGGGGACTGTACTTGGGGTCAGGGTTCAGCGTTCAGGGTTGGGGGACTGTACTTGGGGTCAGGGTTCAGGGTTGGGGGCCTGTACTTGGGTTCAGGGGTCATGGTTCAGGGTTGGGGGACTGTACTTGGGATCAGGTTTCGGGGTTCAGGGTTGGGGGACTGTACTTGGGCTCAGGGGTCAGGGATCAAGGTTGGGGGACGGTACTTGTGGTCAGGGTTCAGGATTGGGGTCTCTACTTGGGGTCAGGGTTCAGGATTGGGGAACTGTACTTGGGGTCAGAGCTCAGGGTTCTGGGTTGGGGGACTGTACTTTGGGTCATGGGTCAGTGATCAGGGTTGGATGACTGCACTTGGGTTCAGAGTTCAGGGTTCAGGTTTGGGGGACTGTACTTGGGTTCAAGGGTCAGGGTTCAGGGTTGGGCAACTGTACTTGGGATCAGAGTTCAGGGTTCAGTGTTGGGGGACTGTACTTGGGGTCAAGGTTCAGGGTTGAGGGTCTGTCCTTGGTGTCAGACTTTAGGGTTCAGGGTTGGGGGACTGTACTTGGGATCTGGGTTCGGGGTTCAGGGTTGGGGGACTGTACTCGGGGTCAGGGTTCAGTGATCAGGATTGGGGGACTGAACTTGGGGTCAGGGTTCAGTGTTCAGGATTGGGGGACTGTACTTGGGGGTCAGGGTTCACGGTTGGGGGATTGTACTTGGGGTCAGAGTTCAGGGTTCATGTTGGGGAACTGTACTTGGGTTTAGGGTTCGGGGTTCAGGTTTGGGGGACTGTACTTGGGTTCAGGGGTCAGGGTTCAATGTTGGAAGACTGTACTTGGGGTCAGAGTTCAGGGTTGGGGTTCTGTACTTGGGGTCAGGGGTCAGGGTTCTGGGTTGGTGACTGTACTTGGGGTTAGAATTCGGCGTTCCGTGTTGGGGGACTGTACTTGGGGTCAGGGTGCAGGTTTGCGAGACTGTACTTGGGGTCTGGGTTCAGGGTTCTGGTTTGGGAGACTGTAGTTGGGGTCAGGGGTGAGGGACTGTACTTGGGGTCAGGGTTCAGTGTTGGGGGACTGTACTTGGGGTCAGGGTTCGGGGTTCAGGGTTAGGCGACTATAATTGGGGTTAGGGGTCAGGGTTCAGGATTGTGGGACTGTACATAAGGTCAGAGTTCATGGTTCAGTGTTGGGGGACTGTACTTGGGGTCAGCTTTAGGGTTGGGAGACTGTATTTGGGGTCAGGGGTCAGAGTTTAGGGTTGGGGGACTGTACTTGGGGTCGGGGTCAGGGTTCAGGATTGGGGGACTGTACTTGGGGTCAGGGTTCAGTGTTGGGGGACTGTACTTGGGGTCAGGGTTCGGGGTTCAGGGTTGGGGGACTGCAATTGGGGTCAGGGGTCAGGGTTCAGGATTGTGGGACTGTACCTAAGGTCAGAGTTCATTGTTCAGTGTTGGGGGACTGTACTTGGGGTCAGCTTTAGGGTTGGGAGACTGTATTTGGGGTCAGGGGTCAGAGTTTAGGGTTGGGGGACTGTACTTGGGGACGGGGTCCGGGGTTCCGTGTTGGGGGACTTCACTTGGGGTCAGTGTGCAAGTTCGGGAGACTGTAATTGGGGTCTGGGTTCGGGGTTCAGGTGTGGGGGACTGTACTTGGGGTCAGGGTTCAGTGTTGGGGGACTGTACTTGGGGTTAGAATTCGGCGTTCCATGTTGGGGGACTGTACTTGGGGTCTGGGTTCAGGGTTCTGGTTTTGGGGACTGTACATAAGGTCAGAGTTCATGGTTCAGAGTTGGGGGACTGTAATTGGCGTCAGAGTTCAGGGTTGGTGGACTGTACTTGGGGTTAGGGGTCAGGGTTCAGGGTTGGGGGACTGTACTTGGGGTCAGGGTCCGGAGTTCAGTGTAGGAGGACTGTACTTGGAGTCAGGGGTCAGGGTTCTGGGTTGGGGGACTGTACGTGGGGTCAGGGGTCAGTGTTCTGGGTTGGAGAACTGTACTTGGGGTCAGGGTTCAGGGTTGGGGGACTGTATTTGGGGTCAGGGTTCTGGTTTGGGGGACTGTACTTGGGGTCAGGGGTCAGGGTTCTGGTTTGGTAAACTGTACTTGGGGTCAGTGTGCAGGTTTGGGAGACTGTAATTGGGGTCAGGCTTCATGGTTGGGAGACTGTACTTGGGGTCAGGGGTCAGGGTTCTGGTTTGGGGGACTGTACTTGGGGTCAGGGTTCGGCGTTCAGTGTTTGGGGACTGTACTTGTGGTCAGGGGTCAGGGTTCAGTGTTGGGGGATTGTACTTGGAGTCAGAGTTCAGGGTTCATGTTGGGAGACTGTACTTGGGGTCAGGGTTCGGGGTTCACGTTTTGGGGACTGTACTTGGGTTAAGGGGTCAGGGTTCATTGTTGGAAGACAGTACTTGGGGTCAGAGTTCAGGGATGGGGTTCTGTACTTGGGGTCTGGGTTCAGGGTTCTGGTTTGGGGGACTGTACTTGGGGTCTGGGGTGAGGGACTGTACTTGGGGTCAGGGTTCGGGGTTCAGGGTTGGGCGACTGTAATTGGGGTCAGGGGTCAAGGTTCAGGATTGTGGGACTGTACATAAAGTCAGAGTTCATGATTCAGTGTTGAGGGACTGTACTTGGGGTCAACGTTTAGGGTTGGGGGACTGTACTTGTGGTCAGGGGTCAGGCTTCAAGGTTGGGGGACTGTACTTGGGGTCAAGGTCCGGAGTTCAGTGTTGGCGGACTTTACTTGGGGTCAGGGGTCAGTGTTCTGGGTTGGGGTATTGTATTTGGGGTCAGAGTCCGGGGTTCAGTGTTGTGGGACTGTACTTGGGGTCAGTGTGCAGGTTCGGGAGACTGTAATTGGGGTGTGGGTTCGGGGTTCAGGTGTGGGGGAGTGTACTTGGGGTCAGGGTTCAGGTTTGGGAGACTGTACTTGCGGTCAGGTGTCAGGGTTCTGGTTTGGGGGACTGTACTTGGGGTCAGGGTTCGGCGTTCAGTGTTTGAGGACTGTACGTGAGGTCAGGGGTCAGGGTTCAGGGTTGGGGGACTGTACTTGGGGTCAGAGCTCAGGGTTATGGGTTGGGGGACTGTACTTGTGGTCAGGGGTCAGGGTTCAGGGTTGGGCAACTGTACTTGGGATCAGAGTTCAGGGTTCAGTGTTGGCGGACTGTACTTGCGGTCAGGGTTCAGGGTTGGGGGACTGTACTTGGTGTCAGACTTCAGGGTTCAGGGTTGGGGGACTGTACTTGGGATCTGGGTTCGGGGTTCAGGGTTGGGATACTGTACTCGGGGTCAGGGTTCAGTGTTCGGTGACTGTACTTGGGGTGAGGGTTCAGTTGTTCAGGATTGGGGGACTGTACTTGGGGGTCAGGGTTCAGGGTTGGAAAACTGTACTTGGGGTCAGGGTTGGGGGACTATACTTGGGGTCAGAGTTCAGGGTTCATGTTGGGGAACTGTACTTGGGGTCAGGTTTCAGGGTTCAGGTTTGGGGGACTTTACTTGGGGTCAGGGGTGAGGGACTATACTTGGGGTCAGGGTTGGGGGACTGTACTTCGGGTCAGGGTTCGGGGCTCAGTGTAGGGGGACTGTAATTGGGGTCAGGGGTCAGGGTTCAGGATTGTGGTACTGTAGTTAAGGTCAGAGTTCATGGTTCAGTGTTGTGGGACTGTACTTGGGGTCAGAGTTCAGGGTTGGGGGACTGCATTTGGGGTCAGGGGTCAGGGTTCAGGGTTGGGGGACTGTGCTTGGGGTCAGGGTCCGGAGTTCAGTGTTGGGGGAATGTACTTGGGGCCAGGGTTCTGGGTTGGGGGACTGTATTTGGGGTCAGGGGTCAGGCTTCATGGTTGGGAGACTGTACTTGGAGTCAGAGTTCAGGGTTCATGTTGGGAGACTGTACTTGGGGTCAGGGTTCGGGGTTCACGTTTTGGGGACTGTACTTGGGTTAAGGGGTCAGGGTTCATTGTTGGAAGACAGTACTTGGGGTCAGAGTTCAGGGATGGGGTTCTGTACTTGGGGTCTGGGTTCAGGGTTCTGGTTTGGGAGACTGTACTTGGGTTCTGGGCTGAGGGACTGTACTTAGGGTCAGGGTTCAGGGCTGGGGGACTGTACTTGGGGTCAGGGTTCGGGGTTCAGGGTTGGGCGACTGTAATTGGGGTCAGGGGTCAGGGTTCAGGATTGTGGGACTGTACATAAAGTCAGAGTTCATGATTCAGTGTTGAGGGACTGTACTTGGGGTCAAAGTTTAGGGTTGGGGGACTGTACTTGGGGTCAGGGGTCAGGCTTCAAGGTTGGGGGACTGTACGTGGGGTCAAGGTCCGGAGTTCAGTGTTGGGGGACTGTACTTGGGGTCAGGGGTCAGTGTTCTGGGTTGAGGTACTGTATTTGGGGTCAGGGTCCGGGGTTCAGTGTTGTGGGACTGTACTTGGGGTCAGTGTGCAGGTTCGGGAGACTGTAATTGGGGTGTGGGTTCGGGGTTCAGGTGTGGGGGAGTGTACTTGGGGTCAGGGTTCAGGTTTGGGAGACTGTACTTGCGGTCAGGTGTCAGGGTTCTGGTTTGGGGGACTGTACTTGGGGTCAGGGTTCGGCGTTCATTGTTTGAGGACTGTACGTGTGGTCAGGGGTCAGGGTTCAGGGTTGGGGGACTGTACTTGGAGTCAGAGTTCAGGGTTCATGTTGGGGGACTGTACTTGGGGTCAGGGTTCCGGGTTCAGGTTTTGGGGACTGTACTTGGGTTCAGCGTTGGTCGACTGTATTTGAGGTCAGAGTTTAGGTTTGGGGGTCTGTACTTGGGATCTGGGTTCGGGGTTCAGGGTTGGGATACTGTACTCGGGGTCAGGGTTCACTGTTCGGTGACTGTACTTGGGGTGAGGGTTCAGTTGTTCAGGGTTGGAAAACTGTACTTGGGGTCAGGGTTGGGGGACTATACTTGGGGTCAGGGTTCAGGGTTGGGGGATTGTACTTGGGGTCAGAGTTCAGGGTTCATGTTGGGGAACTGTACTTGGGGTCAGGGTTCAGGGTTCAGGTTTGGGGGACTGTACTTGGGGTCAGGGGTGAGGGACTTTATTTGGGGTCAGGGTTGGGGGACTGTACTTCGGGTCAGGGTTCGGGGTTCAGTGTAGGGGGACTGTAATTGGGGTCAGGGGTCAGGGTTCAGGATTGTGGTACTGTAGTTAAAGTCAGAGTTCATGGTTCAGTGTTGTGGGACTGTACTTGGGGTCAGAGTTCAGGGTTGGGGGACTGCATTTGGGGTCAGGGGTCAGGGTTCAGGGTTGGGGGACTGTACTTGGGGTCAGGGTCCGGAGTTCAGCGTTGGGGGACTGTACTTGGGGTCAGGGTTCTGGTTTGGGGGACTGTACTTGGGGTCAGGGGTCAGGGTTCTGGTTTGGTAAACTGTACTTGGGGTCAGGGTTCAGTTGTTCAGGATTGGGGGACTGTACTTGGGGTCAGGGTTCTGGTTTGAGGGACTATACTTGGGGTCAGGGGTCAGGGTTCTGGTTTGGTAAACTGTACTTGGGGTCAGTGTGCAGGTTTGGGAGACTGTAATTGGGGTCAGGGTTCAGGGTTGGGGGACTGTATTTGGGGTCAGGCTTCATGGTTGGGAGACTGTACTTGGAGTCAGAGTTCAGGGTTCATGTTGGGAGACTGTACTTGGGGTCAGGGTTCGGGGTTCACGTTTTGGGGACTGTACTTGGGTTAAGGGGTCAGGGTTCATTGTTGGAAGACAGTACTTGGGGTCAGAGTTCAGGGATGGGGTTCTGTACTTGGGGTCTGGGTTCAGGGTTCTGGTTTGGGGGACTGTACTTGGGGTCTGGGGTGAGGGACTGTACTTAGGGTCAGGGTTCAGGGTTGGGGGACTGTACTTGGGGTCAGGGTTCGGGGTTCAGGGTTGGGCGACTGTAATTGGGGTCAGGGGTCAGGGTTCAGGATTGTGGGACTGTACATAAAGTCAGAGTTCATGATTCAGTGTTGAGGGACTGTACTTGGGGTCAAAGTTTAGGGTTGGGGGACTGTACTTGGGGTCAGGGGTCAGGCTTCAAGGTTGGGGGACTGAACTTGGGGTCAAGATCCGGAGTTCAGTGTTGGGGGACTGTACTTGGGGTCAGGGGTCAGTGTTCTGGGTTGGGGTACTGTATTTGGGGTCAGGGTCCGGGGTTCAGTGTTGTGGGACTGTACTTGGGGTCAATGTGCAGGTTCGGGAGACTGTAATTGGGGTGTGGGTTCGGGGTTCAGGTGTGGGGGAGTGTACTTGGGGTCAGAGTTCAGGTTTGGGAGACTGTACTTGCGGTCAGGTGTCAGGGTTCAGGGTTGGGGGACTGTACTTGGGGTCAGGGTCCGGAGTTCAGTGTTGGGGGACTGTACTTGGGGTCAGGGGTCAGGGTTCTGGTTTGGTAAATTGTACTTGGAGTCAGTGTGCAGGTTTGGGAGACTGTAATTGGGGTCAGGGTTCAGGGTTGGGGGACTGTATTTGGGGTCAGGGTTCAGGGTTGGGGGATTGTACTTGGAGTCAGAGTTCAGGGTTCATGTTGGGAGACTGTACTTGGGGTCAGGGTTCGGGGTTCACGTTTTGGGGACTGTACTTGGGTTAAGGGGTCAGGGTTCATTGTTGGAAGACAGTACTTGGGGTCAGAGTTCAGGGATGGGGTTCTGTACTTGGGGTCTGGGTTCAGGGTTCTGGTTTGGGAGACTGTACTTGGGTTCTGGGCTGAGGGACTGTACTTAGGGTCAGGGTTCAGGGCTGGGGGACTGTACTTGGGGTCAGGGTTCGGGGTTCAGGGTTGGGCGACTGTAATTGGGGTCAGGGGTCAGGGTTCAGGATTGTGGGACTGTACATAAAGTCAGAGTTCATGATTCAGTGTTGAGGGACTGTACTTGGGGTCAAAGTTTAGGGTTGGGGGACTGTACTTGGGGTCAGGGGTCAGGCTTCAAGGTTGGGGGACTGTACTTGGGGTCAAGGTCCGGAGTTCAGTGTTGGGGGACTGTACTTGGGGTCAGGGGTCAGTGTTCTGGGTTGGGGTACTGTATTTGGGGTCAGGGTCCGGGGTTCAGTGTTGTGGGACGCTACTTGGGGTCAGTGTGCAGGTTCGGGAGACTGTAATTGGGGTGTGGGTTCGGGGTTCAGGTGTGGGGGAGTGTACTTGGGGTCAGGGTTCAGGTTTGGGAGACTGTACTTGCGGTCAGGTGTCAGGGTTCTGGTTTGGGGGACTGTACTTGGGGTCAGGGTTCGGCGTTCAGTGTTTGAGGACTGTACGTGTGGTCAGGGGTCAGGGTTCAGGGTTGGGGGACTGTACTTGGAGTCAGAGTTCAGGGTTCATGTTGGGGGACTGTACTTGGGGTCAGGGTTCCGGGTTCAGGTTTTGGGGACTGTACTTGGGTTCAGCGTTGGTCGACTGTATTTGAGGTCAGAGTTTAGGGTTGGGGTCTGTACTTGGGGTCAGGGTTCAGGGTTCTGGGTTGGGGGTCTATACTTGGGGTCAGGGTTCGGGGATTAGTGTTGGGGGACTGTACTTTGGGTCAGGGGTCAGGGTTCAGGGTTGGGGGACTGTACTTGGGGTCAGGGGTCAGTGTTCAGGGTTGGATGACTATACTTGGGTTCAGAGTTCAGGGTTCAGGTTTGGGGGACTGTACTTCGGTTCAGGGGTCAGGGTTCAAGGTTGGGCAACTGTACTTGGGATCAGAGTTCAGGGTTCAGTGTTGGGGGACTGTACTTGGGGTCAGAGTTCGGGTTTCAGTGTTGGGGGATTGTACTTGGGAACAGGGGTTAGGGTTCTGTGTTAGGGGACTGTACTTGGGGTCATGGTTCAGGATTGTGGGACTGTACATAAGGTCAGAGTTCATGGTTCAGTGTTGGGGGACTGTACTTGGGGTCAGAGTTCACGGTTGGGGGACTGTACTTGGGGTCAGGGTCCGGAGTTCAGTGTTGGGGGACTGTACTTGGGGTCAGGGGTCAGGGTTCTGGGTTGGGGGACTGTAATTGGGGTCTGGGTTCGGGGTTCAGGTTTGGGGGACTGTACTTGGGGTCAGGGTTTAGGGTTGGGGGTCTGTACTTGGGTCAGCGTTCGGGGTTCAGGGTTGGGCGACTGTAATTTGGGTCAGGGGCCAGGGTTCAGGATTGTGGGACTGTACATAAGGTCAGAGTTCATGGTTCAGTATTGGGGGACAATACTTGGGGTCAGAGTTTAGGGTTGGGAGACTGTACTTGGGGTCAGGGGTCAGGATTCAACGTTGGTGGACTGTACTTGGGGTCGGGGTTCGGGGTTCGGTGTTCAGGGTTGGGCGACTGTAATTGGGGTCAGGGGTCAGGGTTCAGGATTGTGGGACTGTACATAAGGTCAGAGTTCATGGTTCAGTGTTGGGGGACTGTACTTGGGGTCAGAGTTTAGGGTTGGGGGACTGTACTTGGGGTCGGGGTCAGTGTTCTGGGTTGGGGAACAGTACTTGGGGTCAGGGTTCGTGGTTGGGAGACTGTACTTGGGGTCAGGGGTCAGGGTTCTGGTTTGGGGGACTGTACTTGGGGTCAGTGTTCGGGGTTCAGGTTTTGGGGTCTATATTTGGGTTCAGCGTTGGAGGACTGTATTTGGAGTCAGAGGTTAGGGTTGGGGGTCTATACTTGGGGTCAGGGTTCAGGGTTGGGGGATTGTACTTGGGGTCAGAGTTCAGGGTTCATGTTGGGGAACTGTACTTGGGGTCAGGGTTGGGGGACTATACTTGGGGTCAGGGTTCAGGGTTGGGGGATTGTACTTGGGGTCAGAGTTCAGGGTTCATGTTGGGGAACTGTACTTGGGGTCAGGGTTCGGGGTTCAGCTTTGGGGGACTGTACTTGGGGTCAGGGGTGAGGGACTGCACTTGGGATCAGGGTTGGGGGACTGTACTTGGGGTCAGGGTTCTGGGTTCAGTGTAGGGGGACTGAAATTGGGGTCAGGGTTCAGGATTGTGATACTGTAGTTAAGGTCAGAGTTCATGGTTCAGTGTTGTGGGACTGTACTTGGGGTCAGAGTTCAGGGTTGGGGGACTGCACTTGGGGTCAGGGTCCGGAGTTCAGTGTTGGGGGACTGTACTTGGGATCAGGGTTCTGGGTTGGCGGACTGTACTTGGGGTCAGGGTTCAGGTTTAGGGGATTGTACTTGGTGTCAAGGTTCGGGGTTGAGTGTTGGGGACTGATCTTGGGGTCAGGGGTCATGGTTGGTGGACTATACTTGGGGTCAGGGTTCTGGTTTGGGGGACTGTACTTGGGGTCAGGGTTGGGGGACTGTATTTGGGATCAGGGTTCGGCGTTCAGCGTTCGGGGACTGTACTTTTGGTCAGCGTTCAGGGTTGCGGGACTATACTTGGGGTCAGGGGTCAGGGTTAAGTGTTGGGGGACGGTACTTGGGGTCAGGGTTCAGGGTTCAGGTTTCGGGGACTGTTCTTGGGGTCAGGGTTCAGGTTTGGGGGATTGTACTTGGGGTCAGGGGTCAGAGGTCAGGGTTGGGGGACTGTACTTGAGGTCAGGGCTCAGTGTTCAGGGTTGGATGACTGCACTTGGGGTCAGAGTTCAGGGTTCAGGTTTGGGGGACTGTACTTGGGGTCAGTGTTGGGGGACTGTACTTGGTGTCAGAGTTCAGGGTTCAGGGTTGGGGGACTGTACTTGGGATCTGGGTTCGGGGTTCAGGGTTGGGGGACTGTACTCGGGGTCAGGGTTCAGTGTTGGGGGACTGTACTTGGGGTCAGAGCTCAGGGTTCAGTGTTGGGGGACTGTACTTGGGGTCAGAGCTCAGGGTTCAGGGTTGGGGGACTGTATTTGGGGTCAGAGCTCAGGGTTCAGGGTTGGGGGACTGTACTTGGGATCTGGGTTCGGGGTTCAGGGTTGGGGGACTGTACTCGTGGTCAGGGTTCAGGGTTGGGGGATTGTACTTGGGGTCAGAGCTCAGGGTTCAGGGTTGGGGGACTGTACTTGGGATCTGGGTTCGGGGTTCAGGGTTGGGGGACTGTACTCGGAGTCAGGGTTCAGTGTTGGGGGACTGTGCTTGGGGTCAGAGCTCAGGGTTCTGGGTTGGGGGACTGTACTTGGGGTCAGGGGTCAGTATTCAGGGTTGGGGGACTGTACTTGGGGTCAGGGTTTAGGGTTGGGGGAACTATACTTGGGGTCAGGGGTCAGGGTTCAGGGTTGGGGGACTGTACTTGGGTTTAGGGGTCAGGTTTCAAGGTTGCGGGTCTGTTCTTGGGGTCAAAGTTCAGGGTTCAGGGTTGGGTGTCTGTACTTGGGGTCAGGGTTCAGGGTTCAGGGTTGGAGGATTGTACTTGGGATCAGAGTTCAGGGTTCAGTTTTGGGGGACTGTACTTGGGGTCAGGGTTCAGAGTTGGGGAACTGTACTTGGTGTCAGAGTTCAGGGTTCAGGGTTGGGGGACTGTACTTGGGGTCAGGGTTCAGGTTTAGGGGATTGTACTTGGTGTCAGGGTTCGGGATTGAGTGTTGGGGACTGTTCTTGGGGTCAAGGGTCATGGTTGGGGGACTGTACTTGGGATCAGGGTTTGGCGTTTAGGGTTGGGGGACTACTTGAGCTCAGGGGTCAGGGATCAGGGTTGGGGAGTGTTCTTGGGGTCAGGGTTCAGGGTTCAGGGTTGGGCGAGGGTACTTGTGGTCAGGGTTCAGGATTGGGGCAACTGTACTTGGGATCAGAGTTCAGTGTTCAGTGTTGGGGGACTGTACTTGGGGTCAGGGTTCAGGGTTGGGGGACTATACTTGGGGTCAGGGGTCAGGGTTCAGTGTTGGGGGACTGTACTTGGGGTCAGGGTTCAGGGTTGAGGGACTGTACTTGGGATCGGAGTTCGGGGTTCAGGGTTGGGGGACTGTACTTGGGCTCAGGGGTCAGGGCTCAGGGTTGAGGATTGCGTTTGGGGTCAGGGTTCAGGGTTCAGGGTTGGGGGACGGTATTTGTGGTCAGGGTTCAGGGTTGGGCAACTGTACTTTGGATCAGAGTTCAGGGTTCAGTATTGGGGGACTGTACTTGGGATCTGGGTTCGGGGTTCAGGGTTGGGGGACTGTACTTGGGGTCAGGGTTCAGTTGTTCAGGATTGGCGGACTGTACTTGGGGTCAGGGTTCAGCGTTCAGTGTTGGGGGACTGTACTTGGGGTCAGGGTTCAGGGTTGGGGAACTTACTTGCGGTCAGGGGTCTGGGTTGGGGGACTGTACTTGGGATCAGGGTTCGGGTTCAGGGTTGGGGGACTGTACTTGGGGTCAGGGTTCAGGGTTCAGGGTTGGGGGACGGTACTTCTGGTCAGGGTTCAGGATTGGGGGACTGTACTGAGTTTAGGGGTCAGGGTTCAGGGTTGCAGGAGTGTTCTTGGGGTCAAAGTTCAGGGTTCAGGGTTGGGGGACTGTACTTGGGGTGGGGAAACGTTGTTGGGGGACTGTCGTTGGGGTCAGGGTTCAGGGTTCAGATTTTGGGGTCTGCACTTGGGTCCAGGGGTCAGGGTTCACGTTTGGAGGACTGTACTTGGGGTCAGAGTTCAGGGTTCTGGGTTGGGGGACCGTACTTGGGGTCAGGGTTCAGGGTTGGGGGACTGTACTTGGGGTCAGAGTTCAGTTGTCTGTGTTGGGGGACTGTACTTGGGGTCAGGGGTCAGGGTACAGAGTTGGAGGACTGTACTTGGGATCAGAGTTCAGCGTTCAGTGTTGGGGGACTGTACTTGGGGTCAGGGTTCAGGGTTCAGGGTTGGGGGATTGTACTTGGAGTCAGAGTTCAGGTTTCATGTTGGGGGACTGTATTTGGGGTTGGGATTCGTGGTTGGGGACAGTACTTGGGGTCAGGGGTCAGCGTTGGCGTTTGTACTTGGGGTCAGAGTTCAGGGTTCAGTGTTGGGGGACTGTACTTGGGGTCAGGGTTCAGGGTTGGGGAACTGTACTTGAGGTCAGGGGTCAGAGTTCAGGGTTGGGGGACTGTATTTGGGGTCAGGGTTCGGAGTTCAGTGTTGGGGGATTGTACTTGGGGTCAGGGCTCAGTGTTCAGGGTTGGATGACTGCACTTGGGGTCAGAGTTCAGGGTTCAGGTTTGGGGGACTGTACTTGGGTTCAGGGGTCAGGGTTCAGGGTTGGGGGACTGTACTTGGGGTCAGCGTTCAGGGTTGGGGGACTGTACTTGGTGTCAGAGTTCAAGGTTCAGGATTGGGGGACTGTACTCGGGGTCAGGGTTCAGTTTTGGGGGCTGTACTTGGGTCAGAGCTCATGGTTCTGGGTAGGGGGACTGTACTTGGGGTCAGGGGTCAGTGTTCAGGGTTGGATGACTTTACTTGGGGTCAGAGTTCAGGGTTCAGGTTTGGGGGACTGTACTTGGGTTCAGTGGTCAGGGTTCAGTGTTGGGTGACTGTACTTGGGGTCAGGATTCAATTGTTCAGGATTCGGGGACTGTCTTGGGGTCAGGGTTCAGCGTTCAGGGTTGGGGGACTGTACTTGGGGTCAGGGTTCAGGGTTAGGGGACTGTACTTGGGGTCAGGGGTCAGGGTTGGGGGACTGTACTTGGGATCGTAGTTCGGGGTTCATGTTTGGGGGACTGTACTTGGGCTCAGGGGTCAGGGCTCAGGGTTGAGGATTGTGTTTGGGGTCAGGGTTCAGGGTTCAGGGTTGGGGGACTTTACTTGGGGTCAGGGTTCAGGGTTCAGGGTTGGGCGACGGTATTTGTGGTCAGGGATCAGGATTGGGGTCTGTATTTGGGGTCAGGGTTCAGGATTGGGGGACTGTACTTGGGTTTAGGGGTCAGGGTTCAGGGTTGCGGGTCTGTTCTTGGGGTCAAAGTTCAGGGTTCAGGGTTGGGGGACTGTACTTGGGGTCAGGTTTGGGGATTCAGGGTTGGGGGACTGTACTTGGGGTCAGGGTTCAGGGTTCAGGGTTGGGGGACTGTACTTGGGGTCAGGGTTCAGGTTTAGGGGATTGTACTTGGTGTCAGGGTTCGGGGTTGAGTGTTGGAGAATGTTCTTGGGGTCAGGGGTCATAGTTGGGGGACTATACTTGGGGTCAGGGTTCAGGTTTGGGGGACTGTACTTGGGGTCAGGGTTGGGGGACTATACTTGGGGTCAGGGGTCAGGGGTCAGGGTTCAGTGTTGGGGGACTGTACTTGGGGTCAGGATTCAGTTGTTCAGGATTCGGGGACTGTCCTGGGGTCAGGGTTCAGCGTTCAGGGTTGGGGGACTGTACTTGGGGTCAGGGTTCAGGGTTCAGGGTTGGGGGACTGTACTTGGGGTCAGGGTTTAGGGTTGGGGGAACTATACTTGGGGTCAGGGTTCAGTGTTGGGGAACTGTACTTGGGGTCAGGGTTCAGGGTTGGGGGACTGTACTTGGGATCGGAGTTCGGGCTTCAGTGTTGGGGGACTGTACTTGGGGTCAGGGGTCAGGGCTCAGGGTTGAGGATTGTGTTTGGGGTCAGGGTTCAGGGTTGGGGGACGGTACTTGTGGTCAGGGTTCAGGATTGGGGTCTGTACTTGGGGTCAGGGTTCAGGATTGAGGGACTGTACTTGGGTTTAGGGGTCAGGGTTCAGGGTTGCGGGTCTGTTCTTGGGGTCAAAGTTCAGGGTTCAGGGTTGGGAGACTATACTTGGGGTCAGGTTTGGGGATTCAGGGTTGGGGGACTGTCCTTGGGGTCAGGGTTCGGGGTTGAGTGTTAGGGACTGTTCTTGGGGTCAGGGGTCAGGGTTCAGGGTTGGAGGATTGTACTTGGGGTCAGAGTTCAGGGTTCATGTTGGGGTACTGTACATGGGGTCAGGGTTCGGCGGTCACTGTTGGGGGACTGTACTTGGGGTCAGAGTTCAGAGTTGTGGGACTGTACGTGTTGTCAGAGTTCAGGGTTCAGGTTTGGGGGACTGTACTTTGGGTCAGGGTTCGGGGTTCAGGGTTGGGGGACTGTAATTGGGGTGAGAGTTCCGGGATTGGCCACTGTACTTGAGGTCAGGGGTCAGGGTTCAGGGTTGGGGGACTGTACTTGGGGTCAGGGTTCATGTTTGGGGGACTATACTTGGGGTCAGAGTTCAGGGTTGGGGGACTGTACTTGAGGTCAGGGGTCAGGGTTCAGGTTTCGGTGACTGTCCTTGGGGTCAGGGTTCAGGGTTGGAGGACTGTACTTGGGGTCAGAGTTCAGGGTTGGGGGACTGTACTTGAGGTCAGGGGTCAGGGTTCAGGTTTCGGTGACTGTCCTTGGGGTCGGGGTTCAGGGTTGGGGGACTATACTTGGGGTCAGGGTTCCGGGTTCAGTGTTGGGGGGCTGTACTTGGGGTCAGAGTTCAGGGTTGTGGTTCTGTACTTGGGGTCAGGGTTCAGGGTTTTGGGTTGTGGGAGTGTAATTGAGGTCAGAGTTCGGGGATTAGTGTTGGGGGACTGTACTTGGGGTCAGGGGTCAGGGTTCAGGGTTGGGGGACTGTACTTGGGTCAGGATTCAGGGATGGGGGACTGCACTTGGGGTCAGGGTTCAGGGTTGGGGGACTGTACTTGGGCTCAGGGGTCAGGGATCAGTGTTGGGGAACTATACTTGGGCTCAGGGGTCAGGGTTCAGGTTTGGGGGATTGTACTTGGGGTCAGGGTTCGGGGTTCAGTGTTGGGGGACTGTACTTGGGGTCAGGGGTCAGGGTTCAGGTTTGGGGGATTGTACTTGGGGTCAGGGTTCGGGGTTCAGTGTTGGGGGACTGTACTTGGGTTCAGGGGTCAGGGTTCAGGATTGGGGGATTGTACTTGGAGTCAGAGTTCAGGGTTCATGTTGGGTGACTGTACTTGGGGTCAGGGTTCGGGGTTCAGTGTTAGGGGACTGTACTTGGGGTCAGTAATCAGGGTTGGGGGACTGTAGTTGGTGTCAGAGTTCAGGGTTCAGGGTTGGGGAATGTACTTGGGATCTGGGTTCGGGGTTCAGTGTTGGGGGACTGTACTCGGGGTCAGGGTTCAGTGTTTAGAGTTGGGGGACTGTACTTGGGGTCAGGGTTCAGGGTTGGGGGACTATACTTGGGGTCAGGGGTCAGGGTTCAGGGTTGGGGGACTGTACTTGGAGTCAGGGTTCAGGGTTGGGGGACTATACTTGGGATCAGGGGTCAGGGTTCAGGGTTGGGGGACTGTACTTGAGGTCAGAGTTCAGGGTTCAGGGTTGGGGGAAGGTACTTGGGGTCAGAGCTCAGAGTTCTGGGTTGGGGGACTGTACTTGGGGTCAGGGGTCAGGGTTCAGGGTTGGAGGACTGTACTTGGTGTCAGAGTTCGGGGTTCAGTGTTGGGGGACTGTACTTGGGGTCAGGGGTCAGGGTTCTGGTTTGGGGGACTGTACTTGGGGTCAGGGTTCTAGGTTGGGGGTCTGTACTTCGGGTCAGGGGTCAGGGTTCAGGGTTGGAGGACTGTACTTGGTGTCAGAGTTCGGGGTTCAGTGTTGGGGGACTGTACTTGGGGTCAGGGGTCAGGGTTCTGGTTTGGGGGACTGTACTTGGGGTCAGGGTTCTAGGTTGGGGGTCTGTACTTCGGGTCAGGGGTCAGGGTTCAGTGTTGTGGGACTGTACTTGGGGTCAGGGTTCAGGGTTGGGTGACTGTACTTGGGTCAGGGGTCAGGGTTTAGGGTTGGAGGACTGCACTTGGTGTCAGAGTTCAGGGTTGGGTGTCTGGGTGTCAGGGTCAGGGGTCAGGATTCTGTGTTGGCGGACTGTACTTGGGGTCAGGGTTAGGGGTTCAGTGTTGGGGGACTGTACTTGGGGTGAGGGTTCAGGGTTGGGGGACTGTACTTGTGGTCAGGGTTCAGGTTTGTGGGACTGTACTTGGGTTCAGAGTTCAGGGTTCAGGTTTGAGAGACTGTACTTGAGGTCAGGGGTCAGGGTTCAGCGTTAGTGGACTGGATTTGGGGTCAGGGTTCAGGGTTGAGGGACTATACTTGGGGTCAGGGTTCAGGGTACTGGGTTCGGGACTGTACTTGGGGTCAGGGTTCAGGGTTCAGAGTTGGGGAACTGTACATGGGGTCAGGGGTCAGGAATCAGGCTTGGGGACATTACGTGGGGTCAGGGTTCAGGTTTCAGGGTTGGTGGACTGTACTTGGGGTCAGTGATCAGGGTTGGGTGACTGTACTTGGGGTCAGGGCTCGGAGTTCAGCGTTGGGGGACTATACTTGCGGCAGGGGTCAGGGTTCAGGATTGGGGGACTGTACTTCGGTTCAGGGGTCAGGGTTCAGGGTTTGAGGACTGCACTTGGGGTCAGGGTTCAGGGTTCTGAGTTGGGGGACTGTACTTGGGGTCAAGGGTCAGGGTTCTGGGTTGGGGGACTGTACTTGGAGACAGGGTTCAGGGTTCAAATTTGGGGGACTGTACATGGGGTCAGAGTTCAGTGTTGGGGGACTGTACTTGGGATCAGGGTTCGGGGTTCAGGTTTGGGGACGTGTACTTGGGCTCAGGGGTCAGGGATCAGGGATGGGGACTGTACTTAGGGTCAGGGTTCAGGGTTCAGAGTTGGGGGACGGTACATGTGGTCAGTGTCCAGGATTGGAGGACTGTAGTTGGGGTCAGGGTTCAGGTTTGGGGGACTCTACTTGGGTTTAGGGGTCAGGGTTCAGGGTTGCGGGACTGTTCTTGGGGTCAAAGTTCAGGGTTCAGGGTTGGGGGACTATACTTGGGATCAGGGTTCAGGGTTCAGGGTTCGGGACTGTACTTGGGTCAGGGTTCAGGGTTCAGGGTTGGGGGACTGTACATGGGGTCAGGGGTCAGGAATCAGGCTTGGGTACATTACGTGGGGTCAGGGTTCTGGTTTCAGGGTTGGGGGACTGTACTTGGGGTCAGGGTTCAGGGTTCAGTGTTGGTGGACTGTACTTGGGGTCAGTAATCAGGGTTGGGTGACTGTACTTGGGGTCAGGGCTCAGAGTTCAGCATTGGGGGACTATGCTTGGGGTCAGGGGTCAGGCTTCTGGGTTGGGGGCCTGTACTTGGGGTCAGGGTTCAGGGTTGGGGAATGTACTTGTGTTCAGCGTTCAGGGTTGGGCAACTGTACTTGGGGTCAGGGGTCAGTGTTCAGGGTTGGATGACTGCACTTGGGGTCAGAGTTCAGGGTTGGGGGACTGTACTTCGTGTCAGAGTTCAGGGTTCAGGGTTGTGGATTGTTCTTGGGGTCAGAGCTCAGGGTTCTGGGTTGGGGGACTGTACTTGGGGTCAGGGGTCAGTGTTCAGGGTTGGATGACTGCACTTGGGGTCAGAGTTCAGTGTTCAGGTTTGGGGGACTGTACTTGTGTTCAGGGGTCTGGGTTCAGGGTTGGGCAACTGTACTTTGGATCAGAGTTCAGGGTTCAGTGTTGGGGGACTGTACTTGGGGTCAGGGTTCAGGGTTCAGGGTTGGGGGACTGTACTTGGGATCAGGGTTCGGTGTTCAGGTTTGGGGGACTGTACTTGTGGTCAGGGTTCAGGGTTCAGGGTTGGGCGAGGGTACTTGGGGTCAGGTTTCAGGGTTCAGGGTTGGGCGAGGGTACTTGGGGTCAGGTTTCAGGGTTCAGGGTTGGGGGACTGTATTTGTGTTCAGGGGTCAGGGTTCAGGTTGGGGCAACTGTACTTGGGATCAGAGTTCAGTGTTCAGTGTTGGGGGACTGTACTTGGGGTCAGGGTTCAGGGTTGGGGGACTATACTTGGGGTCAGGGGTCAGGGTTCACTGTTGGGGGACTGTAATTGGGGTCAGGGTTCAGAGTTGGGGGACTGTACTTGGGGTCAGGGTACGGAGTTCAGTGTTCGGGGACTGTACCTGGGGTCAGGGTTCAGGGTTGGGGGACTATACTTGGGGTCAGGGGTCAGGGTTCAGTGTTGGGGGACTGTACTTGGGGTCAGGGTTCAGAGTTGGGGGTCTGTACTTGTTGTCAGAGTTCAGGGTTCATGTTGGGGGACTGTACCTGGGGTCAGGGGTCAGGGTTCTGGGTTGGGGGACTGTACTTGGGGTCAGGGCTCAGTGTTCAGGGTTGGATGACTGCACTTGGGGTCAGAGTTCAGGGTTCAGGTTTGGGGGACTGTACTTGGGTTCAGGGGTCAGGGTTCAGAGTTGGGGGCCTGTACTTGCGGTCAGGGTTCAGGGTTGGGGGACTGTACTTGGTGTCAGAGTTCAGGGTTCAGGGTTGGGGGACTGTAGTTGGGATCTGGGTTCGGGGTTCAGGGTTGGGTCACTGTACTTGGGGTCAGAGCTCAGGGTTCAGTGTTGGGGGACTGTACTTGGGGTCAGAGCTCAGGGTTCAGGGTTGGGGGACTGTACTCGGGGTCAGGGTTCAGGATTGGGGGACTGTACTTGGGTTTAGGGGTCAGGGTTCAGGGTTGGGGGACTACTTGAGCTCAGGGGTCAGGGATCAGGGTTGAGTATTGTGTTTGGGGTCAGGGTTCAGGGTTCAGGGTTGGGGGACGGTACTTGTGGTCAGGGTTCAGGATTGGGGGACTGTACTTGGGTTTAGGGGTCAGGGTTCAGGGTTGCGGGTCTGTTCTTGGGGTCAAAGTTCAGGGTTCAGGGTTGGGGGACTGTATTTGTGTCAGGGTTTGGGGTTCAGTGTTGGGGGACTGTATTTGGGGGCAGCGTTTGGGGTTTAGGTTTTGGGGTCGAAACTTGGGTCCAGGGGTCAGGGTTCAGAGTTGGAGGACTATACTTCGGCTCAGACTTCAGGGTTGGGGGTCTGTACTTGGGGTCAGGGTTCAGGGTTCAGTGTTGGGGACTGTACTTGGTGTCAGGGGTCAGGGTTCAGTGTTGGGGGACTGTACTTGGGGTCAGGGTTCAGAGTTGGGAGACTGTACTTGGGGTCAGGGTTCAGGTTTAGGGGATTGTACTTGGGGTCAGGGTTCGGGGTTCAGGGTTGGAGGATTGTACTTGGGGTCAGAGTTCAGGGTTCATGTTGGGGTACTGTACATGGGGTCAGGGTTCGGCGGTCACTTTTGGGGGACTGTACTTGGGGTCAGGGTTCAGAGTTGTGGGACTGTACGTGTTGTCAGAGTTCAGGGTTCAGGTTTGGGGGACTGTACTTAGGGTCAGGGAGCAGGTTTGCGAGACTGTACCTGGGGTCTGGGTTCAGGGTTCTGGTTTGGGGGACTGAACGTGAGGTCAGGGGTGAGGGACTGTGCTTTGGGTCAGGGTTCACGGTTGGGGGACTGTACTTGGGGTCAGGGTTCGGGGTTCAGGGTTGGGGGACTGTAATTGGGGTCAGGGTTCAGGATTGTGGGACTGTACTTAAGGTCAAGTTCATGGTTCAGTGTTGGGGGACTGTACTTGGGGTGAGAGTTCAGGGTTGGGGGACTGTACTTGAGATCAGGGGTCAGGGTTCAGGTTTCGGTGACTGTACATAAGGTCAGAGTTCATGGTTCAGTGCTGGGGGTCTGTAATTGGGGTCAGAGTTCAGGGTTGGTGGACTGTACTTGTAGTCAGGGGTCAGGGTTCAGGGTTGGGGGACTGTACTTGGGGTCAGGGTCCGGAGTTCAGTGTTGGAGGACTGTACTTGGAGTCAGGGGTCAGGGTTCTGGGTTTGGGGACTGTACTTGGGGTCAGGGGTCAGTGTTCTCGGTTGGAGAACTGTACTTGGGGTCAGGGTTCAGGGTTGGGGGACTGTATTTGGCGTCAGGGTTCAGGGTTGGGAGACGTTATTTGGGGTCAGGGGTCAGGGTTCTGGTTTGGCGTACTGTACTTGGGATCAGGGTTCGGGGTTCAGGTTTTGGGCACTATACTTGGGTACAGCGTTGGAGGCCTGTATTTGGAGTCAGAGGTTAGTGTTGGGGGTCTATACTTGGGGTCAGGGTTCAGAGTTCTGGGTTGGGTGTCTATAAATGGGGTCAGGGTTCGGGGATTAATGTTGGGGGACTGTACTTTGGGTCAGGGTTCAGGGTTATGGGTTGGGGGACTGTACTTGTGGTTAGGGGTCAGGGTTCAGGGTTGGGCAAGTGTACTTGGGATCAGAGGTCAGGGTTCAGTGTTGGGGGACTGTACTTGGGGTCAGGGTTCAGGGTTGGGGGACTGTACTTGGGGTCAGGGTTCAGGGTTCAGGGCTGGGGGACTGTACTTGGGATCTGGGTTCGGGGTTCAGGGTTGGGATACTGTACTCGGGGTCAGTGTTCGATGACTGTACTTGGGTGAGGGTTCAGTTGTTCAGGATTGGGGGACTGTACTTGGGGGTCAGGGTTCAGGGTTGGAAAACTGTACTTGGGGTCAGGTTTGGGGGACTATACTTGGGGTCAGAGTTCAGGGTTGGGGGATTGTACATGGGGTCAGAGTTCAGGGTTCATGTTGGGGAACTGTACTTGGGGTCAGGGTTCAGGGTTCAGGTTTGGGGGACTGTACTTGGGGTCAGGGGTGAGGGACTGTACTTGGGGTCAGGGTTGGGGGACTGTACTTGGGGTCAGGGTTCGGGGTTCAGTGTTGGGGGACTGTAATTGGGGTCAGGGGTCAGGGTTCAGGATTGTGGTACTGTAGTTAAGGTCAGAGTTCATGGTTCAGTGTTGTGGGACTGTACTTGGGGTCAGAGTTCAGGGTTGGGGGACTGCACTTGGGGTCAGGGGTCAGGGTTCTGGTTTGGGGGACTGTACTTGGGGTCAGGGTTCGGCGTTCAGTGTTTGGGGACTGTACTTGTGGTCAAGGGTCAGGGTTCAGGGTTGGGGGATTGTACTTGGGGTCAGTGTTCAGGATTGGGGTCTCTACTTGGGGTCAGGGTTCAGGATTGGGGGACTGTACTTGGGTTTAGGGGTCAGGGTTCAGGGTTGCGGGACTGTTCTTGGGGTCAAAGTTCAGGGTTCAGGGTTGGGGACTGTACTTCGGGTCAGGTTTAGGGATTCAGGGTTGGAGGACTGTACTTGGGGTCAGGGTTCAGGGTTCAGGGTTGGGTGACTGTCCTTGGGGTCAGGGTGCAGGTTTGGGGGACTGTACTTGGGGTCAGGGTTCGGGGTTCAGTGTTGGGGGACTGTATTTGGGGTCAGTGTTTGGAGTTCAGGTTTTGGGGACTGCACTTGGGTCCAGGGGTCAGGGTTCAGGGTTGGTGGACTGTACTTCGGCTCAGAGTTCAGGGTTGGGGGTCTCTACTTGGGGTCAGGGTTCAGGTTTCAGGGTTGGGTGACTGTACTTGGGGTCAGGGTTCAGTGTTCAGAGTTGGGGGACTGTACATGGGGTCAGGGGTCAGGGTTCAGTGTTGGGGGACTGTACTTGGGGTCAGGGTTCAGGTTTGGGGGACTGTACTTGGGATCAGGGGTCAGGGTTGTGGAACTGTACTTGGGGTCATGGTTCAGGATTGGGGGACTGAATTTGGGTTCAGGGGTCAGGGTTCAGATTGGGGCAACTGTACTTTGGATCAGAGTTCAGTGTTCAGTGTTGGGGGACTGTACTTGGGGTCAGGGTTCAGAGTTGGGGACTGTACTTGTTGTCAGAGTTCAGGGTTCTGAGTTGGGGGACTGTACTTGGGGTCAGATTTCAGGGTTCATGTTCAGGGTGGGGTTCTGTACTTGGGATCAGGGGTCAGGGTTCTGGGTTGGGGGACTGTACTTGGGGTCAGGGTTCGGGGTTCAGGGTTGGGGGACTGTAATTGGGGTCATGGGTCAGAGTTCAGGATTGTGGGACGGTACCTAAGGTCAGAGTTCATGGTTCAGTGTTGGGGGACTGTACTTGGTGTCAGAATTCAGGGTTGGGGGACTGTAATTGGGGTCAGGGTTCAGGGTTCATTGTTGAGGACTGTACTTGGAGTCAGAGTTCAGGGTGGGGTTCTGTACTTGGGGTCAGGGTTCTGGGTTGGGGGACTGTACTTGGGGTCATGGGTCAGTGTTCAGGGTTGGATGACTGCACTTGGGTTCAGAGTTCAGGGTTCAGGTTTGGGGGACTGTACTTGGGTTCAAGGGTCAGGGTTCAGGGTTGGGCCACTGTACTTGGGATCAAAGTTCAGGGTTCAGTGTTGGGGGACTGCACTTGGGGTCAGAGTTCAGGGTTCAGGGTTGGGGGACTGTCCTTGGTGTCAGACTTCAGGGTTCAGGGTTGGGGGACTGTACTTGGGATCTGGGTTCGGGGTTCAGGGTTGGGGGACTGTACTCGGTGTCAGGGTTCAGTGTTCGGGGACTGTACTTGGGGTGAGGGTTCAGTTCTTCAGGATTGGGGGACTGTACTTGGGGGTCAGGGTTCAGGGTTGGGGGATTGTACTTGGGGTCAGAGTTCAGGGTTCATGTTGGGGAACTGTACTTGGGGTTAGGGTTCGGGGTTCAGGTTTGGGGGACTGTACTTGGGTTCAGAGTTCAGGGTTGGGGTTCTGTACTTGGGGTCAGGGTTCTGGGTTGGGGGACTGTACTTGGGGTTAGAATACGGCGTTCCGTGTTGGGGGACTGTAATTGGGGTCAGGGTTCAGGGTTCTGGTTTGGGGGACTGTAGTTGGGGTCAGGGGTGAGGGACTGTACTTGGGGTCAGGGTTTAGTGTTGGGGGACTGTACTTGGGGTCAGGGTTCGGGGTTCAGGGTTGGGCGACTGTAATTGGGGTTAGGGGTCAGGGTTCAGGATTGTGGGACTGTACATAAGGTCAGAGTTCATGGTTCATTGTTGGGGGACTGTACTTGGGGTCAGCTTTAGGTTTGGGAGACTGTATTTGGAGTCAGGGTTCTGGGTTGGGGGACTGTACTTGGGGTCAGGGGTCAGTGTTCTTGTTTGGAGAACTGTACTTGGGGTCAGGGTTCAGGGTTGGGTGACTGTATTTGGGGTCAGGGTTCAGGGTTGGGAGACGTTACTTGGGGTCAGGGTTCGGGGTTCAGGTTTTGGGGACTGTACTTGGGTTCAGCGTTGGAAGACCGTTTGGAGTCAGAGGTTAGGGTTGGGGATCTATACTTGGGGTCAGGGTTGAGAGTTCTGTGTTGGGTGTCTATAATTGGGGTCAGGGTTCGGGGATTAATGTTGGGGGACTGTACTTTGGGTCAGGGTCAGGGTGGGGGGACTGTACTTGGGGTCAGAGCTCAGGGTTATGGGTTGGGGGACTGTACTTGTGGTCAGGGTTCAGTGTTGGGGGACTGTACTTGGGGTCAGGGTTCAGGGTTGGGGGACTGTACTTGGGATCTGGGTTCGGTGTTCAGGTGACTGTACTTGGGGTGAGGGTTCAGTTGTTCAGGATTGGGGGACTGTACTTGGGGGTCAGGGTTCAGGGTTGGAAAACTGTACTTGGGGTCAGGGTTGGGGGACTATACTTGGGGTCAGGGTTCAGGGTTGGGGGATTGTATTTGGGGTCAGAGTTCAGGGTTCTTGTTGGGGAACTGCACTTGGGGTCAGGGTTCGGGGTTCAGGTTTGGGGGACTGTACTTGGGGTCAGGGGTGAGGAACTGTACTTGGGGTCAGGGTTGGGGGACTGTACTTGGGGTCAGGGTTCGGGTTTTAGTGTAGGGGGTCTGTAATTGGGGTCAGGGGTCAGGGTTCAGGATTGTGGTACTGTAGTTAAGGTAAGAGTTCATGATTCAGTGTTGTGGGACTGTAATTGGGGTCAGAGTTCAGGGTTGGGGGACTGTACTTGTGGTCAGGGGTCAGGGTTCAGGGTTGGGGGATTGTACTTGGAGTCAGAGTTCAGGGTTCATGTTGGGAGACTGTACTTGGGGTCAGGGTTCAGGGTTCACGTTTTGGGGACTGTACTTGGGTTAAGGGGTCAGGGTTCATTGTTGGAAGACTGTACTTGGGGTCAGAGTTCAGGGATGGGGTTCTGTACTTGGGGTCTGGGGTGAAGGACTGTACTTAGGGTCAGGGTTCAGGGTTGGGGGACTGTACTTGGGGTCAGGGTTCGGGGTTCAGGGTTGAGCAACTGTAATTGGGGTCAGGGTTCAGGATTGTGGGACTGTACATAAAGTCAGAGTTCATGATTCAGTGTTGAGGGACTGTACTTGGGGTCAAAGTTTAGGGTTGGGGGACTGTACTTGGGGTCAGGGGTCAGGGTTCAAGGTTGGGGGACTGTACTTGGGGTCAGGGTCCGGAGTTCAGTGTTGGGGGGCTGTACTTGGGGTCAGGGGTCAGTGTTCTGGGTTGGGGTACTGTATTTGGGGTCAGGGTCCGGGGTTCAGTGTTGTGGGACTGTACTTGGGGTCAGTGTGCAGGTTCGGGAGACTGTAATTGGGGTGTGGGTTCTGGGTTCAGGTGTGGGGGAGTGTACTTGGGGTCAGGGTTCGGCGTTCAGTGTTTGAGGACTGTACGTGTGGTCAGGGGTCAGGGTTCAGGGTTGGGGGACTGTACTTGGAGTCAGAGTTCAGGGTTCATGTTGGGGGACTGTACTTGGGGTCAGGGTTCCGGGTTCAGGTTTTGGGGACTGTACTTGGGTTCAGGGTTCAGGGTTCTGGGTTGGGGGTCTATACTTGGGGTCAGGGTTCGGGGATTAGTGTTGGGGGACTGTACTTTGGGTCAGGGGTCAGGGTTCAGGGTTGGGGGACTGTACTTGGGGTCAGGGGTCAGTGTTCAGGGTTGGATGACTGCACTTGGGTTCAGAGTTCAGGGTTCAGGTTTGGGGGACTGTACGTGGGTTCAGGGGTCAGGGTTCAGGGTTGGGCAACTGTACTTCGGATCAGAGTTCAGGGTTCAGTGTTGGAGGACTGTACTTGGGGTCAGAGTTCGGGTTTCAGTGTTGGGGGATTGTACTTGGGATCAGGGGTTAGGGTTCTCTGTTAGGGGACTGTACTTGGGGTCATGGTTCAGGATTGTGGGACTGTACATAAGGTCAGAGTTCATGGTTCAGTGTTGGGGGACTGTAATTGGGGTCAGAGTTCACGGTTGGGGGACTGTACTTGGGGTCAGGGTCCGGAGTTCAGTGTTGGGGGACTGTACTTGGGGTCAGGGTTCAGTGATCTGGGTTGGTGAACTGTACTTGGGGTCAGGGTCCGGGGTTCAGTGTTGTGGGACTGTACTTGGGGTCATTGTGCAGGTTTGGGAGACTGTAATTGGGGTCTGGGTTCGGGGTTCAGGTTTGGGGGACTGTACTTGGGGTCAGGGTTCGGGGATCAGGTTTTGGGGACTGTACTTGGGTTCAGCGTTCGGGGTTCAGGGTTGGGCGACTGTAATTGGGGTCAGGGGCCAGGGTTCACGATTGTGGGACTGTACATAAGGTCAGAGTTCATGGTTCAGTATTGGGGGACTGTACTTGGGGTCAGAGTTTAGGGTTGGGAGACTGTACTTGGGGTCAGGGGTCAGGATTCAACGTTTGTGGACTGTACTTGGGGTCGGGGTTCGGTGTTCAGGGTTGGGCGACTGTAATTGGGGTCAGGGGTCAGGGTTCAGGATTGTGGGACTGTACATAAGGTCAGAGTTCATGGTTCAGTGTTGGGGGACTGTACTTGGGGTCAGAGTTTAGGGTTGGGGGACTGTACTTGGGGGCGGGGTCAGGGTTCTGGGTTGGGCGACTGTACTTGGGATCAGGGTTCTGGGTTGGGGGACTGTATTTGGGGTCAGGCTTCAGGGTTGGGAGACTGTACTTGGGGTCAGGAGTCAGGGTTCTAGTTTGGGGGACTGTACTTGGAGGCAGGGTTTGGCGTTCAGTGTTTGGGGACTGTACTTGTGGTCAGGGGTCAGGGTTCAGGGTTGGGGGATTGTAGTTGGAGTCAGAGTTCAGGGTTCATGTTGGGAGACTGTACTTGGGGTCAGGCTTCGGGATTCAGGTTTTGGGGACTGTACTTGGGTTCAGGGGTCAGGGTTCATTGTTGGAAGACTGTACTTGGGGTCAGAGTTCAGGTTTCTGGTTTGGGGGACTGTACTTGGGGTCTGGGGTGCGGGACTGTACTTGGGCTCAGGGTTCAGTGTTGGGGGACTGTACTTGGGGTCAGGGTTCGGGGTTCAGGGTTGGGCGACTGTAATTGGGGTCAGGGTTCAGGATTGTGGGACCGTACATAAAGTCAGAGTTCATGATTCAGTGTTGAGGGACTGTACTTGGGGTCAAAGTTTAGGTTTGGGGGACTGTACTTGGGGTCAGGGGTCAGGGTTCAAGGTTGGGGGACTGTACTTGGGGTCAGGGTCCGGAGTTCAGTGTTGGGGGACTGTACTTGGGGTCAGGGGTCAGTGTTCTGGGTTGGGGAACTGTATTTGGGGTCAGGGTCCGGGGTTCAGTGTTGTGGGACTGTACATGGGGTCAGTGAGCAGGTTCGGGACACTGTAATTGTGGTCTGGGTTCGGGGTTCAGGTGTGGGGGAGTGTACTTGCGGTCAGGTGTCAGGGTTCTGGTTTGGGGGACTGTACTTGGGGTCAGGGTTCAGGGTTCAGGGTTGGGGGACTGTACTTGGGGTCAGGGTTCCGGGTTCAGGTTTTGGGGACTTTACTTGGGTTCAGCGTTGGACGACTGTATTTGGGGTCAGAGTTTAGGTTTGGGGGTCTGTACTTGGGATCAGGGTTCGGGGATTAGTGTTGGGGGACTGTACTTTGGGTCAGGGTTCAGGGTTGGGGGACTGTACTTGGGGTCAGGGGTCAGTGTTCAGGGTTGGATGACTGCACTTGGGTTCAGAGTTCAGGGTTCAGGTTTGGGGGACTGTACTTGGGTTCAGGGGTCAGGGTTCAGGGTTGGGCAACTGTACTTGGGATCAGAGTTCAGGGTTCAGTGTTGGGGGACTGTACTTGGGGTCAGGGTTCAGGGTTAGGAGACTGTAGTTGGGGTCAGGGGTCAGGGTTCTGGTTTGGGGGACTGTACTTGGGGTCAGGGTTCGGCATTCAGTGTTTGGGGACTGTACGTGTGGTCAGGGGTCAGGGTTCAGGGTTGGGGGACTGTACTTGGGGTCAGGGTTCGGGGTTCAGGATTGGGGGACTGTACTTGGGTTCAGGGGTCAGGGTTCATTGTTGGAGGACTGTACTTGAGGTCAGAGTTCAGGGTGGGGTTCTGTACTTGGGGTCAGGGGTCAGGGTTCTGCTTTGGGGGACTGTAGTTGGGGTCAGGGGTGAAGGACTGTACTTGGGGTCAGGGTTCAGGGTTGGGGGACTGTATTTGGGGTCAGGGTTCAGGGTTGGGAGACTTTACTTGGGGTCAGGGGTCAGGGTTCTGGTTTGGGGAACTGTACTTGGGGTCAGGGTTCGGGGTTCAGGTTTTGGGGACTGTATTTGGGGTCAGTGGTAAGGGTTGGGGGTCTGTACTTGGGGTCAGGGTTCAGAGTTCTGAGTTGGGTGTCTATAATTGGGGTCAGGGTTCGGGGATTAATGTTGGGGGACTGTACTTTGGGTCAGGGGTCAGGGTTCAGGGTTGGGGGACTGTTGGGGTCAGAGCTCAGGGTTCTGGGTTGGGGGACTGTACTTGGGGTCAGGGGTCAGTGTTCAGAGTTGGATGACTGCACTTGGGTTCAGAGTTCAGGGTTCAGGTTTGGGGGACTGTGCTTGGGTTCAGGGGTCAGGGTTCAGGGTTGGGCAACTGTACTTTGGATCAGAGTTCAGGGTTCAGTGTTGGGGGACTGTACTTGGGGTCAGGATTCAGTGTTGGGGGACTGTACTTGGTGTCAGACTTCAGGGTTCAGGGTTGGGGGACTGTACTTGGGATCTGGGTTCGGGGTTCAGGGTTGGGATACTGTACTCGGGGTCAGGGTTCAGTGTTCGGTGACTGTACTTGGGGTGAGGGTTCAGTTGTTCAGGGTTGAGGGACTTTACTTGCGGTCAGGGTTCAGGGTTCATGTTGGGGAACTGTACTTGGGGTCAGGGTTCGGGGTTCAGGTTTGGGGGACTGTACTTGGGGTCAGGGGTGAGGGACTGTACTTGGGGTCAGGGTTGGGCGACTGTACTTGGGGTCAGGGTTCGGGGTTCAGTGTAGGGGAACTATAATTGGGGTCAGGGTTCAGGGTTCAGGATTGTGGTACTGTACTTGGGGTCAGGGGTCAGGGTTCAGGGTTGGGGGACTGTACTTGGGGTCAGGGTTCTGGGTTGGGGGACTGTACTTGGGGTCAGGGGTCAGTGTTCTGGGTTGGAGAACTGTACTTGGGGTCTGGGTTCGGGGTTCAGGTTTGGGGGACTGTATTTGGGGTCAGGCTTCAGGGTTGGGAGACTGTATTTCGGGTCAGGGGTCAGGGTTCTGGTTTGGGGGGCTGTACTTGGGGACAGGGATCGGTGTTCAGTGTTTGGGGACTGTACTTGGGTTCAGGTTTGGAGGACTGTACTTGGGGTCAGAGTTTAGGGTTGGGTTCTGTACTTCGGGTCAGAGTTCGGGGTTCAGGGTTGGGGGATTGTACTTGGGGTCAGGGTTCAGGGTTCATGTTGGGGAACTGTACTTGGGGTCAGGGTTCGGGGTTCAGGTTTGGGGGACTGTACTTGGGTTAAGGGGTCAGGGTTCATTGTTGGAAGACTGTACTTGGGGGTCAGATTTCAGGGTGGGGTTCTGTACTTGGGGTCAGGGGTCAGGGTTCTGGGTTGGGGGACTGTACTTGGGGTTAGAATTCGGCGTTCCGTGTTGGGGAACTGTACTTGGGTCAGGGTTCAGGGTTGGGGGATTGTACTTGGGGTCAGGGTTCGGGGTTCAGGGTTGGGCGACTGTAATTGGGGTCAGGGTTCAGGATTGTGGGACTGTACAAAAGGTCAGAGTTCATGATTCAGTGTTGAGGGACTGTACTTGGGGTCAGAGTTTAGGGTTGGGGGACTATACGTGGGGTCAGATTGTGAGGAAGGGTGTCATAGTTTGCAGGATGACTTAGAAAGGTTGCAGAGCTGGGCTGAGAGGTGGCGGATGGAGTTTAATGTGGAGAAGTGTGAGGTAATTCATTTCGGTAGGAATAACAGATGTGTTGAGTATAGGGCTAACGGGAGGACTTTGAATAGTGTGGAGGAACAGAGGGATCTAGGTGTATGTGTACATAGATCCCTGAAAGTTGGGAATCAAGTAGATAAGGTTGTTAAGAAGGCATACGGAGTTTTGGCGTTTATTGGTAGGGGGATTGAATTTAGGAGTCGCAGCGTCATGATGCAACTGTACACATCTCTGGTGCGGCCGCACTTGGAGTACTGTGTGCAGTTCTGGTCCCCACATTACAAGAAGGATGTAGAGGCTTTGGAGAGGGTGCAGAGGAGGTTTACCAGGATGTTGCCTGGTATGGAGGGGAGATCCTATGAGGAGAGACTGAGAGATTTGGGGTTGTTTTCGCTGGAAAGAAGGCGGCTAACAGGGGATCTCATTGAAACATATAAGATGATTAGAGGTTTAGACAGGGTAGATAGTGATAGCCTTTTTCCTAGGATGGAGAAAGCTGGCATGAGGGGGCACGACTTTAAATTAAGGGGGGGTAGTTATAGGACAGATGTCAGGGGTAGGTTCTTTACCCAGAGGGTGGTGAGGGACTGGAATGCCCTGCCAGCTGCAGTTGTAAATGCACCTAGTTTGGGGGCGTTTAAAAGATCTGTGGATAGGTTTATGGATGAAAAGGGATTGGTTTAGGTTAGTGGGTCATTGTTTTGTAACTGGTCGGCGCAACATCGTGGGCCGAAGGGCCTGTTCTGCGCTGTAATGTTCTATGTTCTATGTCAGGGGTCAGGGTTCAAGGTTGGGGGACTGTACTTGGGGTCAGGGTCCGGAGTTCAGTGTTGGGGGACTGTACTTGGGGTCAGAGTTTAGGGTTGGGGGACTGTACTTGGGGTCAGGGGTCAGGGTTCAAGGTTGGGGGACTGTATTTGGGGTCAGAGTATGGGGTTCACTGTTGTGGGACTGTACTTGGGGTCAGTGTGCAGGTTCGGGAGACTGTAATTGAGGTCTGGGTTCGGGGTTCAGGTGTGGGGGAGTGTACTTGGGGTCAGGGTTCAGGGTTGGGAGACTGTACTTGGGGTCAGGGGTCAGGGTTCTGGTTTAGGGGACTGTACATGGGGTCAGGGTTCGGCGTTCAGTGTTTGGGGACTGTACGTGTGGTCAGGGGTCAGGGTTCAGGGTTGGGGGTCTGTACTTGGGGTCAGGGTTCGGGGTTCAGGTTTTGGGGACTGTACTTGGGTTCAGCGTTGGACGACTGTATTTGGGGACAGAGTTTAGGTTTGGGGGTCTGTACTTGGGGTCAGGGTTCAGGGTTCTGGGTTGGGGGTCTATACGTGGGGTCAGGGTTCGGGGATTAGTGTTGGGGGCTGTACTTTGGGTCAGGGGTCAGGGTTCAGGTTTGGGGGACACACAGTGAGCACGTGA